>JAOWBW010001022.1:0-489579 GCA_026119855.1 Campanula takesimana
CAAATGATGATCATTTAGCATAGGAATGATGTTATAAAAACTTGTAAAATGATTTCTTGCAAACTGGGATCAAAAACAGTTTGTCCAGCTTCAGACAGAATGCCCTGTTTCTGTTCTGAACTGGACTGTTCTTGAGCAAACTGTAAAACCCAGAATTGCCTCCTCCAGCCGTACGGTACTCTTAGGTAGGAGGGCAAAATACCTGTTTTGCCCTCTGACCTTTATCTTATCACTCAAGGCCCTTTTCAGCCGAGTTTTCTCAAATAAATCAACACAGAATTTTTCCGTTAAATACCACACACATATGCACATTTTAACTAACTTAGGGAGACTCGGCTTTGTCCGAGGCAACTTGAGAGGACGTAAAAACTCCTCCCAAGTTGTAACCTGACCTCCGAACCTTTGAACTCAAACCTTTGTCATTTTGTTGGGTTTAAAATTAACAAAATGTGGCGACTGCGTTAAATTTGACCGGTTCCCGTGTTTGGCGTTTCGCCCCATACACCATCGCGTTTCCGCGTGCGGGGCGGGATCCTTACAACCGCCAATCATGAAACCGCATTCTGTGCAGTTTTAATGAAACCGCACATCAAGTTCATCTACAAAACCGCTCCAGCACCTGGGGAACCACAGAGAATTTATTGAAGAATTCAAGTATGTCATTTATTCCTTGAGACAAACATTCCCTTTACAACCATAAAGGAATGTTTTATGACTTGTCAAAATAACTTCGAGTTAACTTGGAGTTACTGCAAGAAATGTCCGTTTTGTCCAGCAAATTCAAATGTTTACCGTTAGTCATTTCTCTACGACAAAGGATAGATGTCAGGTAGTAGTGCTACAACTACCTAGGACTACAAGTCAAAACTAAGGACGAAAATGATAGCTCAACCAATGGGATTTTGACATCAGTTGTATCATCCAGATTTAATTCAAATCTTTGTCCAACGGTGACAAGGGTGCACTGCCTATAAATAGCCTTCATTTTTCAACAATGAAGGTTGCTGAGCTTTAAGAGAGAAAATCTCAAGTGTTCAAAGTTTGCTTTGAAGATTTTACCCAGATATTCAAACCTTCAAGATCTCCATAGCAAACTCAGAATTCTTCATCAATCTTCAAGCCAAACAACCTTTCATCACTCAGTCTTGTACACCAAAAGTTTTCAATTGCTCGAACATCATTTATATCATTAGAGAATTTGATCCCTTTCCACACACACACACCCGATTTGTATGATCACATAGATTATACACTTCGAATACACCGGTTGTTATAATAGTTTTGTTAGGTTAGATTTTTTATTTAGAGGTTAGATTCTTCATTGTAATCTTGTAAAAGCTCCTCTAAATTAATACAATCTAGAAGATATTAGAAAATCCTAGACTAACCATCTAGGTAGAGGATGTAGTTCATTCAAGAACGAACCTCTTCAAATTTGTGTGTTTGATCTTTATATTTCTGTCTTGCTCTTTATTTTCATGTTTGTGGTTTCTCACTGAGTTCATCTATGAAATGACTTGAAAGATGACTTGTGTTTTCCTTTGATCTTTAAGTTCAGATTATCTATTGCATCATTGTGTTTTTTCAACCCAGTCAAACCGCCCAACTCTTTATCTATCCTCTTGGCCAAGCCGCAAACTCCGCTGTGCATTTTATCAGTTTGGTTCTAGTGCTTTGAACCGCAGTTAGACAAAATGATAAGTACTCAGTTGAATTTTTAGGGTATTTTCAAAAAAAATTGGACCGCTATTTACCCCTCTCTAGCGGTTCTATACCCTTGTTGCCCTCTGGGACCAACTGCCACCCTTGCGGGTTTCCAACCTATTGGGATTCTTTTTTGTGCAATTGCTCTAATTTTTGCCTAAGCCGCCCATTGTGGGTTTCGACCTAGCGAGCTTATATATATATATATATTATATATATATATATATATAACGTTGGGCAAGATGAGCCCCTAGTTCGCTTTTGTCTTTGGGAGGTAGAGTTCATAGAGGGGGTTCGAATAGCCCCTTGCATTTCGTTGACATCTTCGAGGAGGACAGACAGCCCCAGTGCATCGTCATGTTGTAGTTGTGATGTGAATGGACAACCTCTATGATTGTGCAGACGCTTCTTCGATGGTTAGCAGCTCTGCAGTCGTCATCTTCTTCATGGACATGGGAAGGTGGAAGTGTATAGGAGGAGTATATAAAGTGAGTGTTTTCTTAGTGGGTGTACATGAGGGGTGTGTATAAAGGGAATGTACGCAGTGGGTCTACATAGGGAAAGTATGTTGAGAGAGTGTACATATTGGGTGCACACAGGGATAACATGTAGAGAGAGTGTATACAGTGGGTGCACACAAGGAAAATATAAAGAGGGGGTGTACATAGTGGGTGTGTATATGTATGATGGTGGGTATAGAAAATGTATATAGAGAAAAGAAAGCGATTCGATTGATCAAAGCGTTTGTTATTTTGAGGTTAGTTGTTTGCTTAGTTATGTGTAATGGTTTATGGGTCTATTTATCTTTTAATGAGTCTTTATTAATGAGTATATTTAGGATTAATTCATCATATAAATATATAACAATCAAATGACAATTGAGATTAATACAATTTTAATGGAATTGATTTATTGCAAGATTATGTCTCAAATCTAGAGAGAAAGAAATAAAGACTCTTTTATTAGAATTAAAAGACTCTAACAGACTAGTCTGGGGTGGACTTTAACAATCTAACTAGTGTCCAAAGTGGACTTTTTCTAGTAAAATAAAAGTCTAATGTCTAAGGTGGACTTTGACTAAAAGACTCTCTAGAACCTACGAAGACTGAAAGACTTTTTTTTTTTGTTGAAGGAGGTAGCCCCAGTGTAGTTTCTTCCTTTCTTGGACTTTGTTCATGCCCACTTACTCCCTTTGCGGATGAGGGTCCCACCATAGATTAAGTCTTGGATCTTGTTCTTCAAGGTGAGGCAATTTCCAGTGTCATGACCAATTATGTTGTGATATCTGCAGAACTTTGAGTAATCGGCATTTTCCCCCACATGTTGTGGTTTGTAGTCTTATAAAGGGGTTAGCTTGACCAATAGGATGATACCTTCATAAAACTCAGCTAAAGACATCCCATAATCATCGAACTTGCGTTCATAGATCTTCTTTTCTCGGACTGGCTTTAAGGGTAATTCAGACACTGGCACTCCCTGATGGCGAGTAGACGCGGAAGGGATCCCAAGTGAGAAAGTCTGATATGCAGAACTATACATTTGAGGAGCGTAGGGGATTCGAAACTGAGCGGGAGGGAGGACTCGGCCAAGGTACTCGTAGATGCCATGAATGTCAGCCTTGAGATGCTTCTCTGTGTCCTTTAAGGCCTTATGCATCACTTTCTGAAAATGGTTTGCTTGTTTGTGGAGGATAGTCTCAAAGTATGCTTCTTGTTCATTGAGAGGGGTCTGAAAGAGGGCTGCTTTCTTGTTGAGGATAGTCTTGAAGTGGGTTGCTTGCTTGTTGAGACTGGTGTTTGGGT
Source organism: Campanula takesimana (assembly GCA_026119855.1). Classification (NCBI taxonomy): domain Eukaryota; kingdom Viridiplantae; phylum Streptophyta; class Magnoliopsida; order Asterales; family Campanulaceae; genus Campanula; species Campanula takesimana. The sequence goes on from JAOWBW010001022.1 coordinate 3,507, forward strand.
ATAGAGTTGTTTCCAGATCTTGGGTAGCACCTTCGGTTGTAACTTCGAGGTTCCTTTCAGTCGACATGATACAGGATTCTGTAATGGTTGTGGAGGGGTTAGATCTTTGAATTAAATTAGATTCATAGTTAATGACAAGGCATCATTATAAAAAATCAATTTTTGTGAAAATACTCGATCTCCGTATTTTTGAAATGTATTTCAGATAAAATGTATAAAGTTTGACCGGGCCGGAGCTGCCTACGTTCCCATTACCATGAGGGAGAGGTCCCACACAATGAGAGGCTCAGGTCACCGTAGTTTGAGTCAGGTATGACAAAAGAGAGAAGTGAGAGAATGGCCGTAAGAGGTCAGTGATTTTTTTTTTAAAAACCATAAGTATTAGAAGATGACCGTATAGGTCAAAAAGAAAGGGAGATGACTCGGGCCTTGGTCAAGTAAAGGTGGAGGGTCCCTATGTAAGGTGGTTTTTTGACTTGAATTAGTCGGACAAGCTTTAACATAGGTAGCCAATAATGGTGGGGATGAAAACGGATTGACCTAGTTGGGTCAAGGTAAAGGGGTTGACCTAGATAGGTTAAGACAACGGGTTTAACCATGGGTCAAGGTGATGAGTTGACCTAGATAGGTTAAGATAATGGTTTTGGCCTAGATGGGTCAAGGTGACGGGTTGACTTAGATAGGTCAAAATAGTGGGTCGAAGCGACGGGTTAACCTAGATGGGTCAAGATGGTGGGTTTGACCAAGATGGGTCAAGATGACGGGTTTGACCTAGATTTGGTCAAGCAAGCAGTTAACCTAAATTGGTTACGGTAGGGTTGACCTAAATTGGTTAAGATGGTGAAATCTGACCTAAGTGAGTTAAGACATGGGTAATTTGACCTAGATGGGTCAATGATAGGTAGGTTGACCTAAACGGGTCGAAGTTGACATAGGAGGGTCAAGGGTTGACTTAGATGGGTCTAGATGATGGGTGTGAGCGCGCGCATCCTTTTCGTGCTTCGGGTTGCAAGGACTTGATTGTTTCTCGATTTGTTGTGAGTCACTGCCATGTTTAACGGAACAAGGACCGTGAGATTCTTGAGTTTGGGGTTAAGTTACGGATTGGGAAGGTCAAGGAGTACCCAATCCACCCGATCTAGGATCGGTCTTGCTTACGAAATTATCATCATCATCTTAAAATTATGCAAAACATGTACCAAAGAATCCAAATAAATAATTTCTTATTTATTTGGGATGTCGGATCATATGTTTCGAGACCATCTCCACGGATTGGAGAGGCTCTAGGCTGATCTTTTGATGGAATCACACTACTTCAAACCAAAGAAGGAGATGAGAAGAGAGGAAAACCAAGGAGTTTACCTAAGCGTTCTTCGAGAATCCTATGGATGGCCTTGACTAAAGGCCTTGATGATCCAAAGAACTTGCCTTTGTGTTATGATATTCTAAATTTCATGGGTGAGGAAGAGAGGCTGATTATGAGAGCCTTCTTGATGGATTTTTGAGTGTAGGGAGTCTTCATTATTCGATTCTAGTCCAAGAACACTTATATTTATGGGGGTTTATGACTTAGGGACCAATCCAAGGGGGGTTAATGACTTAGGGACCAAGCCAAGGGGTTTAATTTGGATGGGAATCGAAGACTTGATTTCCAAGGAGGTAAATTTGGACTCTCAGATCGTCCTTTCCATCTTTCCCGAATGGAGGAGTGTTTGCCAAGAAATGAGGTTGAGATCAACAAGGAAACTGTTGAAAACCCGACTGTCAAAGGGGGATGTCTCGTACGACACATCTTGTGTTTGAATCACAAAAATGCCCTTTTCTTAAGTTTTAATGTTCATTTTGGCCCCTAACTAACGAAATCAGTCAGAAACTTAATGAGACATGTCAAACTTAATGAGTTTCGACCCAAATCAAAGGCGAGGCACAGAAGTAGTGTGATTATGAATGAACGTTCAAAATGGGGTGTCTACAACGGGGAATCCTAGATGGGTTAGAGGTAGGTCAGTTTACAAAAGTAGGTCAAAGTTTAACCTAGGCGGGATGGCGATATGTAAGTTGACCTAGGAAGGTCAAAGGTTGACTAGGTTGGTTCATGTAACATGATGAATGATGACAGTAAAGATGATTTAAGATAATCGTTTTGACAAGTGTTCTTAAACTCGATCAAGGTTCATGGTTTAGACACGGAGAAGGCTAAACCTCAAACGCTCACAAGCGTACACGATGAGTTAGATAACCCAGGTGCCACGAAGAAAGAGGCGATATGATCGCCAAAATCTGTGCACTCGACGGATTATCCGAAGTAGGGTGTGCAGTGTGACATGAACTAGTGGTAGTCTACGATTAAAACACAATTTTATGATGAAATGCAATGCATTAGAGAAGTATACTAGCATGATAATTCATAGTAATAGTATTCGAACATAAAACAAACATAATCAGAGCAGATCTAGAATATTTAAAGCAAGTTACGAATACAAAGACTGCAGGAAATTGTTAGATTCTATTTCTAAGGAGAGGGGAGCCGTACGGCTGAAGGGAAGGTGGACATGCCCTAGAGAGGCGTATGGATTCACAACACAGAAACGTGAAAAATACAGATTTGCAATTTTGAAAAGAAAGGAATGGTGCGCGAGGCAGTAAAAACACACACAAATCATGAGATAACGAAAGTCAGACCCTCTTAAGTTTTGAAAAGGGTTTTCAAAAAACAATGTCCCCAGCGGAGTCGCTACTGTGAATACACGTGATTAAAATTAGGAGTCGCCACGCCGTTTTATTTGTAGTTAAAACATTGGAAAAACTGATTATGAGAATGATTAGGTTCGGGGGTAAAATTACAATAGAAAAAGAATATTATAGTGATCACTCCTATTGCCTGACGAATCGGTCTTTCTATCATGATCAATGTGTGTGTGTGTGTGTTAGTATTTGAGACCGGATCAAAAAGATTACCTACGTTCTTCTCAATATGAGAAGCTCATGTCAGCGTAGTTCATTGATAATTAGAATAGAAAGATGAAGCGGGATCATGCATAAAGAAGGGGAAGATTAGGGTTAGAAGTTGTTCCTAGATCATATTAGGGTTTGATGAAACCCTAAGATCATCATCGGCTATGTTATGTGCACATAAATAAGGATTAAAACCCTAGATTTAGTATGTTATATAGAATAAGTCATAGATCTAGTATAATAATAAGAACATCATGAAAACATATGAATGGACATGTAAAACATGAAGATCGCTACCCTAAATATGGCATATATTATGACTTTAGACTAAGAATATGAAGAACGCATGAAGAACATATAAATATATGAATAAATAAACATAATGAAAACATGCATAAAATAGATATAGCCTAAGAACATAACAAGAACGTAAGTAAAAGGGTTAGGAGACTTACCATGATCAGCAAGAATTAGGATTGAAGCTTCTTGAAGATTCAAAGAGACTCAAGGGTGCTGAAAAGGCTTAAACTAAGAGTTTTGGAGTCAGTTTTGACTGCAGAACTTGTAGAATGAATTCCTTATCGTTTTCTAGAGTTGGGGGCACCTATTTATAGGGAACCGGGGATGGAAGGAGTGGCCGCATGGCCACTTTCGCCGGATAACGTGGTTATCAAGATTGTGATGAGATCTTATCACTTTGTTCTCGGGATTTGGTTAATATCCTGATAGAATTTGATCTGGAGCTGATTTCGTAAATCTAGAACTCTGATGAAATGCTGGATAAGTCCCTGTCAGGTTTTAATTTCCCAAAAGGTCCTTTAGAGGTTCCTAAAGTCATAGGAGGTCCTACGAAGGGTTTTAAGCTATTTTTCAGGACGGATACTAACAGCAGGATGTAATGAGGAAAGCCCTTGGAACAATCGTCCTCTGGCATAAAACCTCGGGAGGTTTTGGAAGCCTGCCTTAACTTCCAAAATTTACTAAGTATTTAAGAGGATTACAAACACAAAGTATAGAGAGAGTTTACAGAGAAGTGAGAGTGTGATTACAGTGTTTATGTAACGACCCCAAAAATCCGTTTTATTTATTTTATAATTATTTTATATTTTTGAGAATTTTAATTTAAAATTATGTGTGCATTTTATGTGTTGCATAATATTTCATAATTTGCACATCTTGATTGATTATTTGTGTTAGTTAAAGTGTTAGTAGTAACATTTGTTTTGGAAGTTAAGTTGTGTTAGTGGAATTTTATGTGCCAAAGTATAAAAAAAAATAAGGTTCAAGGGCTTAGTTGTTCAACTTGGAAGAAAGAGGGGCTTAAATGAAAAAACTGAGTTAGCAAAACCCCCCTTATCTCCCCTCCCTCACCTTCTGCGCCACTTTCACACACACACACACACTAGATAACTTTTCCTCCATTGTTGTGAAGAGAAAGAAGCTAGGTAAGGTTTCTTCATTTTTATTTTTCCCTATTTTAATTTACTACTCCATTTTCAAATCTAATTATATATAAATGTTCAGGGTGTTGAATAGATTCTTTCTACCGATCAATATTATTTTTCTTGACACTTTTTCCGGAAAAATAGGTAAGTTACTAATCCCCCTTTAAATGTTAAAATAGTCATAAACATGCTTTATATGCTTAATATGTTGAAAAAAAAGATGTTTTAGTATACTTTTTATATACTTGTACTTTTGGGACAGAGGGAGTAGTAAAACTTGTTATAGACTTGTTATTTGTGGGAAATGGGTATAGTAGTTTTGGTTTTGGGGAGTATGAGATGATGCAACATTATATATGCTTTATATGTTATACTCCTACTCGTGGGACGGTAAAATAATATCTTTAGTTAAATGTTAAATAAATGTATTATAAAATTATACTATTACTTATGGGACTGGGAAAGAAGTGAAAGTATCCTAAAATGGGTATGTTAGTATATTAAAAATTATAATGATACTTGTGAAACGGAGGGAGTAGTAATAATTTGTTGCATGTGGAAAATGTTAATACAAATGGGTGTTGTAGTATTGTGAAAGTATAAGTAATGTTGTTGTACCTAATAAAATGGATATAAACATGTTATATATGCCTAGTAGGTTGTGAAATAATGTTTTGGGTATGTTTTATTTATACTTGTAAATTTGGGACAGAAGAAGTAGTATGGAAATGGTTCTTGTTGGGTGTTAGAATTGTTTAAAGACTGAATTTGTAGTCTTTGTATTAATTGCAAATGTTAAGTGTTACAAGTACAAGTAATTTTGGGTTGTGAAACGAAAGGAGTGAACTTTGGTTAAGTTTTGGTCTGCCAGGTGATGTGGGCGGCCGCCCAAAAAGGGCGTGCAGCCGCACATCTATCTGAAAGGTTTTACTCTTGGGACAGAGTATTTTGGGCGGCCGCACAGCCCTGTTTGGGTGACCGCCCAGTCATCTGAAAAGTTTAGAGTTTCCAAACCAAGGGATTTAAAGGTCAATCTTGGTCTAGTTTTTGGGTAGTGTCCTAAAGTAGTTAGATGATTGTTGTGGATCACTAAAGTGGTAGAATTGGTTCCTTTGTGAACACAAGTGTTGTGAAATGTGAGTAATGGATTAAGTGAGCATTGTTGAACATTTTGTAATGTGTTGAATGGTTCATCTTCTTGATGTGTTTGGCATAGTTCCCTACATTGGAATCATTGTCCCTGATTGTTGTTTAAGCAAGTATTTCTATATGGTGCTTGCGTGTAAAGTCCAGCTGGTACTTTTGTGTGTGTTTGGGCAGTGATAGGGATTATAATGGTCTCACGAGCCAAGTACATTATAACGCTCCTATCATTGGTTTCCCATTTTTAACCCCCTTCCTTAGGCCAAAGGTTGGGCACTTTGGGTTATGACTTTGTGTCATTTTCCCCGTTGTTGTTGTTATTGTTGTTGTTTGGTTCCGGAACCCGTCTCAGCTCTTCGATGCTGCTCAGTTGATGCCTCTCAGATGGCTATTGTTTGGTTTGAGAACCTTGGCTCAGTATCCACATATGAGTGTTTATTTCCGCTTTATTTGTTGTATGATGAGTTGGTCGTTATTTCCACCCGGTATGGGACGGTTGGCGATAGGGAGCCTCTCATATTATGTGTTATATGCTATATGATAATTTGTGGTATTGTTCCGTTATGTTTCTCATATTAGCATGTAATGTAGTTGCATTTTAGTAACTTACTGAGATTTATTCTCACCCCTTATTTGTTTACCGTTTTAGATAAGAAGGAGTCCAGGGAATAGGTCACAGCACAGGGAGGACGTCGGTAAAGAGATCTTTGGTAAGACTTTTGGGAAGTGATGTGTATAAAGGACACATTATGTAAATGTAATACCTTTAGGGTAGTGTACCCGTGACTCAGTTATTTGTATCATCTCTTTTAGTAGGTGTTCGTGTTTGTAAATTTTATAAGTAAATTTTGTTATAGCCAAGTGGCTAAGTACTCATTTGAGAAAGTTTGTTTTGTGGCTTGTAGTCAAGTCTAATAAATTTTGTTTAGTCATATAAGACTTTTTATGAAAGTATATTTCGAACAATTTCTTAAAAATGTTTGTGACGACTTCCTCGCGTGTCCCGGGTGTGGGGCCAAGTAGGACCACGGGTCGGGGAGCGACAGTTGGTATCAGAGCTAGGTTGTAGATGGTCTACAATGACTAAATGACCTAGGAGGGTAGTTGTGTATAGGGTAAGTAACGTTGAGATTTTTATGCAGGTACTTATTGAAAATGGTTGGCACCGAAGGGAATCAGTCAGGGCCTTCAGGGTCGGGTAACGTTCGAGAAGAGGTTCGAGCACTGTTCCAAGGTATGTTTGAAGCTGTCATGAAAATCATTGACGATATAGAGGAGCATAAAACCAAGATTAAAACCTCAGATGTGACAAAACGAGGAGAACAGGTAAAACCGCAACCCCAGCGTGGAGATAGTAGAGAATATCAAGGAACACCTTCGCAAGCTAGGGCATCTTTCAAGGGCCGCATAATAGAGGAACTCGAAGTAAACGAGTATGTAACTACTGTCAAAGGATGGGACATTTAGAAGAAAAATGTTGGAAGAAGCAAGGAAAATGTTTGAGTTGTGGTCAGTTGGGTCACTTTCAGAAGAGTTGCTTTAGATTTAAGAATCAGTTATCGGGAAGTGCAGCTGGGTCATCTCGGGGCCAAAAGAGGGATGCTTCAGGAAAGGTTAAGGTGCAAGATCGTGTTTCTTCCATCAATCAACAACAGATTTCAGATTCTTCTAATGTGACTGGAGGTATAATTTCTATGTCTAGTTTGAGAGCACACACACTTATAGACCCTGGCTTTTCGCATACTTGTGTGTTTGTGCATTGTGCTTCTTGATTGCATGTGTCTTCTGAGTCTTTACCTTATGTGTTAGATGTGTCTTCCTAAGGGGGAGTGTTAGACGACCGATAAAGTGTCGTATACTTGTGATGTGCGTATTCATGGGCATGTTTTATTTGCCGGTTTAGTGATGTTGTCATCACAAGATTTTGATGTTATGGTGTGGAATTTTATATGCTAGTGTGTTTTAGTTAAGCATGGTATATATATGTGTTTAGCTTTCATGCTATTTATGCATTAAGAAATTTGTAAATTGTTGTTGCAAGCTTGTGCCTGGTAGTTGGTTTATGGAGTTAGTAGTGAAAAATTTGCATCTAAATTGAAAGATATCTTTTCCTTGTGAGATTTTAAATTTATTTCCCTTGAGTGGTAGTTGTTCTTGAGGAGAACCTTGGGTGATCTTGAGTGGTTGGGTGCTATGTTTGAGCAACATCAGAGATCAGTAATTGTTTAGTGATTGATTTGAAGTGATTATCATTTGTTGAGAATTTTAGTTGAGTATACTTCAAAGATGGCTTTTATATCGGGTATGGACATCATGAATGGTGGTTATATAGTTTGAATTCTCACCTGCTTCAGTGGTATTGTTGGATACGTTGAATTGTATAAGTAATCCTAGTCTGAGTTCTTTGAGAGCGGTAGCAGTTTGTAAAATCAGGGCAGAATGTCTTCATGTTAGAGGATATATTATTTTGAGGAAAGTTTCAACTCAGGCATAGGGTTGAGGATTTATTGATGGATTTCTAAGGTAGCTACACTGTTAACTACATAGCACAGAAAGATGCACTATCTCGATGGATTGGTAAGAGTGAACGAGTTTAATTGTTGCGAGTGTTAATTGATGAATCGAGAGTTGATGACAACTTCAGTATTGATATTGCTTAATGGATTTAACTAGTACTACAGTTATCTAGAGGATATGATTAGTGTTACTAATTTCTAGTGGATATGTCAAGCTTACCCTTATAGTGGATTTGATAAATTCATTATTCATAGAGATGCCTTAAAGAGTGATTGAGATGTTCATTGCTTCAGGATGGTACGGTAACAATGTGTGATTTGAGAAGATTGATTCCTTATCAACAAAATTATCCTACCCATAAATTGAGATTTATTGCGATTATACATCCATTGCATTAGTGAATGACTTTGATGGAGTTAGATTTGAAGTGTTTACCATATTATATCATCGGGAAAGGTATTGTGTTAGAGGATTCATTGACTTATAGTTCATGGGTGATAAAACTAAATGGGGAATGTTAGAGGAATTAACACTTTGGAGTCTTCGTGAGTTGAGACATGGTGTGACTTTGCGATTCTGAAAGCTTTAAATTTCTACTCTATTGAATAATATCAACTATCGAAAATTACTCGTGGAATGAATAATGACAGACAATAAGATTTTGTTCATGGCTAGTGATGGAATTTTAACTTCTATAGCAGAGTATGTAGTCAACACTTAGTGGAATTAAACATGTATAACGGAGTTCAACTATAGATACTTGAAGGGATACACAAGACCAATTTAATTATGAATCCAAGTAGAAGTAGAGTATTGAGATAAATTCGAGGAGTTACCTTTAATTGTTTGATTCGAGTAATTCTAAGTATTCAACTAAGTCCTTGAGTTGTGAATAATCTGGAAGTAAATTATCAGTTGTCAGTTATTTGTTCAGAAGATAGTTCGATTTCATGGGATGTCTACGAGCATGGTAATAGATATGGGTTTCTTATTTACATCTTGATTTTGGCAAGCATTTCAGAAGGCCTGGGGTTCGGAATTTAGACTTAGTATGACTTTCACCCTCAGTCAGATGGTCAGTTAGAAATAACCATTCAGATTCTTGAGAACTTGTTTAGTTGATTCTAAGAATTCGAGGGATATACCTTTACTTCTCGTGGAATTGTTTAATATGTCAGTTCTTTTGAGATTTTGGAAAGAGCTAGATGTTGAGTTTATCGTCTTGTGTTACTTCCTTCTCTTGACGAGGTTGATAATGAGTTCCATGTGTTGATGCCACGCAATTGTGTTTATGATTCTTCTCCGATATGTCTAAAGTTTTAGAGGATATTGAACTCAGTATGGAGTTTCGGGATTGAAATGAAAGGAAGTATCCTGGGTTGTTTGAGGGTTGAGGTAAACAATCCTAAAATTCGGGTCGAATTTTCTTTAAGGGGGAGTGAGTGTAACGACCCCAAAAATCCGTTTTATTTATTTTATAATTATTTTATATTTTTGAGAATTTTAATTAAAATTATGTGTGCATTTTATGTGTTAGTGGAATTTTATGGGCCAAGTATAAAAAAAAATAAGGTTCAAGGGCTTAGTTGTTCAACTTGGAAGAAAGAGGGGCTTAAATGAAAAAAATGAGTTAGCAAAACCCACCCTTATCTCCCCCTCCCTCACCTTCTGCGCCACTTTCACACACACACACTAGATAACTTTTCCTCCATTGTTGTGAAGAGAAAGAAGCTAGGTAAGGTTTCTTCATTTTTATTTCTCCCTATTTTAATTTACTACTCCATTTTCAAATCTAGTTATATATAAATGTTCAGGGTGTTGAATAGATTCTTTCTACCGATCAATATTATTTTTCTTGACACTTTTTCTAGAAAAATAGGTAAGTTACTAATCCCCCTTTAAATATTAAAATGGTCATAAACATGCTTTATATGCTTAATATGTTGAAAAAAGATGTTTTAGTATACTTTTTATATACTTGTAATTTTGGGACAGAGGGAGTAGTAAAACTTGTTATAGACTTGTTATTTGTGGGAAATGGGTATAGTAGTTTTGGTTTTGGGGGAGTATGAGATGATGCAACATTATATATGCTTTATATGTTATACTCTTACTCGTGGGACGGTAAAATAATATCTTTAGTTAAATGTTAAATAAATGTATTATAAAATTATACTATTACTTATGGGACTGGGAAAGAAGTGAAAGTATCCTAAAGTGGGTATGTTAGTATATTAAAAATTATAATGATACTTGTGAAACGGAGGGAGTAGTAATAATTTGTTGCATGTGGGAAATGTTAATAGAAATGGGTGTTGTAGTATTGTGAAAGTATAGTAATGTTGTTGTACCTAATAAAATGGATATAAACATATTATATATGCCTAGTAGGTTGTGAAATAATGTTTTGGGTATGTTTTATTTATACTTGTAAATTTGGGACAGAAGAAGTAGTATGGAAATGGTTCTTGTTGGGTGTTAGAATTGTTTAAAGACTGAATTTGTAGTCTTTGTATTAATTGCAAATGTTAAGTGTTACAAGTACAAGTAATTTTGGGTTGTGAAACGAAAGGAGTGAACTTTGGTTAAGTTTTGGTCTGCCAGGTGATGTGGGCGGCCGCCCAAAAAGGGCGTGCGGCCGCACATCTATCTGGAAGGTTTTACTCTTGGGACAGAGTATTTTGGGCGGCCGCACAGCCCTGTTTGGGCGACCGCCCAGTCATCTGAAAAGTTTAGAGTTTCCAAACCAAGGGATTTAAAGGTCAATCTTGGTCTAGTTTTTGGGTAGTGTCCTAAAGTAGTTAGATGATTGTTGTGGATCACTAAAGTGGTAGAATTGGTTCCTTTGTGAACACAAGTGTTGTGAAATGTGAGTAATGGATTAAGTGAGCATCGTTGAACATTTTGTAATGTGTTGAATGGTTCATCTTCTTGATGTGTTTGGCATGGTTCCCTACATTGGAATCATTGTCCCTGATTGTTGTTTAAGCAAGTATTTCTATATGGTGCTTGCGTGTAAAGTCCAGCTGGTACTTTTATGTGTGTTTGGGCAGTGATAGGGATTATAATGGTCTCACGAGCCAAGTACATTATAAGGCTCCTATCATTGGTTTCCCATTTTTAACCCCCTTCCTTAGGCCAAAGGTTGGGCACTTTGGGTTATGACTTTGTGTCATTGTCCCCGTTGTTGTTGTTGTTGTTGTTGTTTGGTTCCGGAACCCGTCTCAGCTCTTCGATGCTGCTCAGTTGATTCCTCTCAGATGGCTATTGTTTGGTTTGAGAACCTTGGCTCAGTATCCACGTATGAGTGTTTATTTCCGCTTTATGTGTTGTATGATGAGTTGGTCGTTATTTCCAACCGGTATGGGACGGTTGGCGATAGGGAGCCTTTCATATTATGTGCTATATGCTATATGATCATTTGTGGTATTGTTCCGTTATGTTTCTCATATTAGCATGTAATGTAGTTGCATTTTAGTAACTTACTGAGATTTATTCTCACCCCTTATTTGTTTACCGTTTTAGATAAGAAGGAGTCCAGGGAATAGGTCACAGCACAGGGAGGACGTCGGTAAAGAGATCTTTGGTAAGACTTTTGGGAAGTGATGTATATAAAGGATGTTGGTAGTGGTGCCCTAGGCACGTTTAATAAACGTTGTAATTGTTATCATTTATTTCATATCAATAAAGAGATGTTTTGATTATTATTGTTGTTCATGTTTACTTATAATAATCCCCGTCCCTAGTACTTGTTAAGCACTAGTATAAAGTCTAAATGATCATGAGATGATCATGTTAGATTTATGGGTACTTTTTTGGAACAAGGTACTGGACATGACCCGCTGTATGAGATTTATGTCATGGTCTATGTCGTACATATATCTCATATTAGTTATGTCATTTGAATCATTAGACATGAAGTTATTATAGTCTTCCACTTGATGAACATTGTGTTTGACATATTCAAACGCTGCCTTAACACGGTAGTTATAAAGGGTATGATTGGCATAATCGGATTCCCGTTGGGAAAAATAATAAGCTAAATGGATTTGTCCCTCCACGGAGAGATGTCAAGCTTGGGCCCCTCGAAGGAATGATGTTGATGAAATGTTCGGCCGGACTCAAATGGATTGATGGATCAATAGCATTTGAATTATCAACATATTCGGAATCGAGAAAGCATTGAACAAAAACAAGTTGACTGTTTGACCATGACTTGTGTTCAATAACATCGTGGACAAAGGGATTGTGACATATTCTAAAGGAATGCGGACTTGTATCTAGTTATACTATTTGGGTAGGTATGACGGTTTGCTAGAACCTAATCATATCTTATGGAATCATGTTTGAGCCCATTACCAACTTAGTATAATCCTAGAGGGTCACACACAATAGAACGAATCTTAAATAAAAGGACTATATTGGCATTTAGGGTCGGAGGACTTCCAAGGAATTTCTGGAAAGATCTGGGCCTCCTGGTCAACCAAGCGGGTGCTTGGGTTGAACCAGGCGGGCGCCTGTTCAAGCCGTAAAGGAACTGGACTTTCTGCCCAAACAGGCGGGCGCCTGGGTAGGACCAGGCGGGCGCCCGGTATGCCTATTGGGAATTTCCTTATTCAATTAGGAATGGTTTTTGACACAAGTTACCTATTTGAAATAGGTCTTAATTGTGTATAAAAAAACACCAATTCGGCCAGACCATATTTACTAGTGCTTTTGTGAGTCTCAAAGAGTTTGAGAGAGATTTTATTTTGTTCTAAGATATCATTGATTGAGGAACAAAATAATTCACAAAATAAATTCCATATAGTTCTTTATTAAATTGTAAAAGCGTGTTTTACAATTATTGGTCTAGCAACCAAGATCAAAGAAGCTCCTTTGATATTCGTTCGAAGTGTGGATACCGCTAGAGGGTGAAAATCATCATCTTCAAAGTTCGTGTTCAAGCTTTGTGATCGTGATCAAGTCTTCAAGTTTCTCCACCAAAGATCAAGAGAAAATTCATAGCCTTCGAGGGTTAGTTATTCCTCTATTCATCTTGGTGTATTTGATTTAATCATATGAACGGATCTATGGCTTTGGGTTTTCTTAAAAAAATTAATTGCTATATTCCGCTGCGCATGTTACTTGGAAACCCAACAGTGGTATCAGAGCCCCGTTCATGTTGATTAATTCAATACTTGGATCATGTTGTGTGTATATAAATTGTTTATGTGCCAAGCATGATATGAATATTGGATTATATGATGTTTATGTGTTTTGTGATTTTATGTGGTTTATTGTTTTGCAACTTTAATCGCACGATTCAATCGCAATAAAAATTATGGTGGATTCTGAATTATTTTGATTATTGATTTTGATTGGATCAAAGTTTTAATAATCGGGGAAAAATAATTTTGAGACAAAATTTTCGAACTTTAAAATTCCATACTATTCTGGCCATTCAAGCGGGCGCCTGGTCTTTTGCAGGCGGGCGCTCGGTGGTCAAGATTTGTTCTGATTTTGGTTAAAATCTGAATATGGAATTTCGATAAATTCGACAAAACCAGTAACAGAACCAGTCCAGACTTGTTGATCTGGAATGGGTTTTGGGTAGTTGGTTTGTGTGTGGATTTTGGGGTTTGATTTTCCTATTTGTTTTAGTCTTGTGATTCTAAGATTGGTTCATGGTTTGGATGGCTAATCTGCGTTCATCGAGATTGTGTTTCACAAACTTGATCGCAATCAAAGTCTCAAAGATAAAACGAAGTTAGAATTATGAAGAGTTCATAATTGCTAAAATTGAGAAACAAAGTTCTTGATTCAATGATTGGAGATCCATGTGGAATTGTGAATGCAATTGGCCTACGTTCATCGAGACCATCTATTGCTTAGTTTCGGCCACATGGATTACTTTCTTGGTTTCTTGAGTTAGTGCGGGATTGTGGTTGCCTAATGGCTTAGTTCGACCGCACTTCTTGTTGTCTTGATTTGGAGATAATAACCAAAGTTGAAATAGTCTCATCCTCATAAGTATAGAGAAACTAATGACACATAAATATCATGCTTAAATTAATGGAGATTAATTTAGTGGCTAAACTTGATGTGTAACATGTTTATATTATGTGCTCATAAATGTGTTATATGCTATATGTGATGAACCTTCAAAGAAAGTTTTAAGTCTTTTATTGCCAAACCATTATTAAAACACTTGTTAGTACATGAGTGATTTTAATGTAGATTCACCCTAGCGAGATGCATTAAATTTGTTTATGTATGAGCAAGATAAATAGTGTGGGCACGCCCTAGCGGGACACATTAACTGTGCATTTAAAATGGTTAGACTTAATTGGGTGTCAAAACAGTTTTGGGCCTAGGCAAAGATGAGGTTTAACATGCTTTTTGAAATTTGATTTCTTAAAGAATCTCATAAAAGGAACTAAGAGTCATATGAGATATGATTGACAAGAGTTGTCTACCTAATTAATTTGATTTTGTGTAATCCTCCTTAGCGGACTTGAAATTAAATTAAAGTTGGATCTTAACCCATTTAAATTATATTATACATTGGATGTATATGAAGGTTATATAATTTAGTGGGAGTATTTTGTTTGAAAAATACATTATTTATCTCTTTAATGAAAACGGTACTTATTAAATTTTGGAAATTTTTGCATATTTGTAGATAATGACTAATAACACTCAATCAATGTCGTTGCGATCGATCCTGGAGAAGGATAATCTCGAAGAGAATGGTACAAACTTTATGGATTGGATTCGTAGCATAAGAATTGTTCTTAGGCAAGAAGATAAGTTGTACATTCTCGATGGGCCTCTCCCCGCTGAACCACCGTCTACTGCCCCTAGGGTAGAAAGAGACAATTACAAGAAACATCGTAATGATTCTAGAGATGTAAGTTGTCTCATGCTTACTGCTATGTGTTCAAAACTCCAACAAAGTTTGGAACATTTGGAAGCCTATGAGATAGGCGTGGAGTTGAGAACTATGTTTCAAGAGCAAGCTAGGCAAGAGGGGTACAAGACCATTGTTGCATTCACTACTAGTAAGATGAATGAAGGGCAACAAGTGAGTCCTCACTTTCTTAAAATGAAAGGTTATGTAGAGCATCTTGAGAAACTTGGCTATCCAATCCCATTGGAGCTAGCCACGGATCTCATTCTTAATTCATTGCCTAAAAGTTATAATCAATTTGTGATGAATTATAACATGCATGGAATGGATAAGAATCTCTCTGAGTTGCATGGGATGCTCAAAACTGCAGAGATGAAAATTGTGGAGAAAGGTTCTCCCGTGCTCTTGGTTCATGATGGGAAGAAGCCTGGTGCCAAAGGCAAGGGTAAGGCAAAAGTTGTCAAATCCAAGATAAGCAAGGCAAAGGTTGCCAAGGCTTCTGAGGCAAAACCCGATACACAAAAGGATGCAATTTGTTTCCATTGTCAAGAAATTGGTCATTGGAAACGAAATTGCAAGGCTTTCTTGGAAGAGCAAAAGAAGAAGAAGAGCAGCAAGGCTGCGTCGACTTCAGGTATCTATATGATAGATATTCTCCTTTCTACCACTGATTCTTGGGTATTGGATACCGGATGTGGTTCTCACATTTGTCTAAATGTGCAGGGACTAAAGAATAGGAGACTGCTTAAAGAAGGTGAAGTAGATCTACGCGTGGGGAATGGAGCAAGAGTTGCTGCATTAGCCGTAGGGACTTATGAAGTCACTTTACCTTCCGGATTAATTCTTGTTTTGAACAATTGTTATTATGTTCCGGGTTTAAGCAGAAATATTATTTCAATTTCTTGTTTGGATAATGAAGGTTTTAAGTTTCTTATTGAGAATAAGAAATTTTCTATTTATTTAAATGATGTGCTTTATGGTATTGCTAATTTATTTAATGGCCTTTATATCTTGGATGTCAAGAATGAAAATAATGTCTATCATGTAAATAAGAAATCTAAACCTAATGATGTAAATCATACTTATTTGTGGCATTGCCGTCTTGGTCATATTAATGAGAAGCGTATCTCAAAACTCCATGGGGATGGACTTTTGGGTTCATGTGACTTAGAGTCATATGATACTTGTGAGTCGTGTCTTCTTGGAAAAATGACTAAGACACCTTTTACCAAGTTGGGTGAAAGGGCAAGCGACTTATTGGGGTTGATACATTCCGATGTATGCGGACCATTAAGTAGCAATGCTAGGGGAGGATTTCAATACTTCATAACCTTCACTGATGATTATAGTAGATTTGGGTATGTTTACCTAATGAAACATAAAAGTGAAGCATTTGAGATATTTAGAATATTTCAAAATGAAGTAGAAAAACAACTTGGCAAAAGTATAAAGGCACTTCGATCAGATCGAGGTGGTGAATACTTAAGTCAAGAATTTGATGATCATCTAAAGAATTGTGGAATAGTTTCACAATTGACTCCGCCCGGAACACCACAATGGAATGGTGTGTCTGAGAGGAGAAATCGGACATTGTTAGACATGGTTCGATCAATGATGAGTCAAGTTGATCTTCCAATATCCTTTTGGGGTTACGCCCTAGAAACCGCTGCTTTCACACTAAATCAAGTTCCAACTAAATCGGTTCCGAAGACTCCATATGAGATGTGGAGTGGAAAGAAACCTAGTTTATCTTTCATGAGGATTTGGGGTTGCGAAGTTTATGTCAAGAGACTTATCTCTGACAAACTAGCACACAAATCTGATAAATGTATTTTCGTAGGATATCCTAAGGAAACTAAAGGATATTACTTTTACAACCGAGAGGACAACAAAGTGTTTGTTGCCCGAACTGGTGTCTTTCTAGAGAAAGAGTTTCTCTCCAAAGAAATCAGTGGGAGTAAAATAAATCTTGAAGAAATTCGAGACCCAGAAAATAACATTGAACCAATAGTGGAACAAGAACAAGAACCACAAGGAGTTGTGGAACCTGTTCAAAATACACAAGCATCTCGCAGATCTAGTAGGTTACGATCCGAGCCCGAGAGATATGGATTTCTCGTAACGGATAGTAATGAGGTAGAAATCATTGAGAATGATGAACCGTCAACCTACCAAGAGGCGATGTCTTCTCCTGATTCGGACAAATGGCTTGGAGCCATGGAATCCGAATTGCAATCCATGCAAGACAATCAAGTTTGGAATTTGATTGATGCGCCCGAAGGTGTAAAAACCATAGGATGCAAATGGGTCTTCAAGAAGAAGACTGACATGGATGGGAAGGTGCATACTTACAAAGCTAGGCTTGTAGCGAAGGGTTATAGGCAAGTTCATGGTATTGACTATGACGAGACCTTTTCACCCGTAGCAATGATCAAGTCTATAAGAATTTTGCTTGCCATTGCCGCATATCATGACTATGAGATATGGCAGATGGACGTCAAAACCGCTTTCCTGAATGGAAAACTCCAAGAGGATGTGTATATGACACAACCAGAAGGTTTTGAACAAGATTCTAAGGTATGCAAATTGCAGAGATCCATCTATGGATTGAAGCAAGCTTCTAGGAGTTGGAATCTCCGTTTTAATGAATCGGTCAAAGAGTTTGGTTCATCAAGAACGAAGATGAGCCTTGTGTATACAAGAAGATTAGTGGGAGCATAGTGCTATTCCTTATTTTATATGTGGATGACATATTGCTCATTGGAAACGACATTCCTACACTTCAGTCTGTGAAGACTTGGTTAGGAAAGTGCTTCGCAATGAAAGATATGGGTGAAGCCGCATATATTCTTGGAATTAAGATCTATAGAGATAGATCAAGGAGGCTACTTGGTTTAAGCCAAAGTACATACATTGACAAGGTCATTAGAAGATTCCGTATGGAAAATTCTAAGAGAGGCACCTTGCCCGTGTTACATGGAGTTTCTCTAAGCAAGACTCAATGTCCTAAGACAAAAGTTGAGCGTGAGAAAATGAATGATGTTCCATATGCTTCTGCAATTGGGTCCATCATGTATGCCATGATTTGTACTAGGCCGGATGTGTCTTATGCTTTGAGCATGACAATTAGATACCAATCCGACCCTGGCGAAAATCACTGGATAGCTGTAAAAGCGATTCTTAAGTACTTGAGAAGGACTAAAGACTCCTTTTTGGTCAATGGAGGAATGGAAGATGATCTCGTTGTAAATGCTTACACGGATGCAAGCTTCCAAACCGACAAAGATGATAGCCGATCGCAATCGGGTTTTGTGTTTATGTTAAATGGTGGAGCTGTAAGCTGGAAGAGTTCCAAGCAAAGTACAACCGCTGATTCTACAACAGAAGCTGAGTATATTGCTGCATCGGATGCTGCAAAGGAAGCTGTTTGGATTAAGAAGTTCATAACTGAACTTGAAGTGGTTCCTAGTATTGCTAATCCAATAGACCTTTATTGTGATAATAATGGTGCTATTGCTCAAGCAAAGGAACCAAGAGCACATCAGAAATCCAAACACATACTTAGGCATTTTCATATCATTCGAGAAATCGTTGATAGAGGAGACGTAAATATATGCAGAGTACCTACTGATGACAATGTTGCGGACCCGCTAACAAAGGGACTTCCACAAGCTAAACATGATGGTCATGTTAGGTCCATGGGTATTAGATACATGGGAGATTGGGCCTAGGGCAAGTGGGAGATTGTTGGTAGTGGTGCCCTAGGCACGTTTAATAAACGTTGTAATTGTTATCATTTATTTCATATCAATAAAGAGATGTTTTGATTATTATTGTTGTTCATGTTTACTTATAATAATCCCCGTCCCTAGTACTTGTTAAGCACTAGTATAAAGGCTAAATGATCATGAGATGATCATGTTAGATTTATGGGTACTTGTTTGGAACAAGGTACTGGACATGACCCGCTGTATGAGATTTATGTCATGGTCTATGTCGTACATATATCTCATATTAGTTATGTCATTTGAATCCTTAGACATGAAGTTATTATAGTCTTCCACTTGATGAACATTGTGTTTGACATATTCAAACGCTGCCTTAACACGGTAGTTATAAAGGGTATGATTGGCATAATCGGATTCCCGTTGGGAAAAATAATAAGCTAAATGGATTTGTCCCTCCACGGAGAGATGTCAAGCTTGGGCCCCTCGAAGGAATGATGTTGATGAAATGTTCGGCCGGACTCAAATGGATTGATTGGATCAATAGCATTTGAATTATCAACATATTCGGAATCGAGAAAGCATTGAACAAAACAAGTTGACTGTTTGACCATGACTTGTGTTCAATAACATCGTGGACAAAGGGATTGTGACATATTCTAAAGGAATGCGAACTTGTATCTAGTTATACTATTTGGGTAGGTATGACGGTTTGCTAGAACCTAATCATATCTTATGGAATCATGTTTGAGCCCATTACCAACTTAGTATAATCCTAGAGGGTCACACACAATAGAACGAATCTTAAATAAAAGGACTATATTGGCATTTAGGGTCGGAGGACTTCCAAGGAATTTCTGGAAAGATCTGGGCCTCCTGGTCAACCAAGCGGGCGCTTGGGTTGAACCAGGCGGGCGCCTGTTCAAGCCGGAAAGGAACTGGACTTTCTGCCCAAACAGGCGGGCGCCTGGGTAGGACCAGGCGGGCGCCCGGTATGCCGATTGGGAATTTCCTAATTCGATTAGGAATGGTTTTTGACACAAGTTACCTATTTGAAATAGGTCTTAATTGTGTATAAAAAAACACCAATTCGGCCAGACCATATTTACTAGTGCTTTTGTGAGTCTCAAAGAGTTTGAGAGAGATTTTATTTTGTTCTAAGATATCATTGATTGAGGAACAAAATAATTCACAAAATAAATTCCATATAGTTCTTTATTAAATTGTAAAAGCGTGTTTTACAATTATTGGTCTAGCAACCAAGATCAAAGAAGCTCCTTTGATATTCGTTCAAAGTGTGGATACCGCTAGAGGGTGAAAATCATCATCTTCAAAGTTCGTGTTCAAGCTTTGTGATCGTGATCAAGTCTTCAAGTTTCTCCACCAAAGATCAAGAGAAAATTCATAGCCTTCAAGGGTTAGTTATTCCTCTATTCATCTTGGTGTATTTGATTTAATCATATGAACGGATCTATGGCTTTGGGTTTTCTTAAAAAATTTAATTGCTATATTCCGCTGCGCATGTTACTTGGAAACCCAACAAAGGACACATTATGTAAATGTAATACCTTTAGGGTAGTGTACCCGTGACTCAGTTATTTGTATCATCTCTTTTAGTAGGTGTTCGTGTTTGTAAATTTTATAAGTAAAGTTTGTTATAGCCAAGTGGCTAAGTACTCATTTGAGAAAGTTTGTTTTGTGGCTTGTAGTCAAGTCTAATAAATGTTGTTTAGTCATATAAGACTTTTTATGAAAGTATATTTCGAAAAAATTTCTTAAAAATGTTTGTGACGTCTTGCGTGCGTGTCCCGGACGTGGGGCCAAGTAGGACCACGGGTCGGGGCGCGACAGTTTAATCTCTCTTTTGATACTAAAAAGAAAATAACAAACTAAGTTAATCTATCCCTAATATCTCGGGATGTTTGTTGAGGACTTGAATGTGTTGATCCTCTTTGCTGCTTCGTTGAAGCTAAGTGACTTGTGTCGTATGACTAAGTCTTTTCACGTGCCACGTTCGTTAATCAATCCCTAAAGCATAGGATCATAACGTTTAAACCTTGGATTGACCTGGTCTTCAATTGATCACATTGTTGATATTGTGATCCTAAAAAATAGGGATTTGTTAACTGTCTTTATGGCGTCGACACAGGATGTCAGCTCAGGACGTCGGGATGTCAGGATGTAAAGTCAACATGTAAAGTCAATATGTAGAGTCAAGATGTAAGATGTAAAGTCAACATGTAGAGTCAAGATGTAAGATGTAAAGTCAAGATGTATGATGTAACATCAGGATGTAACTTCAAGATGTAACTTCAGGAAGTAAAATCAGGGTAATTCAAAAAGTTAAGGTGTCAATATGTAGCTCAAATTTTCATCCCAAACACACATACATCATGAAAACAAACATCAAAACTCAACCAAATTGTTGGTCCCAAAGGGGCAACAAGGGTATGAAAAATGCTAGAGGGGGGGTGTGAATAGCGTTTTTAAAATTCTTTTCAAACCCTTTTGCAAATCAATGGCTTATGCGCACAGTTCTCAATTAAGCTAAGTATAGCGTGCAGAGAGTGTGAAATGCACAGCGGAAATTTAAGCAGCTACTGCGCAGGAAAAGGCTGCGCAGAGATAAAAACGCACGCGCTAAGTTTTGGCTTAAAGTGTTGGTTAAAAAGGATTCTAAGGCAATAAGCAATAACAAACACAGCAGCAATAGCAGTAATCTGATAAGATCAAACAAAACAGTAATTCAGAAATAACTAAGCAGGAAACAATTAGCAAGAATAATGAACAAGCTATTTGGAGAGGTTCGATCGACGAAAGATCTACTTCCTCTACCAAGATGGGTAGTCTTGGATTTTCTAATGAGATTTATATTGATGTGAGGAGTTTTTACAAGATTACAAAGAATCAAAACTCAAATCAAAACCTAATCTATGAAGTGCAAATCCTAGACTAAACCGGTGTTTCTCGAGAAGTAAGATCTAAATGATCGAAGATTCAAGAGCTGTGTGTGTGTGACAGAATTTCTGGGCTCTATGAATCTATGAGATGAAGAGCACGAAGAATTCTGGTGATATAAGGCTTAGGATCTGGGCAGGAGTTTGAAGGTATGAAGGTTTGAAGGTTGATCTTGAATCTGGGAATAGTAAGCAGCAATCTTCAGAACTTCAAGGATACTTAGTAAGCACAAGCTCAAGCAACTTGGAAATGAAGATCAGCAGGCTATTTATAGCAGGGAGCTTAAGACTAGCCGTTGGAGCTCTGAGCAAGGACAATGAGCTGGCACTATATGATTGGTGCACAGATGTCCTTTATAGCCGTTGGGGCTGTCACGACCCGAAATATAGGCTCTATTTTATTAGTAATTAAACGATTTTTATTTAATTATTTGCTTATTTATTTATTTAAATTATTATTTATTTAAATAATTATGTGTGCAATTTATGTGTTATAATATTTATGCCTAGCATTTTACTTGAGTTATTTGGGCTAGTGTAGAAGTGTTGGGTCTTAATTGTTAGTATGGAGTAGTGTGTGTGTGTAGAGTGAGAGAGGGGGCCTAAGTGTAAGTTTTTCAATTAATTTTCCTACTCCCTCCCTACTCCTCCCTCACCTTCTCCCTCATTCTTCTTCATTCCCAGCAAACACTTCTCTCTCTCCATTAATATTGGTAAGTTTTCTTCTTCTTCTTCTCTCTTCATTTTCTCCTTCTTCCTCTTATCTTCTCTCATTTCTTAAAACTTGAACGTTGTTTAGATCGTCGCTAGGATCGTGTAGAGTCAAAAAGATTTGAAATCCGTCAACTTTGAGAAAATTCAAGTAAGTTACTTTTCCCCCATTTTAATGCTAAAATGTTCATATCATGTTTAGATGTTGTTTGATGTGTTACATTTGAAGTTAGGATGAGTTTTCAATTTATTTGGAATTTATTTGGGTTTTTGATCAAAAATGGTGAAATCTTGAATGTTGGTTTGATTCTTGATTTTTGGTTGTTAAATGTTGTTTTAGGAGTCCTTTTAGACTTATAAGTTGTTTTGGTACATTAGTACATGAGTTGGAAGTTGAGATTTTGGTTAAATGTGTTTTGGGTATAAAAATGGAAGAAACCAAGTTGTTCTTCCCGATTTCTGGCGATTCCGGCTTGTTGGGCGACCGCCCAAAATAGTATGGGCGACCGCGCATCTTTCTGAGAGTTTTTGTTCTTGTTTTGATGCACTTTGGGCGACCGCACAACCCATCGTGGGCGGCCGCACAGGTCTCTGAAAAATGCACATTTTGTTAAATTGTGTGACTAAAGAATGCGTTGTGATCCAATTCTTGGGTGTCCTCCTAGTTGACCCTAGTGATCATTGTAGTACACTTTAGTGTTAGAATTGAGTCATTTGTGATCAAGTTTGTGTTTGAAATTCATTAATTGTTATTTTGGACTTCGAAGCACCTTATTGTGTATTGTTGGTTCATGTCATCTTCTTGGTGATTATTTGGCTTGATTCCCTACTTTGGAATCCTTGTTGTTGATCGTGCTAGTATTTTATTACTTAGCAGTTATTTGAAAGTCCAGCTGGTATTTGTGGTTGTGTCGGGCGATGTGAGATATTGTGATGGCACCGGCCAAGTCCATTATGGTGTCGACCATTGTTTTGCCCTTATTTTCCTCTTCCAGATTGGCCTTGGTTGAGACGTTTGGAGCATGACTTTGTGGCATGGCTCCCGCCCTTTGTGGCACATTATTTTGTTATTGGTTCCGGTACCGGGGTTTTCTCTTCGGCTTTCATGCCATTATGAAGATGTTGATTGGTTGATAATTGAAGCTGCGCAGCGATCCTTTATTTGGATGTTCCAGTTTGGAAAACTTTGGCTATATCCTTTGTTATGTGTTTATTTCCGCTGCTGTCTGTTATGTGATAAATGCTATATGCTATATGATATTTATTATTGCTTATTGTATATTGCATTATAGCATGTCATGTAGTTGCATTAGTAACTTATTGAGATTTATCTCACCCCGTTTCTTTTATCTTTGTTTTTCCTTAACCCCCCCCCCCAGGTGCTAAGGATTAGTCTCGCTGATCACGAGAAAGAGGACGTCGAGTGTGGATCCGTTCTTTTGGGGAAAGTTGTATAGGTTGGTTTACATTATATCAATGTGTAACCTTTTGGGGATATTTGTACCAAACATTGACGTCATTAGGATTTTGTATATTTGTATTCTTGTTAGCATAAACTTGTGGAAGTTTATGATAAGTTGTATTTGGTTTTTATCAAACTCGATTTTGTAAAACTTTGGATCACCCTTTTTTGTATCAAATGGAATTTTTAACTTCGGTATTTTGGAGTTTTTTTGTTAGAGTCGACGTCCAGATCGCGGTCCCGGGGCCCGCGGGGTCCGGGGTCGCGACAGTTGGTATCAGAGCTATGGCATTAGCTCTATGTATAAGTCTAGGTGGATTAGTATGACCTAGGTGGGTAGTAGTGTGCGGAGTGATTAACGGTTGATGTCTTATGCAGGTAATTACTCGCAATGTCTGGAAGAAGAAACAGAGGAGGTACTAGTGGGACACAGAACCAGAATGATACAAGGGATGAAGCACGTGCCATGTTTCAAGGCATGTTTGAGGCGGCCATGAAGGCCATTCATGATCAAGGTCCGAGGGTAGAGCAAGCACCACCTCGTTATGGTTTGGAGCAATTTTTGAAGTTGAAACCGGTTGAATTCAATGGGGAACCCGATGTTCGGAAAGCTGAGCTATGGATTGAGTCTATGGAGAAGATTTATGATGTGTTTGGGTGTTCGGATGAGGACAAGGTCCGGTTTGCGGCTTACAAGCTTGTGGTAGCCGCCGAGCATTGGTGGAAAGGTATTAAAGCTACTTGGGATGATACTCACACGGTGTATGCGTGGGAGTTGTTCGTGCGCAAGTTCAAGGAGCATTTCATTCCGGTTGTTGATCAGAATCGAAAGGAGATCGAGCTACTCAACTTGGAGCAAGGTGTGTTGTCTATAGCACAATACTCGGCTAAGTTCATAGAATTAGCCCGGTATTGCGACTATTTGGTGAGGACCGAAGAACAAAAGGCTATGAGATTTATTCGGGGATTGAAGACCTCCATCCGTACTCAACTAATTGCTCAACGGATTGTGACATTCCAAGATGCGGTGGACCGAGCCTATTTGATAGAGCAAGATATTGGGGAGCATAAGCGGAAGACCGAGGTAGCTAACCCGAGTAAGCAAGGAGCGCAGAGCAAGTCGCAACCAAGGATTGATAATCGAGGTAACTTTGGGGGACAATCTCAGTCCCGAGGGCAACCGATCCCAAGGAACCCGGGTACCACTTCCGGGAACCAAGGGAACCAAGGGAGCCAAGTTAGGAGGCTTTGTTCGTATTGTCAAAAAGAAGGTCATTCTGAAGACCGTTGTTGGAAAAAGCAAGGAAGGTGCACCAATTTTGGTCAAATGGGTCATTTTGCAAGGGATTGTCCGAGGAATAGGATTCAACCAACGGGGTTAGGAGCTGGAGCTCCTCAGGGTCAGAAAAAGGATGCTGCGGGAAAGCCCAAGGTCCAAGGAAGGGTATTTGCCATGAATCAACAACAAGCGACCGATGATCCATCCGTTATTGGAGGTATTATTTCTGTGTCTAATGTGAGCGCACGAGCGTTAGTAGATCCAGGATCATCTCATTCATACATTTCTGTGCAATTTGCTTCCATGTTAAATGCTGCATTCGAGTCTTTACCGTACGTGCTAGAGGTGTCGACCCCTATAGGAGAATGCTTGATTTCTGATCGAGTCTTTCGTGCTTGTGACGTGGTTATTTGTGGTCGATTCCTTTGTGCGGATTTGGTAGTTCTTCCTATCCAAGACTTTGATGTCATTTTGGGTATGGATTGGTTGAGCAAGTTTCACGCTTCTGTTGATTGCCGTAAGAAAACTGTTACATTTTCTATTCCTGATGTGCCTAAGTTTGTGTTTGAGGCTAGTCCTCTGAGTAGGAAGGTTCGCTTAATTTCTTTTATGAAAGCGAGACGATTATTGCATAGTGGTTGTGAGGGATATTTGGCTAGTGTTCTTGATACTAGGAAAGAATCCCCTAGTTTTGATAGTGTTCGGGTAGTTCGGGAATTTCCCGATGTTTTCTCTACCGAGTATGAGATGCCTCCCGATCGTGAGATTGAGTTTTGTATAGACCTTTTGCCGGGTACGGCTCCGATTTCGAAAGCGCCTTATAGGTTAGCTCCCGCAGAATTGAAGGAATTGAAGGTTCAGTTGCAAGAGTTGCTTGACCGAGGGTTTATCCGCCCTAGTGTTTCCCCGTGGGGAGCACCGGTTTTGTTCGTGCGGAAGAAAGATGGTTCGTTGAGGTTGTGCATCGATTACCGGAAGTTGAATCAGGTTACAGTGAAGAATAAGTACCCTCTACCGCACATTGATGATTTATTTGATCAGCTTCAAGGGTCCGTTGTGTTTTCCAAGCTTGATTTGAGGAGTGGATACCATCAGTTGAAAGTTCGATCGGAGGATATTCCGAAGACTGCTTTTCGCACTCGTTATGGTCATTATGAATTCTTGGTTATGCCGTTTGGGTTGACTAACGCGCCGGCAGTGTTTATGGATTTGATGAACCGGATTTTCCATCCCTATCTTGATTCGTTCGTGGTGGTTTTCATCGACGATATTCTTGTTTATTCGAAATCTCGAGAGGAGCACGAGCAGCATTTGAGGACAGTTTTATCCGTTCTTGCGAGGGAGAAATTATTTGCGAAGTTTAGTAAATGCGAATTTTGGCTCGAGAAGGTGTCATTTCTGGGTCATGTTATTTCGAAAGATGGGATTTCTGTGGATCCGTCTAAGATTGAAGCAATAGTGGATTGGAAGAGACCCGAGTCAGTGACCGAGATTCGTAGTTTTCTGGGTTTAGCCGGTTATTACCGAAGGTTTATTGAAGGGTTTTCGAGGATTGCTACTCCGATGACTCAGTTGACCCGAAAGAACGTTCCGTTTGTGTGGACCGAGAAATGTGGCAAGAGTTTCGAGGAATTGAAGAAGAGGTTGACTACCGCACCGATCTTGACTTTGCCTAATGGGAGTGATGGCCTAGTGATTTATAGTGATGCTTCGAAAGAGGGTTTGGGTTGCGTGTTAATGCAGAATGGGAAAGTAATTGCGTATGCTTCGAGGAAGTTGACCCCGAGTGAACAGAATTACCCGACTCATGATATGGAGTTAGCGGCTATTGTATTTGCGTTGCACAAGTGGAAGCACTATCTTTACGGGGCGAAGTTTGAGATTTTTACGGATCACAAGAGTTTGCAGTACCTTTTCTCCCAGAAAGAGTTGAACAATAGACAGCGCCGATGGATGGAATTGTTGAAGGATTATGATTGTACGATTTCTTATCATCCGGGAAAGGCGAATGTGGTAGCCGATGCGATTAGTAGAAAGTCTTATGTGGCTTCGATGATGGTTCGAGAGTGGAAAATGCTTGAGGATGTTCGAGATTGGTCTCCTCGTGAATCGAGACATGGGGCTATTTTTGCGAATATTAGGGTGTCTCCGACCCTAGTTCAGAGGATAAAGGAAGCTCAGAAAGAGGATCCCGAGTTGGTGAAAATAATGGGTAAATTGAAGGAAAAGAATTTCGAGGTTTTTTCTTTGAGTTCGAGTGGAGTTTTGACTTTCCGTGGTCGTTTGTGTGTTCCGGATGTTGATGGAATTAAGCAGAGAGTTCTTGATGAGGGTCACAAATCGAGATATACTATTCATCCGGGCAGTACGAAGATGTATCAGGATTTGAAGCAACGATTTTGGTGGATTAATATGAAAAGGGAAATAGCCGAGTATGTATCGAGGTGTTTAACGTGTCAGCAGGTCAAAGCCGATCATCAGAGACCCGCGGGATTGCTTCAGACGTTAGAGATTCCCGAGTGGAAATGGGAGCATGTGACTATGGATTTCGTTACGGGACTGCCTCGTACTCGTAGGAAGTTTGACAGTGTTTGGGTAATCGTGGATAGATTGACCAAGAGTGCCCATTTCTTGCCTATTGACATCAGATATTCGATGGAGAAGCTTGCGACCCTTTATATCGATGAGATTGTCAGATTGCATGGGGTTCCGGTTAGCATTGTGTCAGATCGAGACCCGAGGTTTACTTCTAGATTCTGGAAGACGTTTCAGGAAGCTTTGGGTACAGATTTGCGATTCAGTACGGCTTTTCATCCTCAGACCGACGGTCAATCCGAGAGGACTATTCAGATTCTTGAGGATATGTTGCGAGCGTGTTCGATAGATTTTTCTGATTCTTGGGATTCGCACCTACCGTTAGTGGAATTCTCCTACAACAACAGTTATCAGGCTAGTATCGAGATGGCTCCGTTTGAAGCTTTGTATGGAAGAAAATGTCGATCGCCTATTTGTTGGGATGAGGTCGGTGAAGCGAAAGTTTTGGGTATTGATTTGCTTCGGGATTCAGTTGAAAAGGTTAAAGTTATCCGGGATAGATTGAAGACAGCCCAGAGTCGACATAAGAGCTATGCAGATAACCGAAGGCGAGACCTTAGTTTTCAGGTTGGTGATTTGGTGTTCTTGAAAGTGTCTCCGAAGGTGGGTATTCGTCGTTTTGGGAAGAAAGGCAAGTTGGCTCCGAGGTTTATTGGTCCGTTTGAGATCTTGGGAAAGGTTGGACTTCTTGCGTATCATCTTGCGTTGCCGTCATCTTTGGACCGGTTGCACAACGTTTTCCACGTTTCTATGCTTCGGAGGTATGTTCATGATCCGTCGCACGTGTTACCGAGGATACCGGAGGATATTGAGCCCGATATGTCTTATGAGGAACGACCGGTTCGGATCTTAGATTCCAAAGTCCAAGAGTTGAGAAACAAGAGCATCGCGTTGGTTCGAGTCCTTTGGAGGAATCATAATATCGAGGAGTCGACGTGGGAGCTTCGCGATGAGATCGAGAGGAAATTTCTGAGGCTTTTTGTTTAAGGTAAGTCTCGTTAAAATTCGGGTCGAATTTTCTTTAAGGGGGAGTGAATGTCACGACCCGAAATATAGGCTCTATTTTATTAGTAATTAAACGATTTTTATTTAATTATTTGCTTATTTATTTATTTAAATTATTATTTATTTAAATAATTATGTGTGCAATTTATGTGTTATAATATTTATGCCTAGCATTTTACTTGAGTTATTTGGGCTAGTGTAGAAGTGTTGGGTCTTAATTGTTAGTATGGAGTAGTGTGTGTGTGTAGAGTGAGAGAGGGGGCCTAAGTGTAAGTTTTTCAATTAATTTTCCTACTCCCTCCCTACTCCTCCCTCACCTTCTCCCTCATTCTTCTTCATTCCCAGCAAACACTTCTCTCTCTCCATTAATATTGGTAAGTTTTCTTCTTCTTCTTCTCTCTTCATTTTCTCCTTCTTCCTCTCATCTTCTCTCATTTCTTAAAACTTGAACGTTGTTTAGATCGTCGCTAGGATCGTGTAGAGTCAAAAAGATTTGAAATCCGTCAACTTTGAGAAAATTCAAGTAAGTTACTTTTCCCCCATTTTAATGCTAAAATGTTCATATCATGTTTAGATGTTGTTTGATGTGTTACATTTGAAGTTAGGATGAGTTTGCAATTTATTTGGAATTTATTTGGGTTTTTGATCAAAAATGGTGAAATCTTGAATGTTGGTTTGATTCTTGATTTTTGGTTGTTAAATGTTGTTTTAGGAGTCCTTTTAGACTTATAAGTTGTTTTGGTACATTAGTACATGAGTTGGAAGTTGAGATTTTGGTTAAATGTGTTTTGGGTATAAAAATGGAAGAAACCAAGTTGTTCTTCCCGATTTCTGGCGATTCCGGCTTGTTGGGCGACCGCCCAAAATAGTATGGGCGACCGCGCATCTTTCTGAGAGTTTTTGTTCTTGTTTTGAGGCACTTTGGGCGACCGCACAACCCATCGTGGGCGGCCGCACAGGTCTCTGAAAAATGCACATTTTGTTAAATTGTGTGACTAAAGAATGCGTTGTGATCCAATTCTTGGGTGTCCTCCTAGTTGACCCTAGTGATCATTGTAGTACACTTTAGTGTTAGAATTGAGTCCTTTGTGATCAAGTTTGTGTTTGAAATTCATTAATTGTTATTTTGGACTTCGAAGCACCTTATTGTGTATTGTTGGTTCATGTCATCTTCTTGGTGATTATTTGGCTTGATTCCCTACTTTGGAATCCTTGTTGTTGATCGTGCTAGTATTTTATTACTTAGCAGTTATTTGAAAGTCCAGCTGGTATTTGTGGTTGTGTCGGGCGATGTGAGATATTGTGATGGCACCGACCAAGTCCATTATGGTGTCGACCATTGTTTTGCCCTTATTTTCCTCTTCCAGATTGGCCTTGGTTGAGACGTTTGGAGCATGACTTTGTGGCATGGCTCCCGCCCTTTGTGGCACATTATTTTGTTATTGGTTCCGGTACCGGGGTTTTCTCTTCGGCTTTCATGCCATTATGAAGATGTTGATTGGTTGATAATTGAAGCTGCGCAGCGATCCTTTATTTGGATGTTCCGGTTTGGAAAACCTTGGCTATATCCTTTGTTATGTGTTTATTTCCGCTGCTGTCTGTTATGTGATAAATGCTATATGCTATATGATATTTATTATTGCTTATTGTATATTGCATTATAGCATGTCATGTAGTTGCATTAGTAACTTATTGAGATTTATCTCACCCCGTTTCTTTTATCTTTGTTTTTCCTTAACCCCCCCCCCAGGTGCTAAGGATTAGTCTCGCTGATCACGAGAAAGAGGACGTCGAGTGTGGATCCGTTCTTTTGGGGAAAGTTGTATAGGTTGGTTTACATTATATCAATGTGTAACCTTTTGGGGATATTTGTACCAAACATTGACGTCATTAGGATTTTGTATATTTGTATTCTTGTTAGCATAAACTTGTGGAAGTTTATGATAAGTTGTATTTGGTTTTTATCAAACTCGATTTTGTAAAACTTTGGATCACCCTTTTTTGTATCAAATGGAATTTTTAACTTCGGTATTTTGGAGTTTTTTTTGTTAGAGTCGACGTCCAGATCGCGGTCCCGGGGCCCGCGGGGTCCGGGGTCGCGACAGGGGCTCTGATCAAGGTTGATGACCTGGCACAATATGATTGGTACGCAGGGATCTTTGAGCCGTTGGAGACTGAGCATGAAGACCAAATTCAAAAGCTTCTTTTAGAAGGTTTGATAGCTATCTTCATTTAAAATATTTCGTTTGAGTGCATCTCCACTGTTGGATATGTTGAGTATGCTTGCTTTGTCGTTTCTGCACACCTCAGCACCTTAATAAGCGTGCATCTTTTAAGCATTTTTTTAGGTGATCTGAATGCATCGAAAACTGAGCAAGGTAGAATGCTGCGCAGGAGAGACCTGCGCAGTGGTGTGCTGCGCAGAGAAGTCCTGCGCAGAGACCACAATCTTGCTTAGT
Source organism: Campanula takesimana (assembly GCA_026119855.1). Lineage (NCBI taxonomy): Eukaryota > Viridiplantae > Streptophyta > Magnoliopsida > Asterales > Campanulaceae > Campanula > Campanula takesimana. The sequence continues at coordinate 34,652 of JAOWBW010001022.1, forward strand.
TCTTCATTCCTTTTCGCTCCAAGTCCTATATTCTAAGCCTATACTATAAAATGGACTAAGATAAAAATTGAAGTTATAAAACTTCTTACATAGGGTCCTAAAGTCCATAAAATACTCTTAGGTGATGGTATCAATCAATTCTAACATAATTAGAAGGGTTAAGAGATAAGCATACCCAACACAAATGAAGTGCTATGAACATGAAATATTGTGTGTGCATATATATACATGTTAGTGACACAAAAAGAATGGCAAATCACATATTTAGTCATGAATTGATGATGTTTTGCTTTGAGAAAGATAAACATGGACATATTTTGGGGTTTTGTATGAAACACGTGCTATTCTTTGGAAAATCTCCCCAAATCAACAACATGAACATTCAACATACATAATATACACAATGTATACAAGATCTAAGAACATATCAAGGCAAAACAACTGAGATATAACATTATAAACATTCATTTAACAATAACATGGCAAAGAACATCAACACTACATCTTTAGTTCATTAAGTGAGGTCTAGCCTAACAAGTGCCTAGACCTCTTAACGAATTACATGAAGAGCTACATTTTACATATATGAGATTACAAGAAAGAGATGTTACCTAGGTTGTGCTTCCTTTGCTTCCAAAGGAAGACTTTTTTTGTTGCTTTTCTAGAGATGTTGTGCTTGTGTTTTGATAGAGTTGTTTGCTTGTGTTCGTGTGTGTGTTTAGGGTGGTGTTGTGGTGATGTAGTGATGGTGTATGGGCTGACATTATGGAGGTGTAAGGTGAGTATTCTTGAGAGTGATAGAGAGAGGAATGTATGTGATGTGTAGGATGGCTTGTGTGTGTTGTTCTCGGTGATCTCTCTTGTGTTCCCCTTCTCTTTGAAAATGGATGAATTGAGGAGTATTGTGGATGGCGGAGGTGGTAAATGAAATTAGGATACCGTAGATACCTCAGGAAAACCACAACTTGGCTAGAGCGGTGAATTATCCTAGGATGTCTATTTGATTTTAATTGTTAGGTCACCACCTATGTTATTAAGGGAGCATAAGAAAAATCTAAAGAAATAGCCTATTTTAATACTACGAAACCAAATATTTGAGAGAGAAGGGTTCGGGGGTTAGGTGACGGAGTGGGAAGTACTTAAACACCCACTCCGCCCCGCTTACGCGGGTCTTGCTACTAAAGGTGTTCTAATGTAAAAAGTCCTTCTTATAATATGAGAAATGTGCTAACAATTGCAAGGGGACGAAAAGGGTAATTCTTTATATTGATTTATGCTAAAGATTACATTAAGAGAAGAAGAGTAAATTATACTAGAGTTGGAATGTGTTGGTGTTGGTGCCCTAGGCACGTTTGTTGAACGTTGTAAGTTATCATGATAATAAAGAGATAATAGGATTATTATTATGGCTCGTGTTTGCTTATAATAATCTCCGTCCCTAGAGCTTCTTAAGCACTAGTATAAAGGCTAAATGATCATGGGATGATCATGTTAGATTTATGGGTACTTGTTTGGAACAAGGTACTGGACATGACCCGCGGTATGAGATTTATGTCATGGTCGATGTCATATATAAATCTCATATTAGTTATGTCATTTGAATCCTTAGACATGAAGTTATTATAGTCTTCCACTTTATGAACATTATGTTTGACATATTCAAACGTTGCCTTAACACGGTAGTTATAAAGGGTATGATTGGCATGATTGGATTCACGTAGGGAAGAATAATAAGCCAAATGGATTTGTCCCTCTTCGGAGAGATGTCAAGCTTGGGCCCCTCGAAGGAATGATGTTGGTGAAATGTTTGGCCAAACTCAAATGGATTGATTGGATCAATGTCATTTGGATTATCAACATATTCGGGATCGAGAAAAGTATTGAACAATACAAGTTGACTTGTTGACCATGACTTGTGTTCAATGACATCGTGGACAAAGGGATTGTGACATGTTCTAAAAGGAATGCGAACTTGTATCTAGTTACACTATTTGGGTAGGTATGACGGTTTGCTAGAACCTAATCATATCTTATGGGTTCATGTTTGGGCTCATAGCCAACTTAGTGTAATCCTAGAGGGTCACACACGAATAGAACGAATCGTAAAGGACTAAATGGGAATTATGGAAAAATATCAGTGTTTGGCACTGGCACGGTCGTGCGCCTTAAAATGGCACGGTTGTGCCATAAATCCAAACCAAGGCAAACCTGTCGACATGATTGGCACGACCGTGCCAAATTACCAAGCACGACCGTGCCGAAAATGGGCGGCTGGGGAATTCGCGCGGACTAGATGGCACGACCGTGCCAGATTGTAGGGCACGACCGTGCCAGTCAAGTCGGCCAGAATTCTTTGTTGCCTAATTTGGTGACGGGATTTAGGTTTCCTAAGTCCTTAAGGGTTAAGGATTAGGACCTATTTAAGGATCCTTTTTACAGCCATTAGACATGTTGTTGTGAGTGCCTCCATAAGGTTTTGAGAGGTTATTTTCTTGTTCTAAGATCCCTAAAGTGAAGAACAAGAATATTCATAATTCCATATAGTTCTTACAATTGTGAAAGCGTGTTTCATAATTTGGTCTAGCAACCAAGATCAAGTGTTCTTGATATTCGTTCGTGGTGTGGATACCGCTAGAGGGTGAAACTTATCATCTTCATAGTTCGTGATTCTTGCTTTGTTCGTGATCAAGATTTCAAGCCTCCATCGAATTCAAGGTTGCAAAATCAAAGGCATCAAGGGTTAGTATGCTAGTATTCATTATGTTGTATTTGACTTAATCATATGAATGGATCTATGGGCTTTGGGTTTCATAAATTTTAAATGCTTAATTCCGCTGCGCATGTTACTACGAAACCCAACAGTGGTATCAGAGCCCCGTTCATGTTGATTATTTCAATACTAATATCATGTTGTGTGTATATAAATTGTCTATGTGCCTAGCATGATTTGAATATTGGGATTATGATGTTTATGTGGTCTATGCGTTTTATGTGGTTTATTGTTTTATAAACTTTAATCGCACTGTTCAATCGCAATTAAAATTATGGAGGATTTAAAATTGTTTGGATTATCAATTTTTGATTGGATCAAAGTTTTGATATTCTAGGGATTCAAGAATAAATCGTTTATTCAAGGTTTTGATGATCATGGTGATTGGATCACCAAGAACACCAAATCCTAATTGAATCGGGAAAAACAATTTTGAGATAAATTTTGGAACTTTAAAAATTTGGATTTTTCGCAAGGGGTCCGACCGGACCCAAGCCTTGTCCCGGCCGGACCTAGGGTTTGGCGCGGGGTAGGGTTTGGGTTTTGGGTGTGGATCTTGGGTTTAAATCTCCTATTTGTTTTAGTCTTGTGATTCTAAGATTAGTTCAAGGTTTGGATGGCTAATCTACGTTCATCGAGATTGTGTTTCCCAAACTTGATCGTAATCAAGGTTTCAAAGATAAAACGAAATTAGAATTATGAAGAGTTCATAATTTCTAAAATTGAGAAACAAAGTTCTTGATTCAATGATTGGAGATCCATGTGGAATTGTGAATGCAATTGGCCTACGTTCATCGAGACCATCTATTGCTTAGTTTCGGCCACATTGACTACTTTCTTGGTTTCTTGAATTAGTGCGGAATTGTGGTTGCCAATGGCTTAGTTCGGCCGCACTTCTTGTTGTCTTGATTTGGAGATAATAACCAAAGTTGAAATAGTCTCATCCTCATAATTATAGAGAAACTAATGACACATAAATGTTGTGCTTAAATTAATGGAGATTAATTTAGTGGCTAAACTTGATGCGTAACATGTTTATCTTGTGTGCTCATAAATATGTTGTATGCTATATGTGATGAACCTTCAAAGAAAGTTTTAAGTCATCTTGCCATGCCATGATTAAGACACTTGTTAGTGCATGGGTAATTTTAATCTGGGTTCGCCCTAGCGAGGTACATTGACTTTATCTATGTATGAGCAATATGGATGATGTGGGCACGCCCTAGCGAGGCACATCAACCATGCGTTTAAAATGGTTGGACTTAATAAGGCGTCAAAACAGTTTTGGGCCTAGGCAAAAGATGAGATTAAACATGCTTTTGAGATTGGATCACTAAGAATCATATTGGATATGATTGACAAGAAATTGTCTACCTAATTAATTTGATTTTGAGCGGTCCGCCTCCGTGGACTCAAGATTAAATTAAAGTTGGATCTTAGCCCAATTTAAAAGAGTCTCATAAAAGGATCTAAGAGTCATATGGGATATGATTGACAGGTTTGTCTACCTAATTAATTTGATTTTGTGTAATCCGCCATAGCGGACTTAGAATTAAATTAAAGTTGGATCTTAGCCCATTTAAATTATATTATACATTGGATGTATATGAAGGTAATATAATTTAGTGGGAGTATTTTTGGAAAATACATTATTTATCTCTTGAATGAGATTTGTACTTGTAAAATTTTGGAAATTCTGCATAAGTTGTAGATGACAACTAAAATCGTTGCGATTAATCCTTGTTAAGGATAAAGCTTCAAAAGAATGGTACAAACTTCATGGATTGGATCCTGAGCCTAAGAATGGTTCTAAGGCGAGAAGATGGGTTGTACATTCTTGATGGGCCTATTCCTAAAGAACCCAAAGCCGGAATAGACAATCACAAGAATCATAAGTATGATTCTAGGAATGTGAGTTGTCTCAAGCTCACGATTATGTTCTTAAAACTTCAACAAAGTTTGAAACTTTGGAAGCCTATTAGATAGGCGTGGAGTTGAGTTACATGTTTCAAAGAGCAATCTAGGCAAGAAAGGTATAAAACCATTATTGCATTCACTTCATGCAAAAGGAGTAAAGGGCAATAAGTGGAACCTCACATGCTTAAGATAAAGGCTACGTAGAGCATCTTGAGAAACTTGGTTGTCCAATTGGATTGGAGCAAGCCATGGATCTCATTGTTGATTCATTGTTTAAATGTTATGATCACTTAGTGATGGAATATAACATGCTTAAAATGAATAAGAATTTCTTCGAATTGCATTAACATGCTGAAAAACTGCGAAGATGAAGATATTGGAGAATGGTTCTCCAATGCTCATAGTTCATGATGGAAAGAGGCCAAATGCCAAAAGAAAAGTAAGACAAGAGTTGTCAATCCTAAAGGAAATAATTTTGGTTATAATAATAACTCTAATAGATGCGATTTGGTAAAATGGCAATTGGATTGACCATTTAGAATTGTAGTCAAAATTCTGGGTGATCAATAAAAGGAATGGTAGTGGGACTACCACTCGGAATATTTATGTTATAAATTATTCTTTCTAAATTTAATTATTGGGTATTGGATACCAGAATAATTAGTAAGATGAAAGACTACTTATAGTAAAGTTTTATCTACAAACAGTAATGATGCAATGGTTGCAACATTGTTCGTAGAACACTTGTAAAGTGACTTTACTGATGAAGTAGAAAACATTATTTTGTTATAAGATAATGAAGGATATTAATTTCTTATTTGGAATAAGAAAAGTGCTTTATTTATTATGATTTACTTCATTGTGTTATCATATAAATAAATCTTATATCCTAAATCTTGAAGAACAAAGTAATAAAGACTATAACATAAATAATTAAAATTCTTTATGCATTATTGTTTTGAACAAATAAATGAGAAATGCATATCTAAAATTCTATTGGACGGAGTTTTAAGTCATATGATTTGGAATCACATGATTTATGCAAATCTTATTTACTTGGATCAAGACATCTTTTACTATGATTGGTAAAAAGGATAATGTCTTAATTGACCTAATACATTTTGATGTGTATGGTGCTTTAAGAAGAAATGCTAAAAGAGAATTTTGATTATACATGGTAAAACTATTCAAAAATTATGATTGGATCATGATGATGGATAATTAAACCGAAAATTTGACAGTCATCATTAAAGTTGTGAAATGGTTTCACAAATTAACTTCACTAAGAATATCATTCTAAATGATATGTCTGCGTGAAAGTATAAGAACCTTATTGGATATGGTTCATTAGATGATAAAGTCAAATTGATCTTCCATTATTAATTTTGGGGTTATGTATTTGAAACCGCTATGATTATACTAATCTGAATTCCAGCTTGAGAGGTTAAAAGATGAAAGAAAACTCGGTTTGCCTTTCGCAAAGATTTAAGATGGTGAGACCTTTTGGAAAGGAGTTGTCTGGGACACACTCACATTTAAATCTAATAAATATATTTTCATGGGATATCCTAAGGAAACTTGAGGATATAATTTTACTCATAAGAAACAAATGGTTTGTTGATTATGATGATACTTTTCTAGATAAATGGTTTATCTCTAAAAGAATCAATGGGAGTAAAATGTATCTCGAATGGTTCGAGACCTAGAAAATATATATTTTAACCTAAGATGGAAGTTGAACAAGTTTTCACAAGGAGTCGTGAAAAGTCCGTTCAAAAGATATACAAGAACTTGCGTATGTGATAGGACACAATCTATTGCAAGAAATATTGGATATTTCGAAATAGAAAGTGTTGAGGTAAAGTTCATTTGGAATGAAGTATTTATCATCTATCAAAGATGCAATGTCAACTCCACATATTTAGATTAATGACTTGGAGTCATGAAATCTAAAAGGCAACCCATGTGTAATAATCAAGTTTTGAACTTGATCATTATAACCTAAGGTGTAAAAACCAAAGGAGAGGAATGAGTTTTCTTGGAGAAAATTTTACATGGATAGCAAAGAAATTTACTAGAATTCTCGTAGTCACATGTTCATATTTGGAATATGAAAATTGACAAAATGATGTCAAAACAAGTGTTCCTCAACGGGAACTCACTTAAGGATGTATTGGATACAACCTAAAGGTTTTGACAGTCAAAGAAAATTCTGATAAATTATGAAAGTTGCAGAAATCCATTGGATGGATTAAAGCAAACTTGTGGGAGTTGGAATCTCCGTTTTGATAAATCAAAAGAGTTTGACTTGATGAACCTTGTATATACAAGAAGATTAGTGGGAGCATAGTGATATTCCTTAAATTAAATATGTGGATGACATATTGCTTATTGGAAACGAAATTCCTATACGTTAGTCTGAAAAGACTTTGTTAAGAAAGTGTTTCGCAATGAAGAATATGGATGAAGCTACATATGTTCTTGGCATTAAGATCTATAGAGATAGATCAAGGAGGCTAATTGGTTTAAGCCAAAGTACATACATTGACAAAGTCATTAGAAGATTCCGCAAAGAAAATTCTAAGAGAGGACGGTTGTTAATGTTACATGGAAGTTTTCTATGCAAAGACTCAAATGTCCTGAGACAAATGATGAGCATGAGAAGAATGAATGGGATGCCATTTGCTTCGGCAATTGGAACCATCATACCATGATAAGTACTAAGCCGGATATATATAAATGCTTGGAGCATGACGAGTAGATATTAATCCGACAACCGGTGAGAATTACTGGATGGCTGTGAAACAATTCTTAAATGTACTTTAGAAGGACTAAAGAATTGTTATGATCTATGGAGGGATGGAAGATGATCTCGGTGTATATGGGTACACAGATGCATACTTCCAAACTGACAAAGATGATAAAAATCGCAATTGAGTTTTATTAACAATAGTGAAGCTCTAAGTTGGAATGGTTCCAAGCAGAGTACAGTCACTAATTCTACATACTAAAATCTAAGTATATTGCTGCATTGGATGCCGCAAAGGAAATTGTTTGGATTAAGAAGTTCATGGGTGAACTTAAGATGGTTCCTAGCATTGCTAATCAAATAGACTTTATTATCAATAATAGTCGTGCTATTGATCAAGCAAAAGGAACCAAGGGCACATCCTAAATCCAAACACATACTTAGGCGTTTTCTTATCGTTCGAGAAATCGTTGATAAGAGAGACAACATATATGCAAAGTACCTACTAATGATAACGTTACAGACACGCTAAACAATGGGACTTCCATAAAGCTAAACATGATGGTCATGTTAGGTCCATGGGTATTGGATACCTAGGGAATTGGGCCTAGGGCAAGTGGGAGATTGTTGGTGTTGGTGCCCTAGGCACGTTTGTTGAACGTTGTAAGTTATCATGATAATAAAGAGATAATAGGATTATTATTATGGCTCGTGTTTGCTTATAATAATCTCCATCCCTAGAGCTTCTTAAGCACTAGTATAAAGGCTAAATGATCATGGGATGATCATGTTAGATTTATGGGTACTTGTTTGGAACAAGGTACTGGACATGACCCGCGGTATGAGATTTATGTCATGGTCGATGTCATATATAAATCTCATATTAGTTATGTCATTTGAATCCTTAGACATGAAGTTATTATAGTCTTCCACTTGATGAACATTATGTTTGACATATTCAAACGCTGCCTTAACACGGTAGTTATAAAGGGTATGATTGGCATGATTGGATTCACGTAGGGAAGAATAATAAGCCAAATGGATTTGTCCCTCTTCGGAGAGATGTCAAGCTTGGGCCCCTCGAAGGAATGATGTTGGTGAAATGTTTGGCCAAACTCAAATGGATTGATTGGATCAATGTCATTTGGATTATCAACATATTCGGGATCGAGAAAAGTATTGAACAATACAAGTTGACTTGCTGACCATGAATTGTGTTCAATGACATCGTGGACAAAGGAATTGTGACATGTTCTAAAAGGAATGCGAACTTGTATCTAGTTACACTATTTGGGTAGGTATGACGGTTTGCTAGAACCTAATCATATCTTATGGGTTCATGTTTGGGCTCATTGCCAACTTAGTGTAATCCTAGAGGGTCACACACGAATAGAACGAATCGTAAAGGACTAAATGGGAATTATGGAAAAATATCAGTGTTTGGCACTGGCACGGTCGTACGCCTTAAAATGGCACGGTCGTGCCATAAATCCAAACAAGGCAAACCTGTCGACATGATTGGCACGACCGTGCCAAATTACCAAGCACGACCGTGCCGAAAATGGGCGGCTGGGGAATTCGCGCGGACTAGATGGCACGACCGTGCCAGATTGTAGGGCACGACCGTGCCAGTCAAGTCGGCCAGAATTCTTTGTTGCCTAATTTGGTGACGGGATTTAGGTTTCCTAAGTCCTTAAGGGTTAAGGATTAGGACCTATTTAAGGATCCTTTTTACAGCCATTAGACATGTTGTTGTGAGTGCCTCCATAAGGTTTTGAGAGGTTATTTTCTTGTTCTAAGATCCCTAAAGTGAAGAACAAGAATATTCATAATTCCATATAGTTCTTACAATTGTGAAAGCGTGTTTCATAATTTGGTCTAGCAACCAAGATCAAGTGTTCTTGATATTCGTTCGTGGTGTGGATACCGCTAGAGGGTGAAACTTATCATCTTCATAGTTCGTGATTCTTGCTTTGTTCGTGATCAAGATTTCAAGCCTCCATCGAATTCAAGGTTGCAAAATCAAAGGCATCAAGGGTTAGTATTCTAGTATTCATTATGTTGTATTTGACTTAATCATATGAATGGATCTATGGGCTTTGGGTTTCATAAATTTTAAATGCTTAATTCCGCTGCGCATGTTACTACGAAACCCAACAGAATGTAGGGAGATAACCTTAACTAACTTCAATATGTGAAGTAGTTATATTGGTCATGTCCCATTTGATGGGGATTGCATACATTAAGAAGACATGTGTAGACACCCCATTTTGAACTCACACTTATGATTACACTACTCTTGTGTCTCGCCTTTTGTGTTTGGATGAAAACTCGTTAGTTTCGTCATGTTTCGTTAAGTTTCTAACTGACTCCGTTAGTCAGGGGCTAAAATGAACAAATGAAACTGATAGAAGGACAAAACAATACTTTTGTACTGGATGCCTCGTACGAGACATCAATGTCTCGTACGAGACATCTCCTACTGTTTCGGGATTAATCCACTTTCCTTCTCCGTCCCGATCTCTTTCTTGACCAACATTCTCCTAATCCGGGAAACATCTAATTAGGAGCCTTCCTAGATGTTTCCTAGTGATTTCCTACCTTCTTTAACCTCTCCAAATAAGGACTCTATTTCCTACTAAACTTAGGAATCCTCTTCTTGGTCCCTAAGTAATCGAATACCTATAAAAATAGAGTCTTTCACCACAAAAAGAGGTTAACAACTCTCCGATCTGTCTCTCCCAAAAGAATCCCATTTTTATTCCTCCCTCACAACAAAACACTATCAAAAACTCATCTTTTCAAGCCAAAACCATCAAGAAACTCTTGGATCATCAAGGCCTTAGTCAAGGCCATCAATTGGAATCTCAAGAACGCTTTAGGTAAACTCTTACGCTTTTAATCTCTACTTCTCATCTCATTCTTTGTTTTTTAGAGTAGTGTAATCCCATCAAAAGGATCAGCCTAGAGCCTCTCTAATCCATGGAGATGGTCTCGAAGCACATGATCCGACATTCCAATAATTAAGAAATTAATTATTGGCTTTATTTGTTTTAATTACTTATTCATTATTTGATTAAAAACACCTAAGCAAGACCAATCCTAGATTTGGTGGATTTGGTGCTCCTTGACCTTCCCAATCCATAACTTAACCCCCGAAATCAAGAATCTCAATGGTCTGTGTTCTGTTCAACAACATGGTGGCGACTCTCAAATCAAAAAAGGCGAGCGGGAATCTTCTCGGGTGCAAACAGTGGCGACTCTGCTGGGGATGATTTAAGTGGGTTAGAATTGCGTACAAATTAGATGTTTTTGATCTTTTAATTTTTCTGTAAAAATCTGCTCTAATCTGAAGCTTTTTGCAAATTTTCGGAATTGTTCTGAATTGGTTCTGATCTGAATCCGGATTCCAGAAGGGATATCTCATACGAGACATCTAATACCTCGTACGAGGTATCCCATGAGCCGTCAAACAACTGTTTCATCATTCAATTTTGGGAACTTTAAGGTTTATCCATCATGTCACCATCATTATCTTATGATCAGGAAATTTAAAAAAAAACAAACAAAAACAAAAACAAAACTTTTTGGCGGCTGTTCTGGATTTCTTTTTAGGGTTTGACTTTTCATAATTGACTGTTCCTTAAAAAAAAAAAAAAAGTAATCTTCTTTGCTTGTTTTACTCCGTCCCTATATGTGCAATAAATGATTTATTTTATATACATGTATTGTTTTTGCACTAACATCTTCTGCAGCGGAGTATAAAAAAAATACATAAATTAGGGGTACCTACTTTACTCATCCCCTAGTTTATTTTGCACCCATTAATGGGTAATAATACAAGCACTGTGAATACTTCTATCCCTCTCTTTATGTGCTCCTACGTGCTTATGTGCTCCTTCTCTTCTCAAAATCTTTGCAAACTCGAACTACGTTGACCTGAGTCTCTCTTTCGTTTTCTGAAGGTTGAGAGAAACGTAGGCAACCACTTTGGTCCGGTCAATATTTTACTTGCTTTAAAAAAAAATCTCTATTTTTCCTTTGACACCTAGAACTTAACTCTCATACACGTGCACACATGTAGATTAATTTCACTACATACCCTATAAACCCGGGTCCCAATCGGAGGACGGATGTCGGTCAGCACCTCCATTCTAACGAATGGCCCTCGCCGGTCTCTCCAAAGATGGTGTACCCACTCCGTGACACGCTTCTAGACTGTGTTCATGGGGAGCCTTAGCCGTAATCCTTGCATCAACCTCATGCATACATGCCAGCTAATAAGACACTCCTTGAGACCGGTCGGTTCTATTCTTAGGGTTGTTTTAACCTTTGCCCAAGATAACGCATCTTTACAATTTATAATCCTCCCTTGTGAATATGACGAATGTCCCTTCGGTAAAATGTTGAACAAAGGATTTTGAAAGAATGGAGAACCTCTCTACGGAAATTCGAGTTTGTGTTTTCCTACTTTCACTATTCTGTACGGGATTGTGGATGCCATTTTGGCTTAGTTTTGACCGCACCGTTCAACATGTCCCTTTCGATCGTCCCTTAAAATTCACAAGGTTTGATTGCATTAATACGTTGTTTAACAAAGTGCAAAACAATTACGGAATCACTTAGGTTTGGCTAAATTGAATGGTGGATTCCGATGAGAATATGGGACCTTTACCCAAATTGTCCATTTGGGAGAGTGCAATACAGGTGAAAAATAAGGGGCTCATATTCTAGGGTGATAGAATCCACTATTCCAGGATGTTAGATAGAACCCCCCCCCCCCAAAACGGATTAAGTTTTGTCCGACCAAAATTAGGATTAAAAATCTGCAATTCTGTGATCTGTGCTGGATGCCTCGTATGAGACATCCTTGTCTCGTACGAGACATCTTCTTCTATCCGTGACAGTTTCTGTGTTTTGCTCGTTTGGTCAACCTACACTCACTCTTAAGCCTATACACCTCATAAAGCCGACTTGTTGGGACCTTAATCGGGGTTTAACGTAATCTCTATACTGTTAAGTCCGTCCGAATCGCAACTAGATCGTTATGAACTCATCCGAAACCATGACTGGGAGCAACGACACCAATACTGATAATCTCAATGAGGCCAATGCTGAAATCTTGAAACCGCCAAGCAACTAGATGAGAAGCAAGCAAAAATAGATGCCTTAGTTGCCGAGCTCCATGCATTGAGAGTCAAAAAAGCTAAGAAACAAAAGAAGAAGGATTATGAATCCCCTGCCTCCTCCGAAGACGAGGTATCCTCTAGAAAGAAAGACAAGAAGTCTAGGAAGAAGCACTACGAGTCCGACTCTTCTTCCTCCTCTTCCTCCTCCAATGACGAGGAACATGTCTCTAAGACTACCAAGTCAAACAAAGAAGGTAGTAGTGACAACAAAAAGGTCAATGCTCATGTGACCATGAATTACCTTGAAAAGAATCTTGCCTCACTTGACACTACAAAGGGATCGTTCACTCCTTTTGATCCGGATTCTCTTCGACAATCCGTCACCAAGCTTCCACGCAAATATAAGACTCCCGATTTGTCAAAGTTCAATGGCACCACTTGTCCCCGAGCTCATGTTGAAACCTATACTTGGTCCATGTTACCAATGGGTGTTGATGACAACATTTTAGCCCAATCTTTCCCTCAAACCTTGGAAGGTGCTGCAAGAGATTGGTACATGTCACTTCCGATATCCACTAGGCTTGATTGGTCAGAAGCATGCCGAGTGTTCAAAAAACAGTTTGAGGACAACTCTATATACCGCCCTACTAGGAGGGATCTTGAGCAAACCAAGCAGCAACCAAATGAGTCTTTTGCTGAATTTGCTAGAAGGTGGAGACTCAAACTCACAGAAATTGTTGAAAGGCATATCCCTAAAGAACAAATCCATATCTTCCTCCAATGTCTACGTGAGGAATTTCAAGACAAGCTTACCGGTAATTACTTTCCTAGCTTCAACGAGATCCACGAATCCGGAATAAGGATTGATGATCTCCTCAAGTCCAAAAGGAAAAGTAGTAGTTATCGCTACGAACACAAAGGTTCATCCAATAAAGAAACCTTCGTCAATGCTATAGCTTTCAACAACCGGGGCAACTACTCCGCTGTTCCCCCTCCCAAAAGAGAGAAGAAGGAGAGACACTATGACAAGCTAGAATGGATCACCCAAGGGGAACACTTTGACATACTAGTGGAAGACAGAAAGATCACACCAAGAAATCCTCCTACCACTCCGAGGGAACTCCCTGCGAATCATGATCATCACCTCTACTGCAAGTTCCATAGAGCCACCGGCCATGACACCGACTCTTGTCACCATTTGAAGGATGTGATCCAAGATATCATCGAGAACAAGGAACTTGAAGCGCCAAATGTCCTCACCAACCCGCTTCCTAATAAACCCTAAGCATGAAGAAGACGAAGCCTCAAGAAGAGATAAAGACTTACCACTTTGGGGCAACAACTATCCTGTCCCTTTCTCCCTAAGAATAGAATAGGTTTTAAATTTCCTAGTATGAACTCGAAGAGTCGTTCTGTCATTCTAGTCCATCTCCCTCCCTCTCTAGTTTGTGTCAACTAAACTATCGAGTCTGTTTTGAATTCAAGTTATTAATAAAAGTCATTTCCACTTCCTATACACTTTTCTAAGGTTGTTCTACCTTTTGAATTTCTCTCTAATTCATGAAATGGATCCGTAAACAATAATTGTCATTAATCTAAAACCTTGCAATTGATAATAGAAATGTCTAAATAAGTGAGAAGGCCTAGGGGCTAGACATTACTATCACCGCGCTCTTGTCAGAAGTCGAAGGACCACAATAGAAGAAAGTCAAAGGCATTGTCATTCCCAAACAAAAGTAGGGATATTTAATTGAAGCTTTGATAGTCAAAAAAAAAAAAAAAAAAAAACTCTCAAGCTTTCATAACCCCACAAAGAAGGAGTTTCAACCACACACAATGAAGTCAAAAAAGGGCGTACTAATAATTAGGCCTAATCTGAAGTCAAAAAAAAACTCTCAAGCTTTCATAACCCCACAATAGAAGAAAGTCAAAGGCATTATCATTCACAATGAAGTAAAAAAAAAAAACTCTCAAGCTCTCATCTCTTCCTACAACGAAGATCAAATCCAAATGAAGAAAAAGTGAGACTCCTAATCTGAAGATTGTCTCCACCATCCGAAGATATCACTCATGAAGAAATCCGAAGGGCGCACTAATAATTAGGCCTTCTCCTCAAAACTTATCAAGACATTTTTAGATGATTCACTTGCAAAATAATTGAACAAACACTTAAGACATCAAAAATAAATACTAGGGTCCATTTAAGGTAGAACTATCTTTCTAGTACTTTGAGCCAAGTAGCGTTCATTGTTGAGTCTAGGGGCTTCCTCTCTCATACACTTCTCTTTGAAATCCAAGTATCAAGGCTAGGGGCTTTTTATTCTTTCCGGCCCCTTCCAATTCCTTTTCAAGATATACGAACTCGTCAGAGTAAATCCGCACTAGGGGCTATCCTCTTCGCCTCTAACTCTCATTACAAAGTGCGTTATCCTCACTGAGTCGATACTTGGAATACACTTCCCAAAATCCAAGTCGATAGCTAAAATGCCTAATACATTCAAACCCAAAAATCTTGCCTGTATATCCCCCAATAAGAGACAAAACTACTCTCCTCTCTGAGTCATCTTCGAGTACATACTCTGTCAAAAAAATGTGACGCAAAAGAGATGCCCGCTAGATTGAAAACCCGAATGGGAGGTCTAGGCAAAAATCAGGGTGCGTCACAAAAAAAAATTAAATTAAAATAGGGAGAACATTCTTCAAATCATTTCTTCTTCAACCTTCCTCATATCCAACAAGCGGGAGAGCACTCTTCTTCAAATCAAACAGCCTCATAAGACTGTTCACGAAGTCATCTACAACATACAAGATTCTTGGGGCTTGACTTAGACCAAAGCATTAGATAAACATGGGGGAATAGATAACGTCTCTCATCACCTTCACCAGAGACTTTCGGACATAGAATTCTAGAGTAATTCAAAAGTACGCCTAGCCTACTTAGAGCTTGCACATAAATGGTTGTCAGACAAATAGTTGTCTCCCTTGACACAACATGACTAAAGGAACGATCTGGGTGGATCATCTTGCACAAGGCAAAAGAGTCTCATACGAGACAACCATCAGAGAAACTCCATGGCGCATTATCTTTGCAGAGAACCTGATTAGGTCCCAACTTGTCAAACACTTGCCCCCACACACACAAATCAACACATACAGTTCATCACCAATAAACATCCCATCATGAATCCATGCTATTCACACTACTTACACCAAGGTTGACCGACTGGGCATGCACATAAATTTGTCACCACCACATGAGTCCAATTACAAGCTAAAATAAAGCTAAATTGCTTGCTAGAATAGGCTCTACTTGTTGTATGAACAGGTACAAAAGCCAATCCATGCTTAAGAAAATCCAAGAGCAATCAAATGATCCCCACAAAATTCAGACACATCAACATTTTTGCATCCAGTACTTCCAATACATTGGCAACCAATCAAGTCCTACACTGGAGAGAAGTCCTACACTGGCGTGAAGTCCTACACTGGCGTGATGTCCTACATTAGCGAGAAGTCCTACACTGGTGAGAAGTCCTACACTGGTGTGAAGTCCTATACTGGCGAGAAGTCCTACACTGGCGTGAAGTCCTACACTGGCGTGAAGTCCTACACTGGTGATGAAGTCCTACACTGGCATGAAGTCCTACACTGGTGATGAATTCCTACACTGGCGTGAAGTCCTACACTGGCGATGAAGTCCTACACTGGCATGAAGTCCTATACTGGCGAGAAGTCCTACAATGGCATGAAGTCCTACACTGGCGTGAAGTCTTTAACTGGCACCAACGAAGTCCTACATTGGTGTGCAAGTAAGTCCTACATTGGCGAGCAGGTAAGTCCTGACTGGGCACCGTTGACTGCGACACTCCATCAACAACAAAGGGTATATTCAGAATTGGGTCAGGACATTGATTCCTCAGTATGGGTTACTCTCTAAACTCTAAAATTTACTTACTGCAGTATTGCTTTCACAATGATTTTCAAAATACCTCAAACAACCGTTTTTGCGGGTTTTCGGAGTCGACCTATGTTTGGTCTGATTTCCTTTCGGGGAATACGTAGGCAGCTTTTCAGCATGACCATACCCAAAGTTCTAAATGGTGTCTTTTCTATCGACGAAGTTACTTCATCCATAAGTATCATCGCCGAGGGGCTCTGTAGACACCCCATTTTGAACTCACACTTATGATTACACTACTCTTGTGTCTCGCCTTTGTGTTTGGATGAAAACTCGTTAGTTTCATCACGTTTCGTTAAGTTTCAAACTGACTCCGTTAGTCAGGGGCTAAAATGAACAAATGAAACTGACAGAAGGACAAAACAGTACTTTTGTACTGGACACCTCGTACGAGACATCAATGTCTCGTACGAGACATCTCCACTGTTTTGGGATTAATCCACTTTCCTTCTCCGTCCCAATCTCTTTCTTGGCCAACATTCTCCTAATCCGGGAAATATCTAATTAGGAGCCTTCCTAGATGTTTCCTAGTGATTTTCTACCTTCTTTAACCTCTCCAAATAAGGACTCTATTTCCTACTAAACTTAGGACTCCTCTTCTTGGTCCCTAAGTAATCGAATACCTATAAAAATAGAGTCTTTCACCACAAAAAGAGGTTAACAACTCTCCGATCAGTCTCTCCCAAAAGAATCCCGTTTTTATTCCTCCCTCACACCAAAACACTATCAAAAACTCATCTTTTCAAGTCAAAACCATCAAGAAACTCTTGGATCATCAAGACCTTAGTCAAGGCCATCAATTGGAATCTCAAGAACGCTTTAGGAAAACTCCTACGCTTTTAATCTCTACTTCTCATCCCATTCTTTGTTTTTTAGAGTAGTGTAATCCAATCAAAAGGATCGGCCTAGAGCCTCTCTAATCCATGGAGATGGTCTCGAAGCACATGATCCGATATTCCAATAATTAAGAAATTAATTATTGGCTTTATTTGTTTTAATTACTTGTTCATTATTTGATTAAAAACACATAAGCAAGACCAATCATAGATTGGGTGGATTGGGTGCTCCTTGACCTTCCTAATCCATAACTTAACCCCCAAACTCAAGAATCTCAACGGTCCGTGTTCCGTTCAACAACATGGTGGCGATTCTTAAATCAAAAAAGGCGAGCGGGAATCTTCTCGGGTGCAAACAACATGTAAAATAGAAGAGGAAAGGATAAAGTACCTTTTAGAAAATAAGAACTTCAAATCTTGACTTGGAGATGGAGTTGTTGTAGAGAAATTGTTGTGTAGAAATTTTTGTAGATTTTTGTTGTTAAAACTCTTGTTGGGAGAATTTGTGTATAGTAAAAGTGTAGAGAGAATTTTAGGTCCAAGAATAGGAGGTTCAAGGTCCCTTTTCTAAGGTGAAAAGAAGGGTTTAAATAGGTGGAGAAAGGAGGGAAAGAAGCTTTTCTAACCAATAAGAAAATAAAAAAAATTAAATAATAAATAGAAAATAGAAAATCCAATGAAATAAAGATCAAATATTTTGTTTTAGGGAAAATGCTAGAATATGGGATTTGGGAGTTATGGAATAAAGGGGGGATGAACTTGGATGTAAAAAGAGGTTTTTGTGATCAAGAAAAAGAAGGGAAAAGACTGCAATCCGCAAGTGCCAAAATGGGAAGCGTGCGAGTCCGGCTTTAGGGGCGAGACGCGCGCGCAGCCCGCAAGCAGTGCCGGAGGCGCCCGCGGGTGATAAATGACAGAATGACCGTAAAAGTTAATTTTGTTATGCAGTTTAGTCCAAAACTAACAGAACCAGTTAGGAACTTAACTGAAGTAACAGAAATTAACGAAAATAAGTTAAATAAAAATACTATGTATTCAATCGAGGTGAGAGGTCCAAGGCAGGGTGTCTACAGAGCCCCTCGGTGACGTGGATTGCAAAGCAAAACGCGTCGACGAAAGAAAGACAACCGCCGAGGACATCGACAAAGAAAAAGAAAGAAAAGAAAATAAAGACTCAATGAAAGCAGAAATTTGAAATTATGAGACATAAAGGTGCGTTCCCTGTGTGAGCGACTTTTGTTGATAGAAAAGGTGTGCTGAATCCGTTCGTGAATCCATTTGCCGAATCCGTTTGTGAATCCGTTTGCTGAATCCGTTTGTGAGTCCCTTTGTCGAATTTGTTTGTGAATCCGTTTTGTTGAATCCGTTTGTGAATCTAATTACTAAACCCGTTTGTGAGTCCCTTTGTCGAATCCGTTTGTGAATCCGTTTTGTTGAATCCGTTTGTGAATCCAATTGCTGAACCCGTTTGTGAGTCCATTTGTCGAATCCGTTTGTGAATCTGTTGGTTGAATCCGTTTGTGAACCCATTTGCTGAACCCGTTTATGAGTTGTTGAATCCGTTTGTGAATCTGATGGCTGAGTCCATTTGTGAACCCTTTTCTGAATCCGTTTGTGAATCTATTGGTCGAATCCGTTTGTGAATCTAATGGTTGAGTCCGTTGTGAACCCGTTGATGAATCCATTTGTGAATCCAGTGGTCAAATCCGTTTATGAATCCGATGGCTGAGTCTGTTTATGAACCATTTGCTGAATCCGTTTGTGAATCCATTGGTCGAATCCGTTTGTGAATCCGATAGTTGAGTTCATTTATGAACCCGTTGCTGAATCCGTTTGTGAATCCATTGGTCGAATCTGTTTGTGAATCCGATGGTTCAGTCCGTTTGTGAACCCTTTGCTGAATCCATTTGTGAATTCATTGGTCGAATCCGTTTGTGAATCCTATAGCTGAGTCCGTTTGTGAACCTGTTGCTGAATCCATTTGTGAATCCATTGGCCGAATCTGTTTGTGAATCCGATGGTTGAGTCCGTTTGTGAACCCGTTACTGAATTCGTTTATGAATCCATTGGTCGAATCCATTTGTGAATCCGATGGCTGAGTCCGTTTGTGAATCCTTTGCTGAATCCGTTTGTGAATCCATTGGTCGAATCCGTTTGTAAATATGATGGTTGAGTCCGTTTGTGAACCCTTTGCTGAATCCATTTGTGAATCCATTGGTCGAATCCATTTGTGAATCTGATGGTTGAGTCCGTTTGTGAACCCTTTGCTGAATCCATTTGTGAATCCATTGGTCGAATCCGTTTATGAATCCAATGGTTGAGTCCGTTTGTGAACCCGATGACTGAATCCGTTTTCGAATCCTTTGGCTGAACCCGTTTGTGAGTCCAAATGCTTGTACCTGTTATGTGTATGCATTGCAGATATATGTGCTTGTGCGAGAAAATGTGTGAAGTGTGAAATAGTGCTTGTGGTGTGATGTGATTTGAAAAGCAGAGATTTGCATGAGAGAGAGATTTTTCAAAGATGGAGAAATTGCTTTTGTGTGCGATGTGATTTGAAAGGAGCTTTGATGGATGATGTTCATACCTTCACTTACTATGGCCGCTTGATTCGGGATGAAGATGTTGTGGCTTTGATGGAGATGATGAATTTCTCTTGCTTTCGATGGAATGTTGGTGAGATGACATTCTGAATGATGGGTTGGTCGTGCCAAAGGCTGCCTACGTATCCCTTGAAGGGAATCAGACCAGCATAGTTCAAGGATGATGGAGAATGCTGGGGAGGAAGCTTAGAGAAAATACTTTTACGCAAATAAGGAGACAAGAAGAAAAAGAAAAATAAAATCTTTTTGTCGTTTTTTTTAGTTCGTGGGTGAACCATTTTAACCATTTTATGTTTGTAAAGCCAAACCAAGATCAAATCATGTTCGGTCGAAGTCCAGATTGCCTCGCTTGAATTCTGTTGTCGCTGTTGTGCCCAACGAAGATTGATGTCTAGCCCCAGGAGATTTGTCAATTATGGGGCTTCAAAAGACTTTCGATGCCGAGATACCGAGGGTTGTTGATTTTAAAGCCCCTAGGATGCCTTTGATGCCAAACTTTGAGTGACTGGCATAGCCCCAAGATAAATCAGCTCTTAGCCCATTCAAGTAAATCTCCTTTTGTTGTTGGCGTGAGCAAGCCCCAAGAGAAAATTATTGATACCAAGCTTCGAGAGATTTCCAAGCCCCAACTGTCATGTGCTTGTTGTTTGCGAGCAAAGCAAGAGACTCGTCCTCGTGCGAGGGAACAAACATAAGAGGACACGGCAAGAGCTACTCCATTTTCGGGAGTCTTTCGGCATACTTTAAAAGGCACATGCTTGAAGAAGCTCGAAAACTGAGTCACACATTGTTGCCATTTGTGATCCAAACTAATTTACTCTCTAGGGACTATTTGTGCAACCTCGTACCCCTCAATGATGGGCTCATTCTCGGATGGATCTTGGTTACCATGGGGATTCTTTCACATGAACCCAAAAATGCACATTGAAAGAACAATCTTTCTTATGCCAATAACCCAAGACAACCTTTGATTATGCCATATCTTGTCGAGCCTTTTGCAATTCTGAAGTTGACTCGGTGGGGAATTGACTTGCTCGGGAGATTCAATGTAGAACTTGTGCAGTTGTCTTCTTTAGAGGCCGGGGATCTCCATTTCTCTTTCCCTTCTCTCTCTCACTCTCTCATTTTTTTTATGACGCACCCTTTTTTTTGCCTAGACCACCCTTTAGGGTTTTCAATCTAGCGGACATCTTTTTTGCGTCTTCATTTTTTTTTACTCAATTAATGAGGAAATGTGCATTGACTCTACCTGAGGATGAGAGACATGTGATTTTGCGGTGGAGACCTTTTGTCACTAAAGGTGAGTGACATTGACTCGACTAAGGAAGTGTCCCATATTATTGACATGTATTTTATTTATTGAACGACTCACGAAGGCAAGTAAGTCATTAAGAGAGAAGACAAAGAAAGCCCCAATTTGATTGCAAGAAACAGGGAGTGTCGCTGAAAGATAAGAAGCCCCTAGACACGACAAGGAATGGAAAGCAATTCCAAATCTAAGAAAATTGTTCAATCTTGAGGTGATTAATTCATTGGAAAATGACTCGTACAAAGATGTCTTGACAAGTTCGAGATGAAGGCCGATCACCATAACGCACTAGGGGTAAACATATCTTCTTTCTTGCATGAGACCGGACCCGCAGGTTGCCTACGTTCCTCCAGTGTAGAGGCTCAGGTCACCGTAGTTCTTGTGGATTCTCCTTTCGCCGTGATTGTTTCTTCGTCGTGATTTTTGTTGATGTCGCTTCGTCCTTGGAAAATGATATTGATCTTATGCACTTCTTTGATTGAGGGGGAGATTTTTTTTATTTTTTTTATTTTTTTTGTGTGCTCTAACTTTTGCCTAGGTTGTTTTGAAGATTCAACCTAGCGAGCTTCTTTTTTATTTATTTAATTTTTTTTATCCCCATTTGAAAACTTTGCTTGATTTCTCCATGGTTGTAGTTCCACCTTGCTTTGGCGCTTGATGTCTTAGATTTGTCGTTGATGTTGTTGCCTTCGTCACGATGTTTAGCCCCTAGGCGTTCAAGTGATGGCCTTCGTTCTAAAACTTGTTTAGACATCTTTTCATCATTTTGCCAAGAATTAAATTGAACTTGGAAGAGTGTATGAGGACAAGAATGACTTTTATTTGACAATACCGACTCAATCATTAATTGGAAGGAAGAAAACTTAATGCACACATTAGAGGACTTTGACTCCTTTTTTTTTAATTCCTATTACTAGGTAGAGAAAGAGAAACGGAGATTGCTGTCATCGTCCCCCATGTCATTGTAGTCTTCCATGTTACTACATTCTTCCATGTCGTTGCTCGGATTGCTCGGGAACCCTTCGTCGTTGAAGCTTGTCTCATAGGAGGACTCGGCCACTTCTCGGAGCAAATTATCAACTCTAATTCCCGCATCATACATGCTTGCAAAATCCGGATAAAAGGCCCCACTAAGATGAGCTCAGTGGTCCAAATTCAAACACTTCAAGAAGATGTCCATTTGTTCCTTCTTGGAGGGCCTATCAATGATCTCGGATAACTTGTCATTCCAACGGCGAAAAAAGTCCCCAAATGATTCATTGCCCCTTTGCATGGTATTCTCCAATTCTTTCTTTGTGGGACGGTACATAAAATTGCCCTGGTATTGCTTCTTGAAGGCAAACATAGAGGCATCCCAATTGAGGTGGGTGGAAATCGGGAAACCCATATACCAATCTTTTGCGACCCCATCGAGAGTAAGTGGGAAGCACTGTGCCATTATTTGAGGAGACACTTTCTTCGGTAGCATGGCCCAAATGTAGGAGTCAACATGAGCATCGGGACAAGAGTTGCCATTGAACTGTCCAATATCGGGCATTTTTAATCTTTCGGGAAGGGCCACCATTGTGTTCATGAGAAGAGAAGCTTGATGAAGATCGGTGCTCGGGCCCTTGTGCAAATTTAGCCCACTAAGCTTTTGGTCAATGTAGGACATGATAGTGTTGACAAAACCGGTGTCGATGCTTAGGACCTCTTTCCTTTCATTTGTGAGCCCCTTCAATTGGTCCTCGAGCTTAGAAAGTTCTTTCTTATGAGCCATTCTCTCATGCTTGAGACGGGCTTGCCACAAATAATCCTTGCGTCGGGCATTCTCGGCGAGTGCATCAATTTGTCCTTTCAGTGCTTTGATCATGTTGGTTATATCCTCGTTGGACCGGGAAAGATTGTCACCGTTGTTGTTGCTATCGGAAGCCATTGGACCTATTTGAAGAACACGGTTGATCTTAGGTTGGCCCCACAAATACCTTTTGAGTAAAAATTTTCGACCCCTAAACAAGAAAAAGACTCGACCACTTAAGAAAAAATGACTCTTTTTTATTTTTATTATTATTTACAAAAGTCGGAAGGACGGAGTCCTTTTTTGGGGTTTCTAGAAAAATAGTGGAATCGTCACACTAGATATAGACCTTCTCGCGGTCCCATATACTCATCGGATTCCACCACGCTTGTGATACCTACATGTGACGGGATTAAACTAAATTAATGTCATAAAGCATACATCCGGGGACGGAGTTTTATTTCGTCCATAATAACCACTTGGGGACGGAGTTTTATTTCATCCATAATAACCACTTGTTTCTTTTGGAAACGGCAGGTATGATTTGATGACATTAGTTTAGGGAAATCTCGACACACGAAAACCGACTTGGTCACGGAGTGTTAGAACCTAGACTAAGAATGTGTTGGCTTGTGCTCGATTAAAGAGAGGCTTAAGGTCACCCCCGCCATGTAGTCATGAACTACGCCACGGGTTGAGGTTTACCGCTTCGAAAGAGTCAAGGTCGGGTGGAGCTTGAACTCTCTAGGACGGGACTCGACGGGTTTGGGGTTATGAACTTTGTGCGACTCGATTGTGAGCAATTCATAGGAATATGTGCATATAGTGTGAGGTCAAGCCAAGTGACAATATATTTTTTTACCTTTTTTAAAAAAAAAAAGAAAATAAAAGCAAATAAGCACGTAATTTACAACTTTCGAAACACCCGTGTGACCGATAAAATAAACAGAATGTAAAATCATTCATGTGCAGGCCCGTTGCCCACACACTGTCAAAACGGTTCTGTTTCTATGTACTGTTCTGTTTTTGGAAAATGCCCAGAAGCGCGCGCATTGGGATGCCTACTCGGGAGGCGCGCGCGTTAAAAAGAGGGGGTAGAGGCGCCCGAATCTGGGTAAAACCTGCAAATTTATGGGTTTAAGGGACTGCCTTGACCCTAAATAATAAAACTTTCCCCTGCAGTAATTGTTAACACAGAAACATGAAATAAAAGGACAAGAAGGAAGGCGGACGATTCTGGTAATTGGGGTCGGACGCGCGCGCTTTAGGCCAAGAAGGCCAAAGGCACGCGCTTCCAACCTTTTTTTACTAGAATTCCCAGAAAACAGAATAAAAGAACACCAAAAGCAGAAACGTAAGTTTAACCCTCTATATAGTCCCCAACGGAGACGCCACTGTAGATACCCTGGGAAAACCACAACTTGGCTAGAGCGGTGAATTATCCTAGGATGTCTATTTGATTTTAATTGTTAGAGTCGCCACCTATGTTATTAAGGGAATATAAGAAAAACCTAAAGAAATAGCCTATATTAATATTACGAAACCAAAGATTCGGGAGAGAACGGTTCGGGAGTTAGGTGACCGAGTGAGAAGTACTTAAACACCCACTCCGCCCCGCTTACGCGGGTCTTGCTAATAAAGGTGTTCTAATGTAAAAGTCCTTCTTATAATATGAGAAATGTGCTAACAATTGCAAGGGGAAGAAAAGGGAAATTCTTTATATTGATTTATGCTAAAGATTACATTAAGAGAAGAATAGTAAATTAAACTTGAGTTGGAATGTAGGGAGATAACATTAACTAACTTCAATATGTGAAGTAGTCATGTTGGTCATGTCCCATTTGATGGGGATTGCATACATTAAGAAGACATGTAAAATAGAAGAGGAAAGGATAAAGTACCTTTTAGAAAATAAGAACTTCAAATCTTGACTTGGAGATGGAGTTGTTGTAGAGAAATTGTTGTGTAAAAATTTGTGTAGAGTTTTGTTGTTAAAACTCTTGTTGGGAGAATTTGTGTATAGTAAAAGTGTAGAGATAATTTTAGGTCCAAGAATGGAGGTTGAAGGTCCCATTTCTAAGTTAAAAAGAAGGGTTTAAATAGGTGGAGAAATGAGGTAAAGAAACTTTTCTAACAAATAAGAAAATTAAGAAAATTAAATAATAAATAGAAAATCAAATGAAATAAAGATCAAATATTTTGTTTTAGGGAAAAGGCTAGAATATGGGATTTGGGAGTTATGGAATAAAGGGGGGATGAACTTGGATGTAAAAAGAGGTTTTTGTGATCAAGAAAAAGGAGAGAAAAGACTGCAATCCGTAACTGCCAAAATGGGAAGCGCGCGAGTCCGGCTTTAGGGGCGAGGCGCGCGCAGCCCACAAGCAGTGCCGAATGCGCCCGCGGGTGATAAATGACAGAATGACCCTAAAAGTTAACTCTGTTATGTAGTTTAGTCCAAAACTAACAAAACCAGTTAGGAACTTAACTGAAGTAACAGAAATTAACGAAAATAAGTTAAATAAAATACTATGTATGCAATCGGGGTGAGAGGTACAAGGCGGGGTGTCTATAGATACCCTTGCTTAGGTCTAGGGAGTCAATTGGAAGCCAACAACCCTGGTAGGAGCAGCTGGAAGTGGATTGATGTTGCTTTGAATGATCAAGTTGTTGGATAAGCAACTTGCTGAACTGGGCAGAGTACCATGGTCGTACGGCTCCAATGGGGGTGTACTCTTCTCTTGGGGCCGTACAGTGGCCAAGGGCAGGTCTGAGGGAATCCTAATCCGCCACTTGTCGCGCTCCGATTGGTTCGTTTCTTATCCAATTACCCAATCATCTTTGGCCACTTGTCTGATGTGGCCTGGCCTCCATTACTCCCATGTTTAAATTCATTTGACGTGCATGAACGCAATTTTGATTTCGGGATCAGTTCCGCAACAGCCAAAGTTTTATCCGAGCGCGCGCACTACGGTGTCCTGGTTGTCCGCGAGCCAAACATGAAAGTTGCTTGAAATATTTTTGTCGTCACGTCCGTCTATCTGAAATATGTTTATAAGCAAGGGATGATAATAATATATTTTTAAAATGCACAAAATGGATGATAACGAGCAGTTCTAGGGGTGCGGGCCCCGTTTCGGGTCCCGCAGCTCAAAAAATGAAGTATATGTCTGTTTACTTATTTTTTTCGCTCTGATTATGAATTTGAAGTCCGTTAATCCATCTGATGCACCGATAAGGCTCACAGCACTCCCGCGTAGCCAAATCTAAAGATCTAAGTCAATTTAGGGTTTAAACTGGTCAAAAAGACTTATTGGAGATGCGAGATCGGGGCGTCTACATCCCTATCCCCATCCCCTGGACCCATCTCCCAACCCCAAATACAACCTACCCACATCTTCTCCTTTCTCCACCAGTTAAGTCAGCCCCTTCCCCATTCCAACCATCCCCGTCCGCATCCTCTACAGCCGCCATTTCTACCATTCCCCTGCTTCTGTTTCCTCCAACTTCCCCTCCTCATCGTCCTCCATGAATAGCCGCACTCACCTCTACTTTCCCCATCGCAATCGACCACAGTTACAGCCATGTATTCTCTTCTCCATTCCATCTTCTTCCTGAGGTAATTTCCCTTTTCTCTCTCCTTTTATCTCACTTCCCCTTTCTCTCTCTTTCCATTTCTCACTCTACGGCAGTGGCGGATCTAGGATGTCTTGACAGCGGGTGCACAATTTACACTACAAAACTTCAAACCAAAATTTTTCAAAACGCGACTAGACTATAATACATTACACCACTAAATATTTAAGTTATATGTTGGAAACTAAATTAAACTGTAAAGTAATAAAGAGATTTGTAGAGAATTATTAAAAATAAAATAAAAAATGGACTTGAATGGTTGGACTTGATAATTATATTGACTTGAGATCATTTCAAAAAATTGATAGAAATATTACAACTACTTTTAACTTAATTGAAAATAATTATAAAAAATATATGTACTAGTATTAATTAATTAATGAAGAATGGTTAAGTTTAAGTAATTACAAAATATGTATGACTAGTATTAATTAATTAATTAATGAAGAAGGCTAAATTTTAACTAATAAAATTTGAAATAATTGAAGGAAACCCAAAGTTACTTAATTAGGTAAATTTGTGAAGATGAGAAGGAGTAAACAGTTTTAGAAAATGAGAAAGAATAAAAGGTTAAATTGCTGGATGTAGGATTCGAACAAGGGTTGCCACCTTGGACTAGACTGTTTATTACCACATCCACAAACATATTTCCTTGTTTGGTTTTCCATGTAAGTTTTATATCTATGTGCGGGTGCTCTTAACAAATGAAATTGATAAAAATACAAAAAAAATAACTACAATTTCCAGTTGACCGGGTGCACTTGCACCCCCATCTATAACACAAGATCCGCCCATGCTCTACGGTAAGCATGGCAGGTGTATTTGCTCTGGTTTAATTTCGAATTTGGCGTTTCAAATTCGAAAATTGAAACCCAGATTCGAAAAATAGGGATTTCAATTTTAAATTTATGGTTACATCATTGTTGTGGATTCTGTCCAGATTCGTGTATTTGTGTCCAAATTTTCAATAATCCAAGAATCTGGGTTTGTGGAAAATTCTTTGAGGGAATAAATGGATGAAGGTGTGATTTACTGGGGATTTTTGTCGGATTGTGTAGTTGTAGGTGGAACAAATGTTTGGTGGTTGTGTTAGATGGCGTTGGTGGCTATGGTGTTAATAACGGTGGCTGTGGTGGTTGTGATGGTTTTTATGGCAGTGGCGGTGGCGGTGGTGGTGGTGGTGGTGGTGCAGTTGGGAAGATGATGGAAGGTTAAAATGGAAGTGTTTATTTAACAGGCATTAGTGTTTTTTTTTTACTTTATTTCATGGGCATGTGTTTTCTTCTTATGTGGCGTGCTGACTAGGATGCCACGTCCGCATTTCCGTTAATTTTTTTAACGTCATTAAGGGTGTAAAATAGTACAATGCATTATATAGTATGTGTCGCGACCCCGAACCCCGCGGGCCCGAGACCGCGAGCTGGACATCGACTCTAAAACCAAAACTCAAAATACAGAAGATAAAAATTCCATTTTTATACCCAAAATGTTTAAAACAAGGTTTTAGAAATCCAAGCTTAACAACGACAACAAACTACTAGAACGAGCTTCGCAAGCTCCCCCCAAAAATACAAAAGATTACAAATCTTAATGACGTCATTGTTGGTAAAACTATCCCCAAAAGGTTATACATTTAAATAATGCAAACCGATCAAACAACCTGCCCAAAATCTCAATCCTCTCGACGTCCTCCTCGATCCGCGAATCCTAATCCTTTTTTCCTCCTGGGGGGGGGTTAAGGAAAAACAATTTGAAACAAGAAACGGGGTGAGAATAAATCTCAGTAAGTTACTAATGCAACTACATGACATGCTATGATGCAAGAAGCAATAAGCAATAATAAATATCACATAGCACATAGCATTTATCACATAACAGATAGCAGCGGAAATAAACACATAACAAAGGATATAGCCAAGGTTTTCCAAACTGGTACATCCAAATAAAGGATCGCTGCGCAGCTTCAATAATCAACAAATCATCATCTTCATAATAGCATGAAAGCCGAAGAGAAAACCCCGGTACCGGAACCAATAACCAAATGAAGTGTCACAAGGGACGGGAGACATGCCACAAAGTCATGCTCCAAGTAAAGCTAAAATGCACACAAATGAGCTAGCTCTTCTCACATCCAAGGCCACTCTGGAGGAGGGTAATAATGGGGCAAAACAATGGTCAACATCACAATGGACTTGGCCGTGCCATCATAATGTTTCGCATCGCCCAAACACACACAAAATACCAGCTGGGCTTTCAAATAAATGCTAAGTAATAAATACTAGCTTAATTAAACAACTTAGGGTTCCAAAGTAGGGAACCACACCAATTAATCACCATAAAGATGCAAACGATTTCTCATGAAGAGTTCAACAACAACGAACACAAGAAGTTTCTCATACAAGCACAACAACGATAAACGGAATTTCTCATAAAGAGCACAACAACATTGATCATTAAACAAGATGGTTCCAAGACAAGGACCCATACCAAACACATCCTAAAGATGATACCCACGAGTTAATCATAAAGAGCACAACCCAAACGGTCGCTCACCAATGGCACAATGACTATTACCAAAATGTCCATAAATATTTACTCAAAAGATATACTAGGACTATGGACTCAACCATCTCATCACACCTGGAATTCCAACGTAGGAAATCAGAATGAATACACCTTAAGGTTAATCAAACCGCAAGTACCCAAACGAATCCAAAAGGTTACCCTTATTAGAACATGATCACGACTGGCCTAAACCCTACACTTTAGTGTTCAATAACAACCCCCTAGGTACTATGGGACATCGCCTAAAACCTAGACCAAGTCTTACTCGAAAATCAATTTGATTGGAAGAACCACGAACACATCATAAGATGCCCAAACACCCAATAAAATCCCGAAGTATAAAACTTATAACTTAACTGAACAACCTATACCATCTTGTAGTACTCGGAGAGAGCTTCGAAACAATAGTTTACACGCCTAAAACGGAGTCCGGACGAAGATGTTATGGAGGAAACAATTTTAGAAGAAAAGGGAGGAATATACCAGAATCCTAGCTTGGCACGACCGTGCCTAAGAAAGTGGCACGACCGTGCCAAACATGACGAGGGGCAAATGAATATTGGCACGACCGTGCCAAATAAAGGGGCACGACCGTGCCAAACATGGCGAGAGAAAAATGAATATTGGCACGACCGTGCCAAATAAAGGGGCACGACCGTGCCAGAAGAACAATGCCCAGATTCTTCCTGGGTTTACCCATTTCGAACCAAAACACAACCTTCACTAAAGTTATCTAAATCAAAGCTTCCCAATACATTTCTAAAGCTCCTAAACAACATCCAACCTAAAGGGAACCTAAATAACACCCTTTAATCATCTAAACCAACACCAAATCCCCACATTCAAGATTTCACCATTTTTACCCAAAAACTCAAATAAATTCAAAATAAATTCTAAACTCAACCAAACTTCAAATATAACACATCAAACATCATATAAACATGAGATGAACATTTTATCATCAAAATGGGGGAAAAGTAACTTACCTGAAAATAATGAAAGTTGACGGAATTCGATTCTTTTTGGTTCTACGCGATCCTATCGACGATCTAAACAAGGTTCACGTTTTAAGAAATGAGAGATTACAAGAGGAAGATGGAGAAAATGAAGAGAGAAGTAAGGGAAAGAAAACTTACCCAAATGTTAGAGAGAGGGAGAGAGATGGCTGGGAAAGATGAGTGAAAGAGTGAGGGAGGTGAGGGAGGAGGGGGAAGTAGGGAAATTATTTCAAAATGTTGCACTTAGGGCCCCTCCCCTACACTACTCAAAATAAACCACTTCCCACTAAATTAAGACCCAACAATACTACACTAGCACAAATGACCCAAATAAAATGCTAGGCATAAATTATTATGAAACATAAAATGCACCCATAAATTTTTAAATAAATAATAATTTAGATAAATAAATAAGCAAATAAATAAATTATTATTATTATTACCAATAAAATAGAGCCTAGTTTTCGAGTCGTGACATTCACTCCCCCTTAAAGAAAATTCGACCCGAATTTTAACGAGACTTACCCGAAAGACCCAATAGCTACGGATACGATAGTTCCGCCAATTCTCAAATTCCTCAATGGTCCATTCTAAACCACCACGTAGTAACCCTAAATAATGTTCACAATACTACGACCTCTCGCACATAACTTCCTTCAATCATAACCTTCACTACTAATTAGAATCCATAATCAAAATTGGAGAATCCCAATTGCTCCCAAACATAACTCTCGAGATATCCCAACCTCACTTTATTCACAACCTTAATTACACTGCAAAGGTGTCTCCTTTTGTAAATCGCATACTTAGTAGTATTCCCCAGAAATTCAAAACATCACCATCCCGAGCCTAATTGGGTTTTTTTTTTTTTTTTTTTTTTTTTTAAATATCAGAAGGCTAAAGAAATTTCTATTTCCACAATATTTATCGAAATGGCTATATCTCTATGGATTACCATTATAGTGTCTTCACTTTGAGTTAACGCCTTAAATAAATAGTACCATACAAACCCCAAAATTTCTCGTACAAAGTGTCCACTTAAATCTATGTTATACTCTTATCCCTTCATTAATCTGGTCTTGAAGCCTAAACCATTTAATATACTCAATAGTCCGCAAAAAAGACCCAAATATCATCTTCAAAAGATTTTCTCTAACTCCCATTTAAGTCATAATCCTTGCTCATAAACCCAAAGGAAATCAACGAACTCTAAATTCAATAGCTAACCCTAGTTAGGCTCTCACGCATACATTTATTGACTTAATGATATTTAAGCTCAATGGTACTACCATCATAATAAACCAATTAGCTAGTCACCTTCCAACTGACCCAATACCAAATCATGATATTCCTTAATTATGCCCAAGTATTGATACTCCACTTCCTTCACATACCCTTGATCCAATTCGGGAAACGCCACCAAGAAGGGATTTAAAACCACAGAACCACTATTTAACCAAAATTTCAAAATGCCTTTAACATAATTCGAGAAATTATCACTCTCCCAAAATGTACTTAGTCCTTTCTAACTTAACACGCTTACCACCATCGATGATTATAACTTCCATAATATACTCATATCCCATAACACATCATGCTTTTCCTCATACTATCCAATTCCGATGCGCTCACGTAGATGCACTACAAGTAAACAAAATCTCCTATCCAGAAATCCTTAATTTGAATCCTCAACTCTTATAACCCAACCGATGCCATAAGGACATTGATCTAAATATTAGCACTACAACCTTTTACTGTAACAACTCAATTTAACCCAAGGTTATCCCCAATTACTAGGTACTACTCAGAAATAAAAATAGAAATTTTTACAAACGATAAATACACCCAACAATTGGTATAGACATCCATTGTCACCCATCGAAGCAAAATAGTCAGATTCCAAACAAGAAAAGATTTGCTTAACTCTACACAAAGGAACGGTCTCAAAACAATTTTAGGCAAAAGGGAAGAGAGGATGTAACAATTTCCCTACAACCATCGACTAAAGCATGACATTTCCCTTCTCAAAATGACATCAAAAATCTTACAATAGCAATACGACCAATTTAGCAGGTAAGTTATATCTACTCTTAAGCACAACATGAGCAGATAAGACTCTATCAGATATCCTACACTCCTCCATAGGAGTAGACACTGACAACACATAAGTCAAAGACTCAAGAGAAATAAATGCAACTAAATGCACACAAACATAAGAATGCGATGATCCTAAAATGCACGCGCTCGCTCTCTCGACACAAAATAATACCTCCTGAACTGATGAGTCACCTGCTGAGTGCTGATTGATTGCAAATACTCTACCCGAAATCTTGGGCTTCCCCGAAGCATCCCTCTTCTGACCCTGTGATATTCCAGTTCCTGTCCCCGATGACTGAACTCTAAACCTCGGACAATCTTTAACAAAGTGTCCCAACTGACCACACTTCACACATTTTCCTTGCTTCTTCCAACACTTGTCTTCTGAGTGTCCTTTCCTCTGACAGTAGCTGCAGACTTTCCCATTTCGTATCCCCTTATTAGAACCTTGATTTCCTACTATTGGTTGCCCTTGAAGTTGCCTTCTGAATCGAGTTTGCACTCCAGAATTACCTCTGTTATCCGAATGTTGCTGTTGTGACTTACTCTGCCCTCCTTGCTTACCCGGGTTAACCATCTCAGTCTTCCTTTTGTGTTCCCAAATATCCTGCTCAATCAAGTAGGCTCGATCCACCGCATCCTGAAAAGGTTGAATTCTTTGGGCTAAAAGTTGAGTCCTAATAGCTGTCTTCAAACCCCTGATCAATCTCATCGCTTTCTGCTCCTCGGTCCGCACAAGGTATTCACAACACCTGGCTAATTCTGTGAACTTAGCTGAGTACTGTGCTACTGACATCCTGCCTTGATCCAAGCTGAGGAACTCGATCTCTTTCCGGTTTTGATTTACTAGAGAGATAAAATGATCCTTAAATTTCCTCACGAACCACTCCCAAGGATATGGTACAAGAGTCGTATCCCAACTGGTCTTCAGTGCCTTCCACCAATGTTCTGCAGCCCCCACGAGCTTATAAGCTGAAAACAGAACCATATCCTCATCAGTGCAACCAAAGATCTCGTAGATTTTCTCCATTGATTCTATCCATAGCTCGGCCTTCTTCACATCAGGCTCACCGTCGTACTCACTTGGTTTCAACTTCAAGAACTGCTCCAACCCATATCGCGGAGGTGCTACATGTTCCTCTCTCGGCCCTTGGTCATGAATTGCTTTCACGGCCGCTTCAAACCTGTCCTGAAACATTGCACGGTTTTCTTCCCATAGACCATTCTGATTCTGAGTCCCACTAGAACTTTCACCCGATCTTCTTCTAGCCATCACAAACAAATACCTGCATAAAATACTCATCGTTACTCACTTCGAACCCAACTACCCTCCTAGGTCATTCTAGTCCACCTATACTTATACATAGAGCTAAACCATAGCTCTGATACCAACTGTCGCGACCCCGAACCCCGCGGGCCCGAGACCGCGAGCTGGACATCGACTCTAAAACCAAAACTCAAAATACAGAAGATAAAAATTCCATTTTTATACCCAAAATGTTTAAAACAAGGTTTTAGAAATCCAAGCTTAACAACGACAACAAACTACTAGAACGAGCTTCGCAAGCTCCCCCCAAAAATACAAAAGATTACAAATCTTAATGACGTCATTGTTGGTAAAACTATCCCCAAAAGGTTATACATTTAAATAATGCAAACCGATCAAACAACCTGCCCAAAATCTCAATCCTCTCGACGTCCTCCTCGATCCGCGAATCCTAATCCTTTTTTCCTCCTGGGGGGGGGTTAAGGAAAAACAATTTGAAACAAGAAACGGGGTGAGAATAAATCTCAGTAAGTTACTAATGCAACTACATGACATGCTATGATGCAAGAAGCAATAAGCAATAATAAATATCACATAGCACATAGCATTTATCACATAACAGATAGCAGCGGAAATAAACACATAACAAAGGATATAGCCAAGGTTTTCCAAACTGGTACATCCAAATAAAGGATCGCTGCGCAGCTTCAATAATCAATAAATCATCATCTTCATAATAGCATGAAAGCCGAAGAGAAAACCCCGGTACCGGAACCAATAACCAAATGAAGTGTCACAAGGGACGGTAGACATGCCACAAAGTCATGCTCCAAGTAAAGCTAAAATGCACACAAAGGAGCTAGCTCTTCTCACATCCAAGGCCAATCTGGAGGAGGGTAATAATGGGGCAAAACAATGGTCAACCTCACAATGGACTTGGCCGTGCCATCATAATGTTTCGCATCGCCCAAACACACACAAAATACCAGCTGGGCTTTCAAATAAATGCTAAGTAATAAATACTAGCTTAATTAAACAACTTAGGGTTCCAAAGTAGGGAACCACACCAATTAATCACCATAAAGATGCAAACGATTTCTCATGAAGAGTTCAACAACAACGAACACAAGAAGTTTCTCATACAAGCACAACAACGATAAACGGAATTTCTCATAAAGAGCACAACAACATTGATCATTAAACAAGATGGTTCCAAGACAAGGACCCATACCAAACACATCCTAAAGATGATACCCACGAGTTAATCATAAAGAGCACAACCCAAACGGTCGCTCACCAATGGCACAATGACTATTACCAAAATGTCCATAAATATTTACTCAAAAGATATACTAGGACTATGGACTCAACCATCTCATCACACCTGGAATTCCAAAGTAGGAAATCAGAATGAATACACCTTAAGGTTAATCAAACCGCAAGTACCCAAACGAATCCAAAAGGTTACCCTTATTAGAACATGATCACGACTGGCCTAAACCCTACACTTTAGTGTTCAATAACAACCCCCTAGGTACTATGGGACATCGCCTAAAACCTAGACCAAGTCTTACTCGAAAATCAATTTGATTGGAAGAACCACGAACACATCATAAGATGCCCAAACACCCAATAAAATCCCGAAATATAAAACTTATAACTTAACTTAACAACCTATACCATCTTGTAGTACTCGGAGAGAGCTTCAAAACGATAGTTTACACGCCTAAAACGGAGTCCGGACGAAGAAGTTATGGAGGAAACAATTTTAGAAGAAAAGGGAGGAATATACCAGAATCCTAGCTTGGCACGACCGTGCCTAAGAAAGTGGCACGACCGTGCCAAACATGACGAGGGGCAAATGAATATTGGCACGACCGTGCCAAATAAAGGGGCACGACCGTGCCAAACATGGCGAGAGAAAAATGAATATTGGCACGACCGTGCCAAATAAAGGGGCACGACCGTGCCAGAAGAACAATGCCCAGATTCTTCCTGGGTTTACCCATTTCGAACCAAAACACAACCTTCACTAAAGTTATCTAAATCAAAGCTTCCCAATACATTTCTAAAGCTCCTAAACAACATCCAACCTAAAGGGAACCTAAATAACACCCTTTAATCATCTAAACCAACACCAAATCCCCACATTCAAGATTTCACCATTTTTACCCAAAAACTCAAATAAATTCAAAATAAATTCTAAACTCAACCAAACTTCAAATATAACACATCAAACATCATATAAACATGAGATGAACATTTTATCATCAAAATGGGGGAAAAGTAACTTACCTGAAAATAATGAAAGTTGACGGAATTCGATTCTTTTTGGTTCTACGCGATCCTATCGACGATCTAAACAAGGTTCACGTTTTAAGAAATGAGAGATTACAAGAGGAAGATGGAGAAAATGAAGAGAGAAGTAAGGGAAAGAAAACTTACCCAAATGTTAGAGAGAGGGAGAGAGATGGCTGGGAAAGATGAGTGAAAGAGTGAGGGAGGTGAGGGAGGAGGGGGAAGTAGGGAAATTATTTCAAAATGTTGCACTTAGGGCCCCTCCCCTACACTACTCAAAATAAACCACTTCCCACTAAATTAAGACCCAACAATACTACACTAGCACAAATGACCCAAATAAAATGCTAGGCATAAATTATTATGAAACATAAAATGCACCCATAAATTTTTAAATAAATAATAATTTAGATAAATAAATAAGCAAATAAATAAATTATTATTATTATTACCAATAAAATAGAGCCTAGTTTTCGGGTCGTGACAGTATGTAACTAAATCTTATATATATATATATATATTAAAGTTGGTGAGGAGTGTTGTGGGTTTGACGTGTGTATATTTTTTAGTTAAAGCTTGAATTTGGAGAAGCCACATCAACATCTTCTTAAAATGTAAAGACTTTTGGAATTCTCATTCTTAGCTAATACTATTAGTTAATCATATTAGTAATTATATAAGTTAACTATTACTATTAATAGTATAAGTTAACCATTACAATTAATAGTATAAGTTAACCATTACTATTAATAGTATTAGTTAACAATATTAGTTACTATACAAGTTAAATATTACTATTAATAGTATTAGTTAACTACAATAGTTACTATATTAGTTAACTATTACTATTAATAGTATTAGTTAACTATAATAGTTACTATATAAGTTAAGTATTACTATTAATATTATTAGTTAACTATAATAGTTACTTTATAAGTTATTTTTACTATTAATAGTATTAGTTAACTATAATAGGTTATATACATTAACTATTACTATTATTAGTATTAGTTAATTATAATAGTTATTATATAAGTTAAATATTAATTATTAATTAATCATAATAGTTACTATATCAATTAACTATTACTATTAATAATATTAGTTTATTATAATTATTATTATTATTCCCACCGTCCCAGTTTAAAGTTCTTACTTTCCTTTTTGGTGTGTCACAATTTAAGGTTCATAGTTGCTTTATTCCAAAAATGGCAAAAAAAATATGAATAGTGTTTTAAAGAATCTTACCCTCAAAAAGTTCATTTAATTACAAAAAAAAACCATTACTTACATACATTACTTTTCACCCATTTGCTTTATAATTAGTGTTTGGACAATTATATCTTCACCTTCCTACTTGATTGACCCATTTTTCTTTGTTTTTCACTTGATTTCTTAATAAGTGTGCAAAGTCAAACTAAAAAGCTTAAACCGGGACGGAGAGAGTATTATTATAGAGATTAATCATTGCTATTAGTATATACAATTACCTATTACTATTAATAGTATTAGTTAACTATAATAGTTACTATATAATAGTTACTATATAAGCTAAGTATTACTATTTATAATATTAGTTAACTATAATAGTTACTATACAAGTTAACTATTACTATTAATAAATAGTATTACTTAACTATAATAGTTACTATATTAGTTAACTATTACTATTAATAGTGTTATTCAACTATAATAGTTACTATAATAAATAACTGTTAATATTAATAGTATTAATTAACAATAATAGTTACTATACAAGTTAACTATAATAGTTATTTTATAAATTAACTATTACTATGAATAGTATTAGTTAAGCATAATAGTTATAATATATGTTAATTTTTACTATTAATAGTATTAATTAGTTATAATAGTTACTATATAGTTTAAAATTATTATTAATAATATTAGTTAATTATAATAGTTATTATAAATATTAATAAGTACTATTAATAATATTAGTTATTGATATTATTTTATAGATTATTTTTTACTATTAATAGTTTTAGTTAAGATGATGATTACTATTTTAGTTAACTATAATTAAAAAAATTATCTTTCATATACAATATATTTATATTACAAAAAAATATGTTATACTTCTTTATTAAATAAAAACATAAAAAGAGCAAAATACAAAATAAAAATAAAAATAGCAAATCAGTTACCCGTGCAGAGCACGGGTTACCCACTAGTGATAAAGTAAATAGGATTAAGATGTCACTAGTCGGTACATTGCATAGATTGTAAAAACTGCGAACGTACTTGCATATTTCAGTCATTCGCCCATTAATAAACCAAGGCAAATTTGGGTCAAACATAGTAGTGTGTAGTAGTGTGTGGAGGATATAATTGTCCATTCATAAAGCAAGTGGGTGAAAAGTAGATAGGTAAGTTATGGTTTGAGGACAAAATTGTCCAAAACATTGTTCATACTTTCCCATTTAAGGAATAAAGCAACTAAGAACCTTAAACTGATACATATCAAAAAGGAAAGTAAGAACCTTAAACTGGGACGGAGGGAGCAATTTTTTTATTCTGCAAAAACACTATTAAATTTTAGTATAAAGACAATTATATTTAGTTATAGTTAGTGTTACACGTAATGATAGTTAGTATTATAGTTGAAAAATGAGTAAAATGAATGATTTTTTTTTTTTTTTTTTTGTAAAACATGTGTTAAATTTACTTATAAACAATGTTATTTACTTATGAGTAACACAGTTGTTATATTTAGTTATAGTAAGTATTACTTTTGACGAACGAAAAAAAAAACGCAATTTTTTTTTTTGATCACGGGTCATGGATCTCTGCCACGTGGCACATTTTGGGTGAAGCAAGGGTCGGGATCCTGCGCTTCACGCAAAATTGTTCTCATCCATAAAACAAAATGGATGTTTTCATGGGAGATCGGCTCGAAAGGCATATGTTCGAGATCCTTACGATGTAAACAAATGCAAATGTGTGGTTGAAGGATATTTTGGCACAATATATGCAAACCAAATTAAAAGCAAATGAAAAAGACAAAGTGAATAGACAGTTAACAACCTAAATAATATCATTTCGAAAAAGAAAAAAAAAATACAGCCTAACCAACAAGGTACGTCTAGGAAACCACAACCCTCCAACGTTATATTACCTCTTCGCCTAGGATCCATGTTCTCATCTCTTCGTTCACATTCGGTCCCTTGCCGCCCTAATTGATTTTGAAAAAAAAAATATCTTATGAAATTTACATATACTCACTCCGTCTCATTTTAAACTTCAAAAATTTCTATTTTGGGCGTTCCATCTTAAACTTCAAAATCTCAAAATGGAAACTTATTTATATTTTTTTATTTAGTGGGAACTACATGTCATACCCACAACAACTATCCACTAACTAGTCCCTACCCCACTTTTTCTCTCCTACCCAATTTCTATACTCACGACACTCTACCCCACTATCTATATTTTATAATATAAAGATTCTCATCTTAATTCTTGCATCCACTTTTTTTTTTGAAGTTTAAGATGGGCCAGGGGGAGTATAGAGTATTGTTAGAGGCACAAAACGGAGGTCGTTTGTTTAAATCATGTAATGATTCGGCTCATAAAATAGGCATTCACTTAAGTACTCCTAACATTGATTTTATGAGTAAATTAACATCTTCCAAATTATATTATACTCCCTCCGACCCGGAGTAAGAGTCTCACCCCTCATTTGCACGCTTATTAATAAATATTGGATGTGATGTAAATGTTGTGAGTGTAAAAGTAAAGTATGAGAGAGAATAGTGAATTGATTGGTGTTGTGAGTATAAAAGTAAAATAGGAGAGAGAATGAGTGGTGTGAATAATAAAGATTCTTTGCCATTTTAGGAATGGGACTCTTACTCTGGGATGGACCAAAAAGGAAAATGGGACTCTTATGGGACGGAGGGAGTATACAGTTAGTGATTTAGTAAAAAGAAATTTGAATGACATTCCTTATTGCTTGTAAGCATTAAAATCACAAGTAATAAATGGTGTGGTTTACAAAACAATAGACTTTGCAATACAAAAAATAATATCATTTGACTTTTGAAAAAAACAAGTGAGCTTTGACCAAATATTAATGTCAATCTAATCACCTCAATGAACTTGTAATAATTATTAATGATAAATGACTTATTCATCAATAATAATTTATAAAATTTCACTAGAATAATTAAATTACAATTAATATTTAATCAAAATTCATTAGTTGACCGATATTAAAAATCAAATACTAAGGACTAATTTTTGGTGATAAAGGGAGCATATAAATTTGACATTCATTTTTTTTTTACTTAGTTGTGTCTGAATAATTGCTCCTTCCCTAATAGCCATCTTATCATTTTTTATTTTTTTTTGAAAGCTCTTACCAATTATATTTAGCAGATTGGTTATGATTTTTTTTAAGTGATTATTTTTTGTTCAGTAAGTAATAATTTGATAATAATGTGAATTCTTATTTTGGAACAAAGTGAAAAACTAAAACATCATAATAATATTTCCGTCTCAAAACGATAGTTCTATATTCATTTTTATTCGTCACAGAAAGTGAGTCTCAGTTTCGAAATGAAGGCCTGAAAATAACTGAATTTTCAAAATTTATAATGTCGCAATAAAATGCTTGAAAAGTCGAGACTATTAATTTGGAACAGAAAGGACTAATAAAATGATAGAATGTGATAGCCCCCAAAGAATCTCATTGTGATAACAATAAATTCATTTCCAACTTAGTTTATGTACATTCAATGAGAATTCAACTCCTACGAACGAACAATTGTACCCGTTATTTTAAATATAAAAACGAAATTGTGGTGTACCTATTCACACGGCACATATAAATATACATGCAATATTTGTGTTCTTCAAAGAATTAATTTTTATCCAACTCCAATGGAGCCATTCATTTCTTCTTCTTGGCTCTTCAAGGCTTTTTCTCTAATTTTCTTAGTGTCTGCAGTTTCTTCTTCTTCACGATCTTTAAATTCCATAGTTATTAACTCGACCGATGAGTTCCGTAACTACACTGCAATATCGGATTTTCGGATAGTTAACCGGAGACTTCTCGGTGACTGTCCGGACCCGAACCCGTATCTTCAAATCAATGTGAGTTCCAAGTCGGCCGGTGGGCTTTCTGATGATCAGTTTGTAACCGTTACGGTCTCCGGTGTTATACTTCCGGCGAGGAGCGATTGGGTTGCTATGGTGTCACCATCTCATGCTGAGTAAGAAATAAGTTCTCATTAATTTCAGTAAATGATACTCCCTCTGTCCCGCTTTAAGGTTCTTACTTTCTTTTTTAGTCTGTCTCAATTTAAGGTTCTTACTTTGCTTTTTACCTAAAATGGAAAGTGGGAGCCACTTGTCATTCTCACAACAAAAACTCACTACCCACTTTCTCTCTCCCACTTTACTTTTCATACTCACAACATTTACTTTTTCTTAATCTCCGTGCAAAATCAAACTAAGAATTTTAAATTGGGACGGAGGGAGTGTATACTTTGTACTCTTATTTCTAAATAGTTAAGTTTCTATTCTGGAAAAACAAAATTATATATGGAGTAAAAAATATTTTTATAAGCAATAAAAATAATTTTTTCAGATTGTTATAATAAACATGTTTACATAAGACTTACTCCCTCCACCCCTACACAAGTGACACTTATTTCCTTTCCAGTCCGTCCCAGCACAAGTAACACTGCCCTAAATGAAAATATTTTAATATATTTATATTCAACCAACCCCACCATTTATCCTCACTCATTCGCTCTCTTCATTTTTCACCACTCAATTTATTCAACCAACGTTACTATTTACCCCACTCATTCTCTCTCTTCATTTTCTACAACACATATTTACCTTTTTCTTAATTATTGTGTCTCAAAAGTTGGTGTCACTTGTGCCGGGACAGGGAGTAGTTCTTAAAGAAAGTTCACGCATTGCTTCATGCATACGATATTTCTAAAAAAAAAAAAAAAGAAAAAAAGACACACTTAAAACTGATGTTGATACATTGTTACACTTAAATTCCATTTCCCCAACCATATTCTTAAACTTTTTAGGTAGAATTATGGGATGGTGCATACTATTTTCAAATGTAATAATGATATAATTTCCTTTTTTAACCTGTAAAATTAAACAAAAATATGTGTAAAATGTAGTGTATCAAGCTGTCCATTGAACGCATTTCAGTATGAACAGACGGGAGACTTCAGTAGTCTACCTCTACTTTGCCACTATCCAGTTAAGGTAACCACATTTTCCTTGTGAAACTTTTTTCATTTTCGTCTTTTCCAACTCTTTACAACTACCCAAATTTGAATTAATGTCTACTTTCCATTAATATAATATAACATCTAACAACTTGAATACAAATTATGTTAAGATTGTCATATGATCCAGTAACGGAGCCAGGAAATTTTGTCAACGGGGGCAAAAATTGCACAACATAAATATTTAAACTGTATGATAGTCAATGGGGGCAAAAAAAAAAAACTAGTGTATTATTATTTGTATCTTAAAGGAGGCAAATTTCAACAAATTGCACTAAACTCCAAAAATATTATAAATTTTGCACTAGTAAATTTTTATTTTTTAAAAACCAATGGGGGCAATTGCCCCCTTTGGCTTGCATGTAGCTCCGCCTCTGATATGATCATATCATATCATTTTCTTGATACTCCCTCCGTCCCAAAATGATGTTCTCATTTGTCATTTTTCATTGTCCCAAAAATTTCTTCCCACTTCTACAATTTAGGCTTAAATGTGCATAACAAAACATGGCTAGTGAAGCAAGTGTTCATATTCTTAAAAAGTTTGAATGGTCAAATGTGAAAATCATTTTGGGACGGAGGAAGTATAATTTAATGTGATACAATTACTCTTGGCACATGGACTACTATGTGTGCGCGCAAAATAAAATTATACTACCTCTGTCCTTAAATGAGTGTCCAAATTTCATTTTAAGGGACACTGAAAATCTCAACTTTTTGAACAATTTGGTAACAACGATTCATATATAATCTTGTAATCTCTTTTCCAAACCTTTAGTTTTGCACGTATAAAGAAACCGGTGAAATTTTTTTCGAAAAAAAACGTTTAGGGAGAAAGTTATGTTAAAAAAATACACTCATTTAGGGACAAAGATTTTTTGAAAATAGACACTCATTTAGGGACAGAGGGAGTACTATGTATGTTTTAAAATGAATGTTCAAATTTATTTTTTAGTAAATTTGAATATTCATTTTTTGATTAGTGATGGAGATAGTATAGTTGTTTTTTTTTTTTTTTTTTTTTTTAAACTTAAATAAATATCTTTTGATGGGAAAAGTATGTTCAAAGGTTGAAAATATAGGTAGTCACTTCAATGATGGAAAAAAGTGGGCAGTTATTCAAAAAGTGGGAAAGTGGGTGGTTATA
Source organism: Campanula takesimana (assembly GCA_026119855.1). Taxonomy (NCBI): domain Eukaryota; kingdom Viridiplantae; phylum Streptophyta; class Magnoliopsida; order Asterales; family Campanulaceae; genus Campanula; species Campanula takesimana. Next base: position 77,989 of record JAOWBW010001022.1, read on the forward strand.
TGAAAGACATGGTTGGTTAAATAACCTAAATATTACACCTCTAAAAATAAGTCAAATTTTCAATTAGATAGTAATTTTCTAGAAATGAAATTTGTGAATACAAATAAATTTGAATTGAAGTGAGCCCAAATAAAACAGGGGGCATTATTAATTTATTTTTTAAACCAAACATAAAAATTGATGCTCTTTTTAAGCACCCTAATAAAGATATGTAGTTTTTTTTTTTTTTTTTTTTTTTTAAAGATATGTAGTTGAACAACGTAAATGTGGCTGAGGAAGCGCTTGTTTTGTTCTAAAAACTTTTTTTTTTGAAGAAATAAATGAATACTAGCACAGAGTTTGAATGTCATAATGCATTAGTGAGTTATACTGACACTTATGAACATTAATTTAATACATCATTCTCACAGTTATTAAAAGGGTTTGTTCAAATATTGAGGGTGTCACATGCCACTTACAGATACATGACCTAGAATTTAATTGTTTTTTGTTTTTTTATTTAAGTGACCTAACATTTGTTAGACTTGTTAAAAATGTGTCCCTGTGAATGTTAATAAATGCAAAAAATCTTTATAAAAAAACGTGTTTTTCTTAAATCTTAGGAAAAACGTGTTTCTAAAAAATGCGGTGGCATTTTTGTAAATACGTGGAACTTTTAAAAATACACGGTGGTATTTCTGTAAATAACTGGAACTTTTCAAACGGTTCTGGATATGAATATAAAGCCTTTTGTATATGATTTTCAAGCACATTTGACCAAGAAACCTTTTGGATATCAACCTCAAAAGGTTCTGGACATCAATAATAAAACATTCTGGATATGATTTCAAGCATTCTGGATAGCCAGTTCTAGTGTTTTTGATAGCTAGTAAGCATTTTGAAAGAACATTTGAGACTGATAGTCAGAACCTTTAAGACTGATAGCCAGAACCTTTGAAAATGATATCCAGAAAGTTTTTTTTTTTGAAAGAAAATTTCAAGAGCAACAGATAGTCAGTGATAATGTTTAGGATGACCAGTTGATGTGTTATAAAGATCCATATAGTGTGTTGAGGAGTGCCAGATGGTGTTAACAAGTTTCGATAATTTTAAAAAATATAAATAAAAAATTACTATTTCTATTCCAAAAATATAGTCCAATTATGATTTTTATGATCTTTGATCAAACTTCACACAAAATTAATAAAATTTAATTTTCAAATCAAAATTCTAAACTTGTTAAAATTCATTCCAATTGATCATAAACAGTATAACAATTTTGATGAGAAGATGAGAAGAAGGGACTATATTCTTAGAAGAACTAATAATGGTTTATTTGTTTTGCAAGAAGAATTTAAATAAATGTTGATAATATTAATATTGCAGGCACAATATGTGAGCAATGATGGGGATTATTTGAGTTGCAAGAAGAAGGAATGTAAGAAATATGTGAAGGGAGTGTGTGCGTTGACCACTTGCAGCGCCTCGTTGACATTTCATGTCATTAACATACGAACTAATATTGAATTCGTCTTCTTCGCCGGCGGATTTGACCTCCCTTGCATTTTGACGCGATCCGCTCCACTCAGTTTTAAGAACCCAAACAAGCCCTTGTATGCTCATTTATCCAGCATTGATTCCTCCGCTACATCGGTACACATTTACTTTTCAATATTTTCCCCATCCTTATAAAAGATTAATTCCCTTTCAAATAAAGATTAATTCTTTATAATGTTAAAACTTTAAATTCATTATTGAACTTGTTATTCCATCGGTTCAAATCTCCTATCTAGGTGTGTATTCAACAACTGACAGACTGACAATTTTAACTCGTGTACGAGGAATTTCGGACGCAGTGTTAAAAAAACGTTTTATTTTAACAGATTGACAGTTTTAAAATCCTAACTCTTTTATCACTTGATCGTGAAATGTCATTTATTTAACGAGGTATCGATACTCTTTACTTGGAGGATACAGTTTGAGTTTCAATTATTGAATCGATCAAATTCTTGGGCTAAATGACAATTATGTTCAACCTTTTTCAAAGCCTATGCTGGTTTGTTGATAGAAAGAATCTAGGACTAAATAAATAATTATGTTTCTTTCTAACTTTATATTATAATTGAACTTTAAATTACAATTTCATTAATAAACATGATGGTTGCAATTCAGATGAGATTGACATGGGTGAGTGGAGACAAGAGTCCTCAGCAAGTTCAATATGGAAATGGCAAATCAATTGCATCAACAGTAACTACATTCACTCAAGACAACATGTGTAGTATGTTTATTTTCCATCTCAATTACTATTTCCTCAAGTCTCTAAATAAATGTTTGTTCAACAAAATGGACATAATTCTGATCAAATTTAGTTCAATTTCCTGCTCTTTTATCGATTTATGAGATTCAGCTCAATTTTTTTTTTTTGTTTCTTTTTCTTTTTTGGGTAACATAAGATGCTAGCATTCAAAGTCCGGCAAAGGATTTCGGTTGGCATGATCCAGGCTACATTCATTCAGCAGTAATGACAGGACTCAATCCTTCAACAAAATACACCTATAGATATGGAAGGTAATTAAATCTCTCTTTCTAAAAGATATTCAAGTTATCAAATTAAAATTTTTTCATTCTGTTTACCTGAATGAACCTATAAAAATTGTTATCGATAAATTACTTAGTTGAAATTGAATTAGATTAACTTTAATATTTGGTCAAAGATTACTTGTGTTGACCATTAAAAAAAATAAATCAGATAAGACTTTTGTGAGACTGAGGAAGCATTATGAAAAAATGAAGGTAAAACAAATGAAGAGTTTCCCAAGTTCATTCAGAAACTTTCAGGTATTTTTGTGTTGAAATATCTATGTGACATGGTAATCTTATTACACAGTAATTCAGCAACATGGAGTAACAAAATAACCTTTAAAACGCCACCTTCCGGGGGATCAAATGAAGTCAAATTTCTCACCTTTGGCGATATGGGTAAAGCTCCTCGTGATGCTTCCGTTGAACATTATATTCAGGTAAAAAAAAACCATATTTGATCATGTTATATAACCTTATTAATCATCATCAACCGAAACTCTTCATTTAGTTAATTGGGTTAATAACTATGCATAATTTTTTTTTCAACATTTTTAGCCCGGATCCTTGAATGTAGTCAATGCAATGGCTGCTGAAATATCTTCAGGAAATATAGACTCAATATTCCACATTGGGGACATAAGCTACGCCACGGGTTTTTTAGTCGAGTGGGATTTCTTTCTTCATCTCATTAGCCCCGTAGCTTCTCAGCTTTCCTACATGACAGCAATGGGTAACCATGAGAGGTATATATACACATGAATGTATAGCAAAATATTATCAAAAACTATAGTACATACTCGTATTCTGATATAATTCAATGTATGTAAAGGGATTACGCAGATTCAGGGTCGGTGTATGTAACACCGGACTCAGGCGGAGAATGTGGGGTTCCGTACGAGACTTATTTCCCAATGCCAACTCCAGCAAAGGATAAACCTTGGTACTCTTTAGAACAAGGAAGTGTTCATTTTACAATTATTTCTACTGAGCATGATTGGTCACCAAGCTCCGAGCAGGTAATTCACATATGTATGTATATATATATACACACACACATACATATATACGACAAATGGTAAATATAAATGAAGTTTTCATCTTATGCTTGGCTAATATATTTGTTGTTGACAGTATAACTGGATGAACAAGGACATGGCTGCCATTGACAGATCAAGAACACCTTGGTTAATATTCATGGGGTAACTTCATCAAGAGCATTGAAAAATACAAATGTCACAAATACTCCCTCCGTCCCAAAAACAATGTCTAAAAAAATTTCAAATTTGTTCTTGGTTAAGACTAAGATTATATTATTATTTTTTAGACATTTCTTTTGAGACAAAGGTAGTATTTTTTTCTTTTTTCTACATAATTTTAGGCTTGAAAGATGAGATAACATTGTTAATGGTTGCAAAATTGCAGTCATAGGCCAATGTATACAACTTCCGTTGGACTTGGGAGTGTAGACGCGGACTTTGTCAAGGCAGTCGAGCCATTATTGTTGGCAAACAAGGTAAATATCTACCTTATTATGATCCTTAAACTTTACAAAAACATTGTTACAAATGATTGATATTTTGCTGACCGGAAATTTATGGATTAGGTTGATCTTGCCTTGTTCGGACATGTTCATAACTACGAGAGAACTTGTGCTGTTTACGATAAACAGTGCAAGGCGATGCCAACCAAAGACGCGAATGGTGTGGATACATACAATAATAGCAAATATAAAGCACCCGTTCATGCTATTATCGGCATGGCTGGCTTCTCCTTAGACAGTTTCCCTCCTTCAGTGAGTATATTCTTATACCGTATATACATTAATGATTTTATATATTAAGTCAGTGAGCAATGCTAGGAATATAAAAAAATGGTTCACAATTTTGCTTACTGAAAAAGTGAGTCGATGGCTTAAATCAGAGAGGAAGTGATATCAAAGGTGTTGTCACTACAACGATATCACTTCTAGCAACACTTAACACACACGAACAGAAAACTGTTTCTGAAAAGAGTTTGCAGCGGAAAAATCACACAAGAATTATTTTTCTCAAGATATATAAATGTATATATCTTGAGGGATGCCTCAAAAGGCTAGACCTTTCACTAATAATATGAAATGAAGTACAAGGCCGAGAGTTCCTAAATGCTATTACAATGAAAGCTTTGTGGAACGACTAAGACTATACACAAGACCCTATCCTAGCCAAGACAAACTTATAATACTTGATTACAAGAATGGAAAAGGGTTTGGGAAGACGCGGTTTATCGGAACCAAGGAGTGTATAGCCTTTCTTGTGTGAGGAGTGTGTGTATTTGCTTCAAGTGTTGTATCTTTAATGCTTCACCTCCTTCACTATTTATAGGCTTCAAGAATACTTGAGAGTTACTCATAATGGCTTGGAGAGGTGGTAAAAACGTGGGTAGAGAGTGGAGGTGTGCGGCCGAGCCTTGGGGGCATTATCTCCACATTTCCTATAAAATAGGAACAACTTTTCTTTGTGCCCAAGTTCTAGCTATGCCGTGTTGTACCTCCAAGCTTCAACGCCTTGTACCTTTTACTCCATCAACTCAGCCTTTGAATGGGTCAAATACCCATGTGTTAGTTGTGTAGAAAATCCCACATGTTTATGGATAAAATCCCATTTTATTCTAGCATAGGTTATACCTGAAAATGGACCAACATAGACAATAAAACTTGCAATAATATTAGTCATTAGTCCAGCAATTATTTATGAAGCAAATATACAAATATAATTCTTCAGTCCGTCGGCAACACTGGGAAAATGTTGACAGCACTTGTGGTAACACCACGTTCTGCACTTACACTTACAAAAATAGTTGGCATTCATTGATTGGATATATAATTAATGAACAGTGGGGTTTTACAATCACAATATCCAACCTATTGTTGCCAACTTTTTGTGAGCCGTTTTTGTAACTTTAGTATTACTCAGTAAGATTTGGGGCATGTACAATCAAACTGCACATCAGTCAACTTATATAAGTTTATTTGGGTGCATCTTATAGTAACATAAGTTGCATCTTTTAATAATCTTATCACAACAGCGTTTAAATAACCTCAATATAAACCCCGTTGGTGGCTCACATGTATCTATCTAAAGTGTGATTTAAGAGAGTGTACCTTATTTATGACAGGCCGAGAGTTGGAGTTTGGCACGGATATCTAAATTTGGATACGCGAGGGTACATGCAACGAGAACATATTTAAGATTCGAGGTGAGTTGAATAAATTGAAACTAAACGAATATTATGTTGTCGAACGTTATGCATCTAGTTAAGTATTTACTTGAATAAATACTTTGTTTTTGCAGTATGTGAATGCAAATACACGAAAAGTTGAAGATAGTTTCGGAATCACTAGAAGATAAATGTACGTGCAAAAATGATGAATGTAAATGTACATGTTACATAGAACAAATGTGAAGGATTTTCAAGACACGAAATTTGTGTAGATTGAAGAGTTACAACCGATAGAAATTTGTTACTCTTGGAAGTACTATTTTGTGTTAAAATATAAACTCTCAATTTGAGTAATTTGGCAATTGGAACTTTTGGCATACATGGAATTGTAAGAATAATAACAATAATTGGAAGTCTTGAATTATTATTGACTATCATAAAGTATATATACATGAGTTAGTTGGACTCCAAGTTAACTAGGATCTCTAAAATAGAAACCTATTCTAAATACAATTCCTGACATAGTGACATAAGATAATAAGGAAACAATATGTAACAGACTAAGTAACATAATCAGACGAGGACTCGGGAATATCTCTAATATGCCCCCGCAAGATGGACGGTCAGGAGGTAAGGCCAATCTTGGACAACACAGAAGAAAACGGTCCTCGGGCCAACGGCTTAGTGAGTGTATCTGCAAGCTGATCGCCACTCGCTATGTGTGTAACATGAAGCTGCCCCCTTTGAACATATTCGCGATCAAAATGATAATCCAAGCTGAGAATTTTCATTTTTGAATGAAACTTGGGATTAGCGGCGACGTAGGTGGCACCAAAGTTGTCACAGAAAATAACCGGAGTAGGTGTGCACGGAGCAGAGAGTTCTTTAAGAAGATTTTGAATCACAAAAGTTCAGCAGTGGTGGCAGCAACGACCCTGTATTCAGCTTCGGTGGATGACCGAGCAAGAGTACGTTGCTTGCGAGAGCTCCAGGAGATGGGGTTCCGTCCCAAGTAAACAATATAACCAGTGGTAGATAGGAAAGAATCAGTGTCCCCAGCTCAATCAGCATAAGCGAAAGCATGTAATGTGGAAGGAGAGGAGCGACGAAGGAGAAGAGAAAGAGTGGAGGTGCCAACGAGATAACGAAGAACACGTTTGAGTGCAGCCCAGTGAAGATCTGTGTGGCAATGCATGTGATGGATAAAATTCCAAGTAATAAATACCTAGCAAGCGCACTAGTTACCGTAGTAGTAACACGCGAAAGCGAGGGTCGATTCCACATAGACTTGTTGGACAAACGAGTAAATTTAATTAGTGCAAAAGAGTAACCAGGGGGGTTTTGTGAATTGATTTTTTATTAATCTACTTTTACCTACTAAACAATAAAAACAACTAATTTAACTAGCACAAGGAATCAGGACTTTAAACCAAGAGATAACAAGCAGTTCACAGATTGGTGATCACTATTACACTTTCTTTATGCTATTTTGATGATATAAGAAATAATCTTGATTTTAGGGTTCATTCACTTATTTAAGAATTAGGACGTTTAGGTGGCCAGATTGCAATTCTATTATCCTCTGTAAATTAATTCTTCCGCAATGTCCAATTAAAACACACAGAATTTATTAAGTTTCAAAGAACATGAAAACCTAATTTGTCTCTTTTTCCACAAGGTCCAAGATCCAAACTATTCAACACAATAATGGCTATGTTTGACTCTCCACGTAAGTGCAAGAAATCAAACCCTAATTGTTAAAGAGCCAAAAACATCTATCAATATTATTGAAACTCAAAAACAGATTAAATCTATTGTGTTAAACTAAACAAGGATTATCATCTCATAGCATAAAGATCATGCAATTGTTCACAACCAATCCGTAAACCAAATAATTTAGCTACTCATACCCATAGCAATTATCACAAGAAAACAATTAGAGATCATAAACCTGGATAATACGCTTGATGTTTGAAAGATCTCAAAATCTTGATTACAACTTGAATCCTTGATAAAACCTAAAAGAAAGCCTAAAAGAACTAAAGACTGTAGTCTAATATATATACTAGAGAGAAACTAGGGCCAAAAATAAGGAAAATAGGGTAAAAACCCGCTTTGGAGATGAATCCCGAAAATCAGTGCGGAGGAGTGGGCGACCGCCCAGAACTGGTGTGGGCGACCGCCCAAAGCATCAGTCTGTTGTGCCGCTGATAAGTAAAAGTGGGCGACCGCCCATATATGAACTGGGCGACCGCCCAAGTGCCTGGAACTGTATTTCTTCATTTTTCTTCTTTTCTTCACCTCCTTGACTAGGTTGACCACTGTTAACCTTTGACTTTGACTTTGACTCGAGCAATTCTTGGTCTTCAACCCTTTAAATCTCTAAGACTTTGCAATACATCAATATTACACTAAAAAGTGGCTCAAAACACACATAATCTCACAAAGTTCCTCACACACAATTAGACCAAAATTACATTAAACTATTCTAAATTACATTAAAAAGTCAATAAAATTAGAACGAAAATGTAGAGATAATGTATGATAAAATCGATCCATCAAATTCCCCCACGCTTAGACCATTACTCGTCCCAGAGTAATATTCCTAACCCCACATCTAAACTCCGGTCTATTAGCGGAAAATGACCCCTAATTCCTCTACATCTCCCAAAAATCAAGACAAGGATAATGAAAATCAACCGGAGTGTAAAGGACTCCGCTCCTTATAACTCCCCAAAACAAACAAATAATCAATGACAAATGGCCCTAATTGATAGCACCCCAATAATAAAAAAGTAATACGCATATCCAACTAGGGCCCACTCAAAAAGCTAGGGGATCTAAAACGTCCTACGTTTCTCCCACGCTTATCTTTCACTACATTCTCCCTCAAAAAGAAATCAAAGCTAGGATAATCCTTAGCAATGATTTATCTCATAAAAAGCTCCAACGCCCCCTTATGACTCCAACAAGAAATATGAGGATTTTCTATCCTATTCGCCTCTAACCAAACCTCCTACACCAAACAGGAATCCTACCCAATTCTCCGAACCTCCCTTAGGATGCCACGCCAGGTAAACACAATAACTCACTCAATTTCTCTCCTTTTGCCTAGGCGCCCTTTCGGGTTTTCACCTAGCCTCTCTTTTATTTTTCAATTTTTTTTTTTTTTAACTAAACACAAGTAACGGTGATATAACAACAGCAACAAATAATAATACCCCACACCCCCACACTAAAACCATGCACTGTCCACAATGCATAAACAATAAAGATTAGGTGGGGAAGGGATACCTACAATCACTACTGAGGCGGACGAATGAAGTGGTCCCACGGACCACTGGAACTGGCTCCAAACTGCTGCTGCTGCTGCTGCTGCTGGTCGTCCCAAGTGGGGCCATCCCAAACCATGTCCGCTGGCCTCATGTATGGCATCTGCGGCTGCTGAGGGTAGTACTGCGGTGGATACTCCTCATCTGGACAAAACCTCCTCATCATCCTCTCTCGGTAATAACTCTGCGCCTCAAACTCTCTATCCAATCTATCCTCCATCCGGTACATTGATTCTCCTAGATTATCCACTCTCTGTTCCATCCGATCTTACCACATGGCATTATGATATGATTCATCTCGAACCCTTTCGGACAAGTGCTCATAATCTAGTCGCATTCCCCTCAAACCATCCCTCAATTCCGTCATCAATGGGTCCTGTTCATGCTCCTCATAGTCCACATCTTCATCATCTTGATCCTCCTCATCCATCATAGGATCCCCCTGAGATGTACTTACATCCGACTTCCTTCCGCTTCTTGAACTTCCACTTGGTTGCGTCGAACCCCTTTCAAGGAATTTCTTGTCAATTGCTGTAACGCCCGTCCTAATTCTTGTTAAATTCTTGACTTGCTTGTTAAATTCTTGACTAGCATATTTATATGCTATTTTATTTGAGTTAATTATTTAACTGCTTTATAATATTATGGTGGTTAAATATCTAGTTTTGACTTTAGGGTCATTTGTGAAAATATGACTTGAGGGGCCTTTTTGTCAATGTTGAAACTTGAGGGGCCTAGTTGTAATTTTTGAAACTTGTTTAGGATAAAACCTTGTGGTTGCCTTTCCTGAGAAGGAGTTTTCTCAATTCTTCTCGTACTTTCTCTCTGTCTCAGAGAGAAAGTTAAAGTTTATCCTATTCTCGACTCTTCGCGATTAATTATCCCTCTGTTCGTGATTCTGATCCCGGATAAATATTCGTGGTGCTGAATAGAGCGTTTCCTGCCGAACAGAAATTAGTTTGGGTGAATTTGATTCCGGAATAGGTAAGCTATTGACTTCCCCTTACTTGCAATAACATGCATATGTGTTATTCCCGATACTTGATCTTGTTAAAATTGCGTTTTGAGCAATTTTTGTGATACTTGTAAATTTGGGACAAAAGGAGTATATAGTCACTGTAGAAAGATGAGGTAATACATGAACTTGAATATGAGCATACTTCTATGCTCTGAGTAATATTTGTGTGTTAGGAAAATTTATACTCCTATTCGTGGGACGGTGAAATATTAACTTGATTTAAATATTATTAGAAAAATTGTACCATTATTTGTGGTACGGAGAAATGAATGGAAGTATCCCTAAATGATTATATTAGTATATTAGAAAATTATACTTATACTTTTGGGACGGTGAAATACTTAAATGGAATAAAGGAAAATTATTCTATTATTTGTGGACGGTAAAAAGAATGAAATATACTTGAAAGTAATGTTCTGAACTTGTTTGGATGTCTTGGGTATTGCCTAAGGGTTAGTAAAAGTATACTCCTACGCTTGGGACGGAGAATTCTTAAGCCTGGAAAGAAATTTAGTCTTGCTGAAAATCGCACCAGGCGCCCGCCTGGTCAGCCTCGAGCGCCCACCTGATCTGTCTTGAGCGCCCGCTTGACCTCATATCAAGCGCCCGCCGCTAGCCTCGTTTTAGTGCAAAAATCTCTGTTGAACTTTGAGCGCGCGCCTAGTTGGCGCCGAGCGCTCGCTTGCCCTGCAACCCTAGACCAAGCGCCCGCCTGTGTAGTAATAGGCGTCCGCTCGGTCCCCTGTCCTGATGAAAGTGTTTTTAACCTAAAGTGAAATGAAATCTTACCCTTGTTAAGGCATATAGCCTTAAGATAAGATGTCCTAGCAAGTGTATATGTACCTTTTGAGACATTAGAACTTAGTCTTGAACAGGAAAACTTATAGAACTCAAATGAGAATTTAAGTATAAGAGTAGTAACTCTTCTTTATATCTTGAAAGTGCTATGAACAAGCACTTATGTGTTATGCTTGTCTTGGAACCTATGTTTGTGTACCTTAGGGGCACCAACTAATGTCTTGAGCTTGAATGTCCTAAGAAAAGGATTGGAAAATAATACGTGAAAGATGTATAATTCATCTTCCTAGCTTGAACTTGAAGTATAAGATAATTAACTCTTGTACAAGTTTAACCATCCAAAGAAATGGATTGAGAACTTGGATATAAGATGATAAAATCTTGTATATGTATTGAATGTCTTGAATATCTTGAATGTCTTGAATGTCTTGAATGTCTTGAATGTCTTGAATGTCTTAAGTTGAGACAGTAACTTGAAGTATAAGACAATAAAATCTTGTACATGACTTGAACATCCAAATAATTGGATTAAGACTTGAATATAAGATTATAAAATCTTTTACGTGCCTTGACACCAATATATGTGTATGGTAATAAACTTGAAAGAGTCTTGATGTGTATATGCAAATCTTGCATATATTTACTTGATAGAATGTTACTTCTTGATTACTTGATACATGGTATGAATAACCGAAAGAGTTGGGATATGGGATTAGATAGAGAATAATTAACTCTACTACACATTTGAATTTGATACGTGTATATTGGAAGTGCTATGAATAAGCACTAAAGTGCTAGTGATTGGTTTTAATTGTGTATATACTCAATGAAGTATATAAAGAATAAAGAAGATATCTTGTCTTGAAATGGGTTCCTAAAGAAAATAGGGACTAGTATAATATGAAGATAATTCGTATAATCGTGAATACTATGATTTAAGTTAATAAGAATAACTATAGAACACAATATGTGTTGGAAAATGTATTCGATTACTAACGACACGTATACGTGAGATATGACTGTGACTAGGTATGATGTGACCTATTCTACTACGTATTTAGAGTCTAAGGTATTGGGCTCTATTTGATAGTAAGGGTATCGTGATAGACACTTTAATGTGTTAAACGTGATATGAATATGCACGTGCAAACTTGGCATGTGACAAAGTGATATAGAATGATATACCCTACTACTTGTTTGAGGTCTGTCATTAATAGACTCTAACTTGGAACTTGGATTGACCGTGTTATATGGACACTCTACGTGCCATTGTTAGATTGATTTGTCTTCGCAATGATTGCGTACGTGTACTTGTATTCTCGTGAGCACATGATACATGATTACATGGTGCATATTCTCGTGAGCACATGATATATGATTACATGGTGCATATTCTCGTGAGCACATGATACATGATTACATGGTGCATAAAGACTGGTCCACTAATATGGGACTTAGTTCTATTCTCGTAGTTCAAGTAAATATCTACTTGTGCATTCTCGTGTGAGTCCAGCTGGCTTATTTGGTGCAGAGGGGTGTATAGGTTCACGCTTATCGCGAGAGCTGGGGCTTAAGTGATAATCGTGGGTCTATGCATTCGGTCTGTTTTTCCCTTACTACCGGCCATAGTAAGGGCTTAGCATCATGTATTAGAGCAATACGCCTGATATAAGTGAATGCTAAACTCGTGAACACCTCGTAAATCTTGTTCTTGTGAATGACACTGGTTACCGGGTCTTCTTATATACTGCATAGCAGTCTCTTGATCTTGATCGTGGTTGTTATCAGCTATACAAGCATCGACAACAATGGTATTCTTGGGAGAAATAAGGAAGGATTCAGGTAATGATATGTGATAGGCCTATGTGCTTCTTGGTGAGTTGGTCTAGCCTCTCACACTACTTGACTACTTGTTACCTGATCATATCTTGAGCTTGATTACTTGTTGAGTTGGCTTAGCCTCTCCTATACTTGTTACTTGATGATACTTGATATATGATTACTTGAGTATCTATTGGAATTGCGTGATAACATGTCATGTAGTTGCATGTTAGTAGCTTACTAAGATTTATCTCACCCTTTATTTGTTTCCCCCCCAGGAAAGCAGGGGATAGTACGCAGTGAGGCTCGACATAGCTGGGAACGTACTCTGCAGGATGTTCTTGTTTGAGACTAGTGTCCTTTTACACTTTGGTAAGGACGATGTTGTATGAGTTGATAAACTCAAGGCTTGTATGGGGTAGACTTGTGTAGTACTTGTTGTCTCTAGACATCTCTTGATGCCAGATTATGTGCTAGGCATGTCTTCCGCTGTATGTAACCATGTTTGGTTTTAATTTTCTTGGTCTAGAACTCGTTGTGAGCTATCTTAGCTCCTTACTCTTGAGTATATATATCATGTCAGTTTGTTTCTAACAGGTATTGTTCCTGTTTCCCGTTAGTTTCTTGTTTCTTGTTAGTTTTTCATTCCTTGTTAGTTACGCGCACCAGGTTTGAGGTTCTATTAGGGGATCCCGGGACTTGGGGCGTGTCAATTGCAGTGCCCGGAAATAAATCTCTCGAGACTTGCAACAAATCCACCCAAACTATCCCAATCAAACCAGTGATCAACAGAGGGAAGCTAAAATTTGACTTACTCATGTTCTGAACCGTGTGGTAAATATCATCCCGAATGATTCTCCCCGTATTTATTTTCTCCCGATTCCACACACAATGCATCAACACCGCTCGTCTCCAATGAACCTCATTATAGTGCGAGGTAGGAAGAATACGTTCACAGATGAACCTGTGCATATATTTCATTTGCGGCTCCAAATCTCTCGCCATCATCACCACACCACTCTTCAAACCCGTCAAATTCAACACCCCAAAAGTCGGCACTAGTTGTTGTAATCTGTTGCGATAGTCCCCCTGCATTTATCTCACCATGGAAGTGTAAACACAGGCACTCCGATCCACACTATCAGACATCTCAAAATATGCATTAATCACCGTGCTTTCATACGAAACGTTCGAGCCTCGCACATGCGATTCCCCCGTATTGCCTAACTCATAAATGTTTGCATAGAACTCCTTGACATACTCTGAGACCCCATTTTCAACCGGGTGAGCGGCTAGTTTCGCCCACTTGTACCTAGTAAAGATACTATTCAAACCCAAGTCTTTCTTTTTAAACTCTTTCTCTACATTACACTGCTTCCGAGAATGTTTATTGTAAAAGCCTTCCGCTTTTTCCCCCACAAAACGGGTTTGGTCAAAATTTGCTTGGGGAGAAACTTCCCTTTGAGCGGCACGACCTCTAGACATTAGCACAATTCACCAAATAGCAATGCTTTCTATTCAGAAAATTTTAACTCAAAATAGCTTTTACTTGGTCGCCGGAGAATCGCCGGAGTTTGGCCGGAACTCTCGCCGGAATTGAGGAAGATGACCGGAGAGGTTAGCTCTTGACCACCTTTTATGAAATCCCAACTCAAACGTGCAAAACCCTCACCTAAAGACTTCCAATTTCAGCCTTATTCTTCGAGTGCAAACTTTCACCCAACTTGGATTTCACCGGTGTTAATGGAGATTGAAGGTTAAAAATTGGTGGGGTAGGTGCGGATTTGAAAGAGGAGTAAAAACTTGGGGTGGATTTGTAATTTTACCCTTTTCAAATTGCGTTGGGCGTTTGAGGGTGTGTTTTGTGAAAAAAAGTATTTTTATCCTTTTCAAATCGCGTTGGGCATTTGAGGGTGTGTTTTGTGAAAAATGTGTTTTTATCCTTTTCAAATTGCGTCAGGCATTTGAGGGTGTGTTTTTATGAAAAGAATATGTGAGGTTTTGTTTGAAAAGGTTTTTCTCCTGTCCTGAAGGAACAAAAACCCGTCCCTTTTGTGAATCTTAGTGTCCCGAATTTTCACAAGTATGCAACAATTTGTCCTAGGAAAAGCTAGCATGCACTTGAATGTGTCAAAATGACTAGTCAAGCCTAAGGTACAAGTAGTTTATGCATGAATCGCGGGACAACACGCTTTGATTTTAGAAAGTATAGCTAGGCATGTCTAAATGACGATATGAACACATGCCCATGTCCCTAGTGATCCCAATAACGTGAAAATAAAGCCAATTTTGTGGAATTGCACATGGGAAGGCAAAAATCCCAAATAACATAAACATGGACCCTAGGACTAGGGAATGCACAAAATTGACAAAGATCAAGCGGGAAAGAAGGCTTACCACTCGGTCATGGCATAGATGAGCGGTAGGAGACTTGTGGAACCCCGCCTCCACGTCGTTAAGAGCAATGGTGTAACCCCGGAAATTGCGGACCATGTCAAGCCGCCTATGCGCCCCTCTTGGATAGCCTCTTCGTGCACGAGCATCCATAGTATGATCTTTGAACAATTTAGGAAGAGATCTTGGGAAACTTGATGAATTTCCTCTCAAAAATCACTTGCTCCCTCTCTATTTTCGGATGTGACTTTGGAAAAATGAGCAGACCATCCGTATGACTGCTGTTTTGAAAAAGAAGGAGACGCCTTCTTAAGCCGTACGGCTGGTTTGGGCGAGATAAAGTATTAGCCCACAATTTACACTCTGGCCCCTGGCGCCTTGAGCATGGTTTCCCCTAGGTTTCTGAAATAGAACTTAGGCCCCTTCTCTTTAGAAAGTATCGAAACTGCCCCTTTTGGCTCATGCAACTTGAATTGAACCTAGAAATATTAGGTTCCTAATGAAAATGAAAACCGGGCAGTCCCTAGATGGACGTAAGACCAGCTTTGTGAAATTAACATGGCCGTACTTCGTAAGTCCAGTTAAGAATGTGAGAATTAGCGTTAACCCGACCGTAATTCGTAAGTCCAGGTTAAGAGTATAAAGTTTTCCCGGCCGCGCCTCGTAAGTCCAGGTTAAGAGTTTGAATTTGTGAAATTAACGTAGCCGTTCTTCGTAAGTCCAGTTAAAATATGAAAAATTGTTCTCTAGCTGTCAGGAATGATATAAGTCCATTAGGTTTTGTGAGATATGTCCTTGGCCTTCCAGCATGACGTAAGACCATTAGGTTCTGTGAGACTTGTCCTTTGGCCGTCCGGCGTGACGTAAGACCATTGGATTTTATTGACCCGGCCGTACTTCGTAAGTCCAGGGTAGAAAGTGAAATCATGAAAGTCCCGGCCGTACCTCGTAAGTCTAGGATGAAAGTCAAGATGTTATTGCCTCGGCAGCCCTTGGTAGGGCGTAAGACCAGTATAGTCATGACTAGGTTAAGAAAACCTTTGTCCCCCGAGAGTGGCCAGGTTAGAGGAAACCTATCATTGTGACGGCAGTCTGGAGGGACGTAAGACCAGTTTGTGTAGTCGACCCTCCGTCATGAGATAAGTTGACCAGTTTGTGTAGTCGACCCTCCGCCATGAGAAAAGTTGACCAAATCGACCAATATGTCCCGGCAGTCCTTAGTCGGACATAAGACCAGTTACCCTCGAGTCGACCCTCTCCTGATAGAGCCTAGTTGATCAAGCCCAGCCTCTGAGCCATGCCCATTATTTGAGCCTCTGAACCATGCCCATTCCTTAGTCAACCCTCTCCGAATAGAGCCAAGTTGACAAAGTCCGGCCTTTGAGCCATGCCTATTCCTTGAGCCGACCCTCTCCTGATAGAGCCTAGTCGATCGAGCCCAGCCTCTGAGCCATGCCCATTATTTGAGCCTCTGAGCCATGCCCATTCCTTGAGTCGACCCTCTCCGATAGAGCCAAGTCGATCAAGTCTAGCCTCTGAGCCATGCCCATTATTTGAGCCTCTGAGCCATGCCAGCCCCCTTAGTCAACCCTCTCCGAATAGAGCCAAGTTGACCAAGTCCGGCCTTTGAGCCATGACTGTTTAGGAAGGGATGAATGAATATCAACCTAAGGCCCATAGGTATGAGTAGCCTTAAAATCTCTCACCCGAACTACGTTAGACTTGATTCCCTCGAATAGGGATATGTAGAAATCCTATACCTCTAGGTCCAGCCATAGAACAAATCGACCAAGCCGTCCTCCCATCAGATTGGGATGCTTATTTTGTCGACAACCCCGCTTTCTTCAAAAGCGACGTTGCCGAGGGGCTCTGTAAGTACCCCAATCTGAATTTGACCTACTTTAGAGAAATTTTTGGTACCATTTAGGGATAAACCAATGGGCCAGGACCTCACTAGGATAAACCTAATATTCCAAGACTGAACTAGAATTAAACTTAGAAAAATCCAGAAGCTCGCAAAGTCGAGTCGTACGGATGGTTTGGGTACTTGAGGGGTTGAGCCGTACGGCTATGTTGGGCACCCTCAGTCCCTATAAATTGAACCCCATGCTGATCATTTTAGGGGGGAGAAAATGTTTTGTGTGTTGATACTCTGCCATTTTGAGAGCAAAAACTGTGAGTGATACACATTTGAGTGAAAAGTGAGGAAGATAGGTCATAACTATCATAGGTAAAGCCTACTTCTCCCCATATTCTTCTTCATCTCAAACTCTTTTTGTTATTGTTCATATTACTTGTTTACTTTGTGTTATTTCTTATTATTCTTGCAAGTCTTGTCCATTTCAAGCACTATATATATATATTATACAAGTCTTGTCAAGCTATATATATATATTATTGTTATATATATACTCCCTCCGTCCCACCGAAAATTGCAAAACTTACCAAAATGGGCGTCCCATAGAAATTGCACATTCCATAAATGGAAAGTTTTTAATACTTTTTAATTAGTGGGTCCCACTTCTCATACTCACATCCACTAACCCACTAACTATTCTCTACCCCACTTTCTCTCTCCCACTCAACTATCAACACTCACAACACATCACCTTTTTCACTTTTCCCTTAATTCTTGTGCCATGATTTTTTTTTGCAATTTTCGGCGGGACGGAGGGAGTATATATATATATATATATGTATATATATGTATATATATATATATATATATATATATATATATATATATGTATGTATTATGATTATATATGTACATTGGAACCAAATCATGAGGTGATTCAAGGTTCCATTCATGCCTTGTGTATGATTATGGGGTAAAAACTAAAGATGATCATGGTTTGTTAAGTTTTATGTTGATTTTGTTCTTGTTTGTCCATGAGAGTCATGATTGGGTGATAAAGTTTCAATCTTTATCATCCCAACCATGACCTAGCCATAAAATCACCAAGTATGGGACATAAATATCCAATATTTATGTTACATTTTTGTTTCTAAAGGTTTAATCTTGCATAATAATTCCATTTTGATGGTAAAGTTTCAATCTTTACTCATCAAATGGTCATTTTGACCCAAAGGGCATGTTCATCAACTTTCTCAAAATTTTCCCAATGATTGTCTTGATCACACCCAAAACCTTTGTTTTTGGTGTCTAATTTGTGATCAATGACATAAGGATGATTAAATCCATGTTTTTGTTGAAGAAAATAACTGAAAATGATCAACACAGTCCAGTTTCAGCAAGAACACTCTGTTTTGCCTGAAACTGGACAGTTTTCTGATAAACTGTCAAAAACCCCTGGAATGCTCTCCCTAGCCGTACGGCTACTTTGGCCAAGGAGTTCATTTTCTAGTTTCTTCCCTTTCTGACTAAAATGTTTGCAAAATAACCCTTTTCTGTTAAATAATTAATCAGTTTTGTTAAAATGTCAGTTTCTTCCATTTTTGAAATAAACACACACACATGCACATTTGTTAACTAACGTTAGGGAGACTCGGTCCTATCCGAGGCGACTTGGGTGACGTAAAACTCTTCCCAATGCATAACCTGACCTCCGAACTAATAGAATCTCTAACCTTTCCATTTGTTGGGTTAAATAATTAACAAATGTGGCGACTCCGTTATGTTTTGCGTGATAACTGTGTTTGGTTTTTCGCCCTTCAAAACGAAAACCCTTCGTTTCCTTCGTCACGGGGCGGGATCCTTACAACAGCTTCAACTTATCCTTGCTTGAGAAACCTAGAGCCTTTCCATCCGATCTACACTCTCTGTTAGATCTGCGCAGCGGAATATCCGGTCCTGGAGTATGTTGTTCATCTTCAGTGACCCCTTGACCATGGTCATCATGAACCGTCCCGCTCCTACCTGAGTCTGGAATATCCATGCAAATTTCATTCGCATCACAGTATTCCTCAAACTCCCTGAGCTCATACTCCCCACCATTATCCGATCTCAAACATTTGAGCTTAAGTCCCGTCTGATTCTCCACCAAGGCCCTCCACTTCTTAAACATCCTGAAAGATTCATCTTTCCCTTTCAAGAAGTAAACCCAGACCTTCCTTGTAGAATCATCAATGAAGGTCATGTAATATGACGCAACACCTAGAGAAGTTACCGGGGCCAGTCCCCACAAATCCGTGTGAACCAATTCCAACTTTGCTTCCCTCAAAGCCCTACCAGTCCTCGAGAAGTTGCTTCTCGCCTGTTTGCCAAACACAAAATCTTCACAGATCCCCACGTCGACTGTCTTCAAACCCGGTAGTTTCCCCTTTGAGTAAAGTACCCGTAGCCCCTTCTCACCCATGTGACCCAATCGACAGTGCCAAAAATCCGTATCACCCTTGGCTGACGCCACCGCGATACTATCCTTGGTGATACTATCCTTGGTGTTGTTCATCAAATACAATCTTTCTTCCCTATTACCTTGAGCGATCTCAGAATCCTCCTTGGTAATAACCCAGTTCCGGCAGCTAAAGGTTACCGTGTAACCTTCTTCACCCAGCTGCCCAACTGATAATAGGTTCTTTTTCAAACCCGGAATGTGTCTGACCCCGTGTATATGTAAGACCTTCCCGTCCGATGCTCCTATTCAGACATCCCCCTTCCCCTTGATTTCCAAAGGCTCGCCATCCGCCGGATAGACCTTTCCGAAATCACCGGAAGTATAATTTTCCATCTCCTTTGCATGCCCGCATGAGTGGAATGATGCCCCCGAATCCAGCACCCATGATTCTAGCGCACTACTAACACTTAGAACCAGTACATCTTCACCCCCAGTTACCACATTCGCCGATTTATCCCCTCGCATGGGACAATCCCTCTTGTAGTGTCCTAACTCTTTACAATGATAGCACTGTACCGATCCCTTGGCAACCCTTTGTACATTCTTGTTCTCCCTAGGCCTGTACTCACCACCTCCTACATTTTCCTTTGATTTGGTTCTCCCCTTGTTGTTAGTACCCAGATTTCCCCTGCTAGTTGTAGCTAAAGCCGATCCCGAAGTAGATGGTGTCCCCAACTTCTTCATACGATTTTCCTCGCCTAAAAGAAATCCCTTAACATCATCATACTTCAATTTATTCTTACATGTGGAAGCATTTAACGCCGTCACCGTTCCGCTCCAACTTCCTGGTAAGGATGCTAGCAATTGACTAGCATGAACCTCATCCCCAAACGTAATATCCAACGCTGCCAATGAGTCTATAACATCCATAAACTCATCGATGTGTTTAGCTATGGATCCTCCCTCTTGCATCTTGAGATTACCCATCTTGCGTATCAAATCAACCTTATTTGCAGCAGATAGAGTTTCAAATCTCTCAGTAAGATAATCCAATAGCTCCTTGGTAGTTTTCGCCTTCTTGGTAGTCTTCGCGATCCACTTTGACAAAGTAGATCGAACCACCCCTAGGGCCTTCCGATCCATAAGATCCCAATCTTCCTGTTTTTCGCTTTCCGGCTTGACTCCTGTTAAGGGCTTATAGAGATCTTTGTTGTACAAGAGATCCTCTATTTGCATCTTCCAAAACCCATAGTCATGTTGGGTTTTGTAGTAACATGCGCAGCGGAAAATAGCATTTAAAATTTTATGAAACCCAAAGCCCATAGATCCATTCATATGATTAAATCAAATACTTGCAATATGAATACTAGAAAAACTAACCCTTGATGACTTTGAATTTGGTCTTTGATCTTGGTGGAGAAATTGAAGCTTTAATCACGAACAAGTAAGAACACGAACTTTGAAGTGTTGTGGATTAGACCCTCACAACCCAATCAATAACCCCAAGAAAATAATGGCACACAAACAAAGCACAAGAAAATGACAGAGCAAAAGACACAGAGATTGTTTACCCAGTTCCTCAATATGTTTGACTATGTATGGGGGCACTACCAAGCCAGGATCTTGCACTATAATATGTTATTCTGAAGTTACAATGAGTTTGGGGGCGGATCATTGCTTAAATACATGCCCTGGAATAAGATCTAAACCTAAATAGAAAAGAATCCCGAAATCCCGTCAGCGGACCAGGCGCCCGCCTGGACTACCCCAAGCGCCCGCCTGCCTTTGATTTCCGAAGAACCAAACCTACTGTCCAAATGAGCGCCCGCCTGCTGGTCACCGAGTGCCCACTCGCTCCCTCCGCCTGGAATTCTCCTTTTTGTTCCTTTGAGGATCTCTACTCCAACAATCTCCCACCTAGAGATCAACCGCATATACAAACCCCGTATCCGTCTTCAACTCATCCATGGGGTCGCCCTAGTGCTCACCTCGATCATGGTAGTGCCTTCCTCCTCTCCTATTCTCCAAGCCCCATTGAAGCTATACATAGCTTCAATTTATCAAGGTTTACCACCTTTGTCAACATGTCAGTCGGGTTCTCCGATCCCAATATCTTCTCCAGCCTTAAGATCTTCCTTTCCAAGAGATGCCTGATGTAATGAAACCTCAGTTCAATGTGCTTCGTCCTAGAATGAAACGCCGGATTCTTAGCCAAATGAATTGCACTCTGACTGTCACTGTAGAGAGCATTACCACTTCGCGTCTTCCCAAGTTCACCCAAGAAGTTCTGCAACCATACCATCTCTTTACTTGCCTCGGTCACTGCCACATATTCTGCTTCTGCAGTCGACTGAGCTACGATCTTCTGCAATTTAGAAGCCCAGGAGATTGCCGTACCACCCAATGTGAAAACATAACCCGTAGTACTTCTCCTCTTATCAAGATCACTTGATGCTAAATCCGCATCCACATAACCCGCTAACACGACCTCCTTGCTTGAGAAACATAGAGCCTTACCAGCAGTACCCTTTAAGTAACACAGGATCCATTTAACCGCTTCCCAATGTTGCTTCCCTGGATTGCCCATGTACCGGCTAACTACTCCCACCGCATGTGCAATGTCCGGCCTTGTATACACCATTGCATACATTAGACTCCCCACTGCCAAAGCATATGGAGTCCTCTCCATCTTGTCACACTCCTCATTGCCCTTAGGTGAGTCCTTCTCGGATAGCTTGAAGTGCATACCCAATGGTGTCCCTGTTGGCTTCGCCTCTTCCATACAAAACCTTGCCAAGACTTTCTCAACGTATTCTGCTTGTGAAAGAACCAACTTACCCGACTCCCTATTTCGGTCAATCCGCATGCCCAAGATTTTTCTGGCCTCCCCCAAATCCTTCATCTCGAACCGTTCTGACAACTGAGCCTTCAATCTATTTACCTCTCTACTGCTAGAGCCCGCTATTAACATGTCATCCACGTATAACAGCAAGATTATATACCCATTGTCCGTGTTCTTGAAGTAGCAACAATGATCCACCTCACATCTGATAAAATCAATATCGTGCATGAATCCATCGAACTTCCTGTACCACTGCCTAGGAGCTTGTTTAAGGCCATACAAACTCTTAGTCAACCTGCAAACCAGTTCCTCGCTACCCTTAGACAAGTAACCCTCTGGTTGTACCATGTAAATTTCTTCTTCCAAATCCCCATGAAGAAAGGCCGTCTTTACATCCATCTGTTCCAGCAACAAGTTATCCGCCACTACTATCCCCAGAACCATTATGATAGTGGTCATCTTCACAACAGGAGTGAATACCTCGGTGTAGTCAATACCGTACTTTTGCTGAAACCCTTTTACAACCAACCTTGCCTTGTAACGTTTACTGCCGTTTGCTTCCTCCTTGATCCTGTAAACCCACTTGTTATGCAATGCCTTCTTCCCCTTAGGCAGTCTAATCAACTCCCAAGTTTTATTGGCCTTTAATGAGTCCATCTCATCATCCATCGCAGCTTTCCACTTATCACAAAGTGCACTACGAACAGCCTCCGCATAACATTCCGGCTCACCACTATCTGTTAGCAACAAATAGTAATTCGAAGAAGTATACCTGTCAGGTGATCCACGCAATCTGCTGGATCTACGAAGCGGAATATCCGGTTCTGGAGTATGTGGTTCATCTTCAGTGACCCCCTGACCTTGGTCATCATGAACCGTCCTGCTCCCACCCGAGTCTGGAATATCCACCTCTACAACCTCCGGTTCCAAACTAATATCATCAGATGCCCCCTTTCTGTCCTTGTACAATACCTGTTCATTGAATACCACATCTCGACTACGAATAATTTTATGGTTTTGGTCATCCCAAAACTTATACCCGAAGTCATCCCCGCCATACCCAATAAACGTACATTTTACAGATTTTGCATCTAACTTAGTTCTATCAGCAGAATCAATATGAACATATGAAACGCAGCCAAATATGCGAAGAAAGGACAGATTTACCTACTTGCCACTCTATGCTTCCTCTGGAATTTCATTCCCCAATGGTACCGATGGTCCCCGATTGATCAAGAAAGCTGCCGTGTCAACTGCATATGCCCAGAACGTCTTCGGAAGCCCACACTTCAACCTCATACTTCTAGCCCGCTCGTTCAATGTCCTGTTCATCCTCTCTGCAACCCCATTGTGTTGTGGTGTGCCCTTTGGAGTCTTCTCCATGCGAATGTCATTCGCTGCAGAATATTCCTTGAACTCCCCGAGCTCATACTCCCCACCATTATCTGATCTCAAGCATTTAAGCTTAAGACCCGTATGATTCTCCACCAAAGCCTTCCACTTCTTAAACACCTCGAATGCCTCATCTTTGTGTTTCAAGAAATAAACCCAGACTTTCCTTGTCGTATCATCAATAAAGGTCATGTAATATGACGCACCACCTAGAGAAGTTACCGGAGCCGGCCCCCACAAATCCGTGTGGACCAAATCCAACTTTGCTTCCTTGAAAGCCCTACCTGTCCTCGAGAAATTACTCCTCGCCTGTTTGCCAAACACACAATCTTCGCATATCCCCTCGTCGACTGTCTTCAAACCCGGTAGTATTCCCTTTGAGCAAAGTACTTTCATCCCCTTCTCACTCATGTGACCCAATCGACAGTGCCACAAATCTGTATCACCCTTGGCTGACGCCACCGCGATACTGTCCTTGGTGTTATTCGCCAAATACAATGTCCCTTCTTTATTACCTCGAGTGATCTCAGAATCCTCCTTGGTAATAACCCAGTTCCTGCAGCCAAAAGTTACCTTGTAACCTTCTTCATCCAACTGCCCAACTGAAAGCAGGTTCTTTTTCAAACCCAGAATGTGTCTGACCCCGTGTAGATGTAGGACCTTCCCGTCCGATGATCCTATTCTCACATCCCCCTTCCCCTTGATTTCCAAAGGCTCGCCATCCGCCATATAGACCTTACCGAAATCACTGGAAGTATAATTCTCCATCTCTTCTGCATGCCAGCAAGAGTGGAATGATGCCCCCGAATCCAGCACCCATGATTCTAGTGCACTACTAACACTCAGAACCAGTACATCATCACCTTCGACTGTCACATTCACCGAATTGCCCCCAAGATTGGGACAATCCTTCTTGTAGTGTCCTAACTCCTTGCAATGATAACACTGCACCGATCCTTTCGCGACCCTTGGTTTATCTCTGATCTCCACGGCCTTGCCCTTACCACCCACTACGTTTTCCCTTGATTCAGTTCTCCCTTTATTGCTAGTACCCGGCCTTCCCCTGCTAGTAGTAGCTAAGGCCGATCCCGAAGTAGACGATGTCCCCAATTTCTTCAAACGATTTTCCTCGCCCAACAGAAAGTCTTTAACATCATCATACTTCAATTTGTTCTTACCCGCTGAAGCATTGATCGCTGTCACCGTTCAGCTCCAACTTCTTGGTAAAGACGCTATCAACAAACACGCATGAACCTCATCATCAAACATAATATCCAACGCAGTCAATGAGTCTATGACATCCATAAACTCATTAATGTGTTTAGCTAAGGATCCTCCCTCTTGCATCTTGAGACTACCCATCTTGCGTATCAAATCAACCTTGTTTGCAGCAGATGGAGTTTCAAATCTCTCAGTAAGATAATCCAATAGCTCCTTTGTAGTTTTTGCCTTCTTGGTAGTCTTCGCGATCCACTTTGACAAAGTAGATCTAACCACCCCTAGGGCTTTCCGATCCATGAGATCCCAATCTTCTTGCTTTTCTCCTTCCGGCTTGATTCCCTTTAGAGGCTTATAGAGATCTTTTTTGTACAAAAGATCCTCTATTTGCATCCTCCAAAACCCGTAGTCAGACCCATCGAATTTCTCTACCGCTTGTTTATCCTTGCCCATTCTTGATTGCTTGATAAACCCCTTTGATCGTCCAACCAAAGATCTTGATACCAGTTGTTGTGGATTAGACCCTCACAACCCAAGCAATAGCCCCAAGAAAATAATGGCACACAAACAAAGCACAAGAAAATAATAGAGCAAAAGACACAGAGATTGTTTACCCAGTTCGTCAATATGTTTGACTACGTCTGGGGGCACTACCAAGCCAGCATCTTGCACTATAATATGTTATTCTGAAGTTACAATGAGTTTGGGGGCGGAACATTGCTTAAATACATGCCCTGGAATAAGATCTAAACCTAAACATAAAAGAATCCCGAAATCCCGTCAGCGGACCAAGCGCCCGCCTGGACTACCCCAAGCGCACGCCTGCCTTTGATTTCCGAAGAACCAAACCTACTGTCCAAATGAGCGCCCGCATGCTGGTCACCAAGCGCCCGCTCGGTCGCTCCGCCTGGAATTCTCCTTTTTGTTCCTTTGAGGATCTCTACTCCAACATGAAGATGATGAGCTTCACCCTCTAGCGGTATCCACACCTTGAACGAATATCAAGAACACTTGATCTTGGTTGCTAGACCAATATTGTGAAACACGTTTTAACAATTAATATGAACTATATGGAATTTAGTTTGTGTATTATTTTGTTTTTCAATCTAGGATGTCTTAGAACAAAATAAAACTCTCTCAAACTCTTTGGAATTTACACAAAAGCATTAGCATTGATTCTGGCTGAATTTTGCTGTTTATATACAAGTTAGACCTATTCCAAATAGGAAACTTGTGTCTAAACCCGTCCAAAATTCTTTTCCAAATCAAATTAGGAAACCAGTCCCGACATGGTGTGCGGCCGCCCAAAACCACCTGTGCGGCCGCACATCTATTTGGAAGGTTTCTGGTACTTTTTGAGCCAAGCTGTGCGGCCACCCAAACCTTTTTGTGCGGTCACACACCTGCCCCAGATTTCCCTAATTTCCAAATTCCTCCAAAGTCCTTATTTAAGATTCGTTCCATTGTGTGTGACCCTCTAGGATTACACTAAGTTGGCAATGGGTTCAAACATGAAACCATTAGATATGATTAGGTTCTAGCAAACCATCATACCTACCCAAATAGTATAACTAGATACAAGTTCGCATTCCTTTAGAACATGTCACAATCCCTTTGTCCACGATGTCATTGAACACAAGTCATGGTCAACAAGTCAACTTGTTTTGTTCAATACTTTCTCGATTCCGAATATGTTGATAATACAAATGACATTGATCTAATCAATTCATTTGAGTTCGGCCGAACATTTTCATGAACATCATTCCTACGAGAGGCCTAAGCTTGACATCTCTCCGAAGAGGGACAAATCCATTTAGCTTATTACTCTTCCCTACGTGAATCCGATTATGCCAATCATACCCTTTATAACTACCCGGTTAAAGGTAGCGTTTGAATATGTCAAACATAATGTTCATCAAGTGGAAGACTATAATAACTCCATGTCTAAGGATTCGTATGACATAACTAATATGAGATATATGTACGACATAGACCATGCCATAAATCTCACACAGCGAGTCATGTCCAGTACCTTGTTCCAAACAAGTACCCATAAATCTAACATGATCATCTCATGATCATTTAGCCTTTATACTAGTGCTTAACAAGTACTAGGGACGGAGATTATTATAAGTAAACATGAACCACAATAATAATCAAAACATCTCTTTATTGATATGAAATAAATGATAACAATTACAACGTTTATTAAACGTGCCTAGGGAACCACTACCAACAAGTCAGACCCATCAAATTTCTCCACTGCTTGTTTATCCTTGCCCATTCTTGATTGCTTGATAAACCCGAATCGCCCGATAAACCCTTATCGTTCAACCGGAGCTCTTGATACCAGTTTTTGTGGAATAGACCCTCCAACACCCAAGAAAATCGCAAGAAATCACCGCACCACAAACAAGCATAAGAATAATAAAGCTAAGCAAAAGACAAAAGAACACAAGAAATTGTTTACCCAGTTCATCAATATGTTTGACTACGTCTGGGGGCACTACCAAGCCAGGATCTTGCACTATAATATGTTAAATCTGAGTTACAATGAGTATGGGGGCGGAACATTGCTTAAATATGCACCCTAGAATAAGACCTAAACCTAAACACAAGAGAAATCCTGAAAATACTGCTCTTTCCCGAATTCCCGTCTGCGGCACCGAACGCCCGCTCGGTATGTACCAGGCGCGCGCTTACCTTTCGCCCAAAGACCAATCCTTCTGATCAGACCAGGCGCCCGCCTGGTGTAGACCAGGCGCCCGCTCGCCTCCGGAACAGATTTTCTTCCCTTTGTTTCCTTTACGATCTCTATTCTAACACTTGGTCGCCCTCCGATTCCGCCAGTCAGTTCCTTCAATTCCCCCAGCAACGTCACTGTCCGTTCACATAATTCCGCCGGTGGTCTCGAACTCTCGCTTCCACTCATTTTCCGGTTCCATGATGTTCTAAAAAAGGGGCTTGAATCTCTCCCATCTGCTTTCGATTTCGCCAGATTTTAATTTTTTTTCTTCCAAATTTCAGTCTTTGATTTAGAGATAAATCAAACACTCCAGAGTGAGAGAGGGAGTGGGCCGGAAGAGAGGAAGGTTGTCGACGGTAGTTGACTGAGATTCGCCGGTTTGGTGTGTTCGCCGGTGAGAGGGGTGACCGGGGGTGGTAGAGAGAGAAAGTTAAACTGGAGAGAGAGAGAAAGGGAAGGTGGGTTTGTGATGGCAAGGAATAGGGATGGCCAAACCGAAGCGGAACCGGAAAACCGGACCGGAGAAGCACGGAACCGGAGCAAACCGGCGAATAAATCTGAACCGGAGTAACCGGAACCGCCATTCATCCGGGCCGGTTACGGTTCACATAAATGGCGAACCGAAACCGGAACCAGGACCGGACCGAAAATCCCTTGTTTTTCAATAATTTTAAAAGGGGGACCGGAATCGTACCGGAACCGGATTGTGCCTACCGGAACCGGGGTAAGCACGGGCCGGTTACGGGTCACCAATATGCCGAACCGGAACCGGGCCCAGAACTGGTTTTGGCCATCCCTAGCAAAGAAGGGAGGGCTAAGAAATACTACTCCCTCCGTCTCAAATTAATGTTCTTACTTTTGACTTTGCACGGAGATTAAGAAAAATTAAATGTTGTGAGTATGAAAAGTAAAGTAGGAGAGAGAAAGTGGGTAGAGAGTTTTTGTTGTGAGAATGACAAGTGGGACCCACTTTCCATTTTAGGCAATAAAGTAAAGTAAGAACCTTAAATTGGGATAGACTAAAAAGGAAAGTAAGAACTAAGCGGGACAGAGGTAGTACTATTTTAAGTTTTAAAAAAAAATCACAATCATTTTCTTATGGAATTTCCAAAAACCCTCTTAAAAGAAAAATTAACTTCAAATTAATTGGTATGTTAAATTTTTAACTTTCATGGCTTGGTCTGTTAATTTTATAACGGGTGTTAAAAAATGGGGTCAAATTGAATCCAAATCAAAAGTACGCATGTGACATTTCATGTTTCCGAACTACGCATGAGACATTGATTATCCCCAAATTGTACGCAGGGCAATTTGGCAATAAACTTCAATTCATTCAACTAACCTACTATTAACCCCACTCATTCTCTCTCTTCATTTTCTACCACACATTTTTTTTATTTTATTCTTTTTCCTTAGTTATTGTGCCCACCTCTTAGGTCTCAAGTGAGATGGGACGGAGGGAGTATTCAATCTACCCCACCCACTCATTCTCTCTCTTCATTTTCCACCACACAATTCATTCAACCAACCTAATATTAACCTCACTCATTCTCTCCCTTCATTTTCTACCACACATAAGCCAAATTCTAGGAAAAAATAAGTTACTGTTTTATTATGATAATAACTCTCTAATCATGGTTACTGATTAATTAGACAATGCTTCTTCATCTTTATCTATTTTGACCCGTTAATATCTCAGCAATAGCAAAATTAGATACGGCAAAAAGAAAACCAAATCTTGCGTCTAATCGATCTGAAGAACAACGGAAAACATACAACAAATCGCCTTCATTTTTTGGAGGTCTGTAACTCAGTCTTTCATTGATTATGTGTATTAGTGCTAATTGGCTGGGATTTTGAATTATTTATATGTCATTAATGAATCTTTTATCATTGATCTGACAAAAAAAAAATACTATGTACGTATTTTATAAGTTTTTTATTTGGTTATGAAATTTGTAAGGCCATGAGATCGTACAGTTTAAGAAAAAGTAATCAATAAAGTGTTTTTTATTAAGTAAATAATCAATCAAGTGTAGTGTCATGATAGTTTTCTTTTGTATTCTACTAATCTAAAATGACTAGTTTTGCATGTCAGTAACCTCCTTTTCTTCCAGTAATGAAGCGAGAAATAGACAAACACGGTTATCAGAGATCTTATTCACAATCTTTAGTACTGCTTATTCTTTTAAGTGGGCTGTTTATGATATGCTGATCTAAGTTACAATTTATTTTTATTCCGTCCCAAAATAAATGTCATTTTAATTTAAGGAAGAATATTGGCCTAGTATAATATTACTATTATACAAAAAATATACAAACAAGTTGCACATATTTCTTTAAAATGTTGTACAACACGAATGCGACATTTATTTTGGGACGGATGAGATAATTTAAAGACTTCTTTTCTTTTCTTTTTTTTTTTTTTTTTTTTTTTTGATACCCACGTTTGATGTAGAATGAAGATAGGATGTAAAGTGGGAAAATATAGAAATATACCCCTGTACTTAGCTTAAGCATGCAGATATGCCCTTATACAAGTTAATTGCCATATTAACCCCCGTACTCAAGAATAATGTGTGGAAATTAGGCCACCGTCATCTTTCCGTCCAAAACTTAACGGAAACGCTGAATGGGTATCCTAGTTGGTAACTAAAATTGATTGTGTGGAAAAAAAAATGCACAAGTGAAATTGTTGAGTATGATGGGGCTCAAAACTACGTCGTTTTAATACATAAAGTCAATGTTCATTAAATAGTTAACATATATGTTAAATAAATGATGAAATATCATTTTCTTAGCCCTTTCAGTTAGCAAATTTGTTAAATAAAACTCAAATCTTCCCAATCATTTTCATTCACATCATCCACCATCACCAACACCACCGGCACCCACCATCACCAACACCGCCATCACCACCAAAATCAACACCATCACCACCAAAAATCTCAAATCTTCTTGATCAACCTCATCCTTAGCGTCCCCAATACCAACACCACCGTCACCCACCACCATCCACTATCACCATCAAAATCAACACCACCATCACCACCAAAATCAACACCACCACCACCACCACCAATAATTACAACACAAAATTGAAAAAAATTGACAGGTTAGGATACATCACAAGCCAACAAAGATTTGAAAATCTCAAATTTCAGAATCCCTATAACTTAAATCATTTACAGGAATTTAAATTAAAATTATCATTCAAGCTCCAATAAAAAACCAAATCAAATCTCAAAAACAAAATCTCAGATCTGGAAAATGCCGATTCAACATTCGAGGTTAGAGATGGAAAAAGAGGGATGTGGAGGGAGAGAAAACTAAGAGCTGGTGGGTATCGGAGGAGAGATTGACGCGAACAAAAATTAGAGATGCGGTGCAAGGGAAGAACAAAAGGAAGGGGAAATGGAGTTCGCCGGATTATAAAGAGTTTGACCAGCATCTATAGAGTTCGCCGGGATTGAGCAGGTTTGACCGGGTAAATGGGGAAAAACACAAGGAAGGGGAGATCGGAAAAGAGGGGAGGAGGTACCGGGGAAGATGATTGTAGGGATTTTGACCGGTGGTTATAGTGATGGTGGTCGGAGACGAAAGGGAGGGGGACGGCAGATGGGAATGCAGGTTGGGGAGGAGGGAAGTAAAATATTTCATGTTTTTTTACATTGTTTTGGAAGTGGCGGCTGATGATAAAGAGTTTTAGGGTTTGAAATTTTCATTCTTACCCCTTCATTTTAACAAACTTTATCTTATACCCAAAATTTTCCACATCAGCAATTTTTTTGCACGTGTAATTGTAAAAATCTAAATAAGCTGATGAGTCAGCGTTTCCGTTAAGTTTTGGACGGAAAGATGACGGTGGCCTAATTTCCACACATTATTCTTGAGTACGGGGGTTAATATGACAATTAACGTGTATAAGGGCATATCTGCATCCTTAAGCTAAGTACAGGGGCGTATTTCTATATTTTCCCGATGTAAAGTATTGTAGAATATTAAATCATTTATCAAGTTATATTTGCCAATTCTTATGGAGTATGTATGTCTTTTTATTTCAGTGTATTGATACAGCACTATGTCTTTGGAATTGCTAGCAAGTCATGAGAACATAAATGATACAGAAGAATATTTGGAGCAAAGTGATGTAGAATTATTAAATGATAAGAATGATGCAGATTTGTCCAAATCAACTGAAGGTTATGGGAATGACACGGAGTTGCTGGAAAACTATGAAAGTCAGTCTATTCCTAATGCAGTTACATAAAATCAATGGCGTATCCAGGATTTACAGTGAGGGGGGTCAAAAATTATATAAAAATGATAGAAAAATTACACTATAAAAAATGACAATAAAAACTCACGTATAAAGCCTTTTTTTTCCACATGAATTCAAAGTTTGATGATATAATAAGAAAAGTGTTACATAAGTGGTCTAGGACGTTAGACTCTTGAACTTGAGGCTCTCCATTACTTTGTGAATGTTTCAATTTCTTGAAATAGTTTTCGAGCGTTGTTTCAAAATGCGTACAAAACAAATTAACAAACAAATCAACAGGGCCACAGGCCATAAAACCACAACAACAAGGCCACTAAACCACAACAACAAGGCCACTGGCCATAAAACCACAACAACAGGGCCACTGGCCATAAGACCACAACAACAAGGCCACTGGCCATAAAACCACAACAACAAAGCCACTGGCCATAAACACGCCAACAAGGCAACAACTCAAAGGCCACTGGCCATACACAAACACATAACAAAACTAGAGTTAAGTTTCTAACCTCCGGGACGGGGAGCCTCATTTGATTTAGAGTCAGAAGTAGACGACCCACATGATCTTTTCAAACTTCGAGGAGGACCCATTTTTTCTGTAGAAAAAATAAGTTGGAGTTGAAATCTCAAATGAATTTAAAGAAAAAAAAATAATAGTCTGTCTTACTAGCAATTTCTTGTGCTATTAATAAATCCCAAATTCCTGTACTCTTAATATTGTAATAGAAATAAGGCATAAAATCATAGTGGCATTGATTTGAGATTTAATATTGTATATTTCAATAGGAAATCAATGAGATTTAAACAGAAAAACCGATTGAAAGAAACTAAGAAAGGGTGAAACAATTATTATTATTTTTTTAATCCGATTGAAAAAAGCTCGAAACCTATTTTTTTTATTTTTTTTAGGATTTTAGGGATCGAAAATTCGAAATTTTAGACGGCGACAAGGAAGAAATATTACCTGAACGGATGCGCCTGAGTTCGAAGCCACTTCATCTCCTTCGCAATCGCAATCTCTCCTTCGGTCCTTCCGTTCTTCGCAATCTCAATCTCCTAAACCCGCTAACGGCGAACTAAAGACATAAGTGTGGGTGGATTGTGTAAAAATTAAGTTTATATATGTAGGGGTTTGAGGGGGGTCAAGTGATTTTTTTTAGGGGGGTTAAAGTGATAATTTCAAAAAATTTAGAAGGCTAAACTAGTATAAATGTAGAAGTCAGGGGGGTCAATTAACCCCTCCCCCTTCTATACGTGCGTCCGCCCCTGCATACAATGTTCCTGTAGAGCCATATGTGGGATTGGTTTTTGATGATTTAGAGGACGCAAAAACTTGTTATACAGCTTATATCAGGCGTAAAGGATTCAGCATAAGAAAACTGCACACTCAATTATCACGTAAGGACAAGTCATTAATTGGTGTACAGTATGCATGTTTTCGAGAGGCGCATCCTTGTGGAAACTACAAACAGAAGACCAAGAATGAACCTAAGAAATCAGAGACGAGGATTGGATGCAAAGCTAAATTGGTTTTGAGCAAAGATAATGGGCAATGGGTAGTAAAGAGATTTATAATAGAACATAATCATGAGTTATGCTCCCTGAAGAGTACTCTATTGCTTCGAGGACACAGGAAAATAACACCAACTCAAAGAAGTCTTATTGATGTGATGAACAAGGCTGGTATTCCTACAAGGAGGATAATGCAAGTACTCGATCAACAAAATTGTGGTGATAGTAATGTTGGATACCTTTCTGTGGATGTTCAAAATTACTTGGGAAGTAAACGAAGGGAGCTTCTAAAACAAGGAGATGCTCAAACAATATTAAACTAATTCCTTAAATATCAATCCAAAAATCCTGGATTCGTTTATGCAATTAAGGCTAATACAGGTAATAGCATGGGGAATTGTTTTTGGGTTGATGCAAGGTCTAGACTTGCATATCGATGCTTTGGAGACGTTGTTACCTTTGATGACACATACTTGACCAACCGCTATAAGATGCCGTTTGTTCCATTCACTGGGGTTAATCATCACCACCAATCTATTATGTTTGGTTGCGCTTTGCTTGTAAACGAGACAATAGATTCATACATTTGGTTGTTGCAAACTTGGATTGAGACAATGGATGGTCGTGCTCCTTCTGTAATTATTACGGATGGTGACGAGTCTATGGCTAAAGCAATCAAAGAGGTACTACCTACTACAATTCATCATTTATGTATGTGGCATATTTTGCAGAAAGTTCCTGAACGTTTAGCTCATGTCGTATGTTTGAATTTGTTGGAATTCTCTGTAAGCACGTTCTTGTAACTTTTGTGAAAAAGTCTCTTGTTGATTCTCTCCCTCAGCATTATATTATGGAGCGGTGGACAATGAATGCCAAATCTTGTTTTTTAAGTGAGGTTCATGATGATAGGGAAGGAGTTGAAGAATGGTCATCTACAATGATGAAAAATAGTTTGATGATGGAACTTGTGAAGGTTGTCGAGGAAGGTCATAGATCAAGAAAAAAAAATATAATTACCTGAAGCTTGCGATGCAAAATGCGTATTCAGAGCTTTTGAAAATGGAACAGTAGAGTGATGAACATGAAAAGCGCGTTAGCCATGAAAGTGCTCATGTTCTAAGCGATAACAATGGTATACTTTTGTCTAATTTGAATTTTAGTTTGGGTGATCCACCACATGTTGCTTCAAGGGGAAGACCAAAGTCACTTAGACAAAAACATCCAATAGAGAACCAAACAGGTAAGAGTAAGAGAAAATGTAGTATCTGTAGACGACAAACTGGGCATACTAAAACTCGCTGCCTATCACAAAATCAAGCGGGTTGAGTATTTTTTTTTTTTTAATAAATTTTAATGTACCTATAATGCTGGTATAACTTTTTTCTTCTGTTAATGCATCTTCTTTTCTTTACGCTCATAAATTTATAAATTTTGATGTGTTTTTTTTTTTATTAGTGGGACTGCAAACGTATCGTCTGCACCTCTCAATTCAACGGACCACCAATTTTGAACAGATACTTTTAAGTTATAATCATTCAGTTTATCTAAATGTTAGTGCCTCTGACCAAACAAATGTTTAATGATACTTCTAATCAAACTATTATTGCTAAGGTAACACTTATTAGATGTGGCTTTCAAAAGAAAAAAAAACACTTGTTAGATGTGATCAACTCATGTGTGTTCTAGGACACTACATGAATGCTGTTATGTAGTTCTCTCTATTAATTTGCATCTTCTGTTTGTTTAACAGGATCTGATGCACATGATAACGGGGGAATCAATAATCAGAGAGGATTAGAATGAAGCAACTAGACGTTGAGTCATTTTAGAAATATATTTATATCATTTTTATTAATAGTAGCGTGATGGTACTTGTACTAGTAGTAGCATGATTTTGAGTCATTTTAGAAATAGATTTGATAATTTTTTTACATGTAATAGCATGTAAATTCATTTTCGACAGATGAAGTAATGCTTTTAGATTAAAGGCACGTCATAACTTTGCAATGATGGAAATGCATTTGATATTTTAGGAAGACAATTTCCATTTTTTGATTCATAGATTTAGTGTTTAATTGGTTTCAATTACAAGGCGGTCGGGATTGCCCATAGCTTGATAAGAGAACTGAATTTGTGAAGTTGATCAGTTGATTGATTATGAGGTGATGACAGTGGCGGACCTCGAATGTTTTGACAGCGGGTGCACAATTTACACTACAAAACACCAATTTTTTTTTCGAAACGCGATTAGACTATAATTTATTACACCACTAATATTCAAATTATTGTCTATGAATCGAGGTTGAGATGGTAATCAATAATTTATAGGAGAACCGGCCGACCGGCCGCCGACGACTAAGGAGCAAACAAGTTATAGCGAGCCCCGCAACTCTCGCCCTAGCCTCCGCCAACACAAAAGAGTGTGTGTCGAGTCTGGAATCGAACAATTGGAATTGATAGTTAAATTGAATTTTGATCATTCTAAAGAATTGGTAGAAATATTACATTTTAATATTTATTCAATTTTAAAAATATATACTCCCTCCGTTCCCAGTAAGTTGAAACATTCATTTTGAAGTTGGGAAATTAAGGATACTAATATTATATTATGAATGAAAGGTAGTGAGGAAGAGAGAGAATTAGTGAGGAAGGAAAGAGAATGAGTGGTTGAGAGGAAGAGAGAGAATGAATGGAGAATTATAAAAGTAATAAAAATATAGGGCAAATTGCAATTTAGTTACCTGAGTTTTACACGATGTTTCAATTGGTTCCTGAATCCGTTTTTCAGCAAATTGGTTACTCGAGTTTGTCATTTAGTTGCAATGTGGTATAAAAATGGATGGATTGTTAGTTTTTTAATGAAATGGATGGAAAATCTAACAAGTTTCTTTTATAATTGCAAAGTGCACCCTCCAACTCAACTTATTCACATTTTTACCCCATAATAAAAAATTTGTAACATCTAAAGACATTAATTAATAAACCTACAAATTCTAATTGTTTGTTTTAGAAAAACTTGAGCAAAATAATAATAATAATAATAAAAAAAAAAAAAATCTTCTCGCTCTCACTTAAAAAACATTGGGCATTTTCTTAAGTATATTATGCATTGTCCGGAAACAGTAAATTGACAAAAATTGCCCAACAAGCCACAATTTCTTGTGCAAAAACGTTTCTCCAGCCATCAATTTTTTGATTAGAAATGACAAAGAGATCATGAAGGCAAGCACTACCAAACCCACTTGGATGGAGCAGAGAGAAAACAGTGGTCGCGAGAAGGGGGAGAAGGAACGTGGGTGGAGAGATCGCCATTTTTTGTGGTTTCCTTTGTTTTTTTGACGGGCCAAAACACTGTTCCACTCTGGATATCATATTTTATAATTTTAGTTAAATAAAATTAGTATTTTTATGAATGATATGTATTTGTCATAAGTTAAATAAAATTATTATTTTTATGATAGATATCATAATTTTTATAATTTTGATGTAATAAATAAAATGAAAATGACTGAAACGCTAATCTTTGGACATATGCATGCAAATTATGTTAGTTTTTAAACATTCGTTAGGAGTTAGGGGGTGAAGTGGGAAAATTTAAATTGTAGGGTTAACCATTGCAATTTTGAAAGAATCTCGTTAGGTTTTTCATCCACTTTTGTTAGTTTTTAAACGATCCATCCATTTTTATACCACATTGCAACTAAATGACAAACTGGAGTAACCAATTTGCTGAAAAACGGATTCAGGAACCAATTGAAACATTGTGTAAAACTCAGGTAACTAAATTGCAATTTGCCCAAAAATATAAGTAACACGTTTGTTACTTTTCAAATGTTATTTTTTCCTAAAAAATAAAATCAAAATACACAATATTTTACATTTTTGCAAAAGCACTATTATATTTCAGTATAAATTATAATTACATTTAGATATTGTTTGGGTTACATGTAATTATAGTTAGTATTACATTTGAAAAAATGGGTAAAAACGAGCTTATTTTTTTTTAAAACAGGTATTACGTTTACTTATGAACAATGTTACTTTATATGTATACAGTCATTACTTTAAGAGATGGTAACTATTACTTTTGGTAAACCACTGAAAAGCCGAAAAAAAGATATAAAAACTGAAGAAAAAAAAAAAAAAAACTGCCACGTGGCGGGTCATGCCCATGGGCCAGGATCCGACCCGTCTCACCCATGAGACGGATCCCCTTGTTCTCATGGGAGACCACCTCTAAGTATAAGTAGCATTTATAACTGCTCAAAGTTCCCTTGTAATAACAACGAAAAAAGGTGGACTATCTTTCGGGTCGGAGGGAGTAATAAAAAGCTGTTAACTTATAAAAGAGAAAGAATAAAAAGGCATTATGCTGCCAGTAAGACTCGAGCCTGGGATGGTTTGAATAAATAGGGCTTTGAAATCCACCTTGCCACTGCAGCACAAAGCAGTTTGTTTATGAAACAAGAATCTTTTGTTTCTATATTATGTAAGTTCACTTATCATTCAATTTTTTTTGAAAAAAAATTTAACTACAATTTGCAATTGACCAGGTGCACGTGCACCCCCTCCTACAACATGAGGTCCGCCCCTGGGTGATGAGATCTTAAGAGTTGTTTCATCTGATGATGGAATTGTAGTTAGGTAGAGATTCAAGCAGTGTCTCCATTTTTGTATTATGAACATAAGTATTGAGGCCACTGGGACTTTGTATTTCGTTGGGACATTAATGGAAGGGTTTGGTTGTCATTATTGTATAGTAGTACTTCTTCCGTCTCAAAATGAATGTAAAAAAATATTTTAAATATGCTATTGGATAAATTTAATTTTTTTAAACATTCATTTTGGGACGGAAATAGCATGCATATAATATTAAAATAGGTGTTAAAAAATTGTCGTGAGTTAATTCTCTTGACATGCTATGATAAATAACTTTTACAAAAGTCCTGGTAGTGTTCATTCATGGTAGGAAACAATTTTTATTTTTTTTTTGTCGTAATTAAATTCGCTATTTCTGAGATAACTATGTGTTAGAATAGATAAAGATAAAGAAACACCGTTTAACTAAATACTAACCATGATTAAAGAGTTTTTATCTTATTAAAATAGTAACTAATTATTTCCTAGTATTTTGGCATATGTGGCGTGCTTTCATTGGTGTCTACAAATGTATAGTTTTATAGTGACACCGTATAAAAAAAATTCTCAATTATATTTCCTCTTTTTTGCATTAAATCTCTTAATATGCTCACTAAATTGCATTGATAAACTCTATGTACAACACTGGTAACTGTAACCATAATTTTCCTTTGGACGGCTGTTACTCTGCTCCAAGCAAACCTTTTAGAGACTCGAATCCTGGATATGATGTTTCCCTTGTTTGATTTGGTGATTCAATCTAATGATTTGGTTGTGAATATGCTCCCTCCGTTTCATTTCAAT
This sequence comes from Campanula takesimana, assembly GCA_026119855.1. Taxonomy (NCBI): domain Eukaryota; kingdom Viridiplantae; phylum Streptophyta; class Magnoliopsida; order Asterales; family Campanulaceae; genus Campanula; species Campanula takesimana. The sequence continues at coordinate 116,850 of JAOWBW010001022.1, forward strand.
TTTTCATTTTGGGTGTCTCATTTTAAACTTTAAAATTTAAAAAGAAAGTTTTTTATATTTTTTTTATTTGTGGGCCCCACATATCGTACTCACAACAATTACCTACTAACTATTTCCAACCTCACTTTCTCTCTCCTACTAAGTCATCTACTCATAACACATTACTTTTTTCTTAATTCATGAAGCCAAAAAATTTTATAAGTTTAAATTGGAACGGAAAGAATATATTTTTTTAAGGGTGGGACTACAATTTACACATGTAAGTATCACAACTACTGAGGTAGAATAAATAAAGATGAATAAAATGTGGATAAGAAAAGTGAGACTTATGAATAAAAAACTCAAAAGAAAAGTTGGTAGAAATTGCTTAGGAACGGAGAGTATGTACTAATATGTGTGACTTTATACAAGTGCGCTTGTGTATCTATTGTGATTTTGTAGCCTATATTTTAGTTTATTATTATTATTATTTATTTTATATTACTTTTGTCCCTATTAAATGAGTGTCCAAATTTAAATTTAAGGGACATAACTTTTTTATACAATTTGGTGGCAAAATTCATATATAATCTTGTAATCCTCTTTACAAACATTTAGTTTTTGCTAGTATAAAGAGACCGGTGAAAAAAAAATCGTAAAAAAACATTTAGAGACAAAGTTATGATCGAAATGGACACTCATTTTTTTTAAAAAAAAAATCTTGAAAATTGACACTCATTTAGGAACAGATGAAGCATTTATAATGAGAGTTTTTCAAAAAGTTTTATTTTTATGAAATAGACTTTTAGAGTTTTTGGCTATTGTGAAGATATTGAAACCAAAAAGTAAAAAAGCAACTCTTTCTAGAATGAGTTTTTACGAGTTAACATAATAATTGTATGTGTCAAAATATAGAAGCCATCAACTGGGCTTGTAATTCCTTAATCTTCAAGGAATCAATATTCTTTTTTTTTTTCCTCTTGTACTCCCCGTCCCGGACTAAAGTTTTTAGTTTAACTTTACACGAAAATTAAGAAAAAGTAAATGTTGTGAGTAAGAAAAAGTAAGTAAGAGAAAGTAGGAGAGATAAAGTGGGTAGGGAGTTTTTGTTGTGAGAATGAGAAGTGTGTCCCATGGTCCATTTTAGGTCATAAAGCAACTAAGAACCTTAGTCTGGGACAAACCAAAAAATCAAAAAGGAAAGTAAGAACATTAGTCTGGGACAGAGGGAGTAATATATACTAATATCTTTATGAACAAACCGTTAATGTATATTGTTGATAGGAAAAATTCCACAAGGCCCCTCCTCTCAGATTCTTATTCCATAAAACCCCAGGCGAGATGCAAAATTCCAACTAACCCCAAAATCAAAATGCCATAAAACCCCCCAAACCCCATCACTCAGGCCCGCCCAACCCGATTCCCCCAGCCTAAGCGGATTTGGACCCCAGCAACCCGCTCCAGACCCACCATTGTAAATGAAAAACAAAAAAGTTGCCATAAGGTTTCGAATTCATGATCTCCAAGGGGAAAGTGTGACTTAACCACTGAACCACAGAACATCTTATTAAATGTTTCTCAACATTTAATATTAGAAGTATCATTCTGGCCAAAATAAATGATATAAATTAAATCTTTCCAATCAATTAATGAAATTCTTGATTATTCACAAAAACATTAAATTTGTAAAATAAATATCATTTTTCATTAAAAAAATGATTTATTAGGTCTTATAATTTGTATCAAAGTCTTGTAAATTCTTATTAAACATGTAAATTGTCTCATATCAGACTCATGAGAGCCATTTACAAAGGTCTCATATCAGACTCATGAGTCTCTTAAAAGGTCTCATAAGTGATTTTTAAAGTCTTATAATTTGTATCAAAGCCTTGTAAATTCTTATGAGACATGTAAATTGTCTCATACCAGACTCATAAGTCTATTTACAAGGTCTCATAGCAGACTCATGAGTCTCTCAAATGTCTCATAAGTGCATTTTTTAAGTCTTATAATTTGTATCAAAGTCTTTGTAAATTCTTATGAGACATGTAAAAAAGTCTCATATAAGACTTATGAGGGTCTATTTACAAGGTCTCAGAGCAGTCTCATGAGTCTCTCAAAGGTCTCATAAGTGCATTTTTTAGGTCTTATAATTTGTATCAAAGTCTTTGTAAATTCTTATGAGACATGTAAAAAAAGTCTCATATAAGACTTATGAGTCTCTCAAAAGGTCTTATAAGTGCAAATAATGACAATTTGGTAATAAAGACTTAAGTAGTGTCATTTTATATAAATAGTTTACTGGAGGGTGCTAGTAAAAAAAAATAAAAATAAAAATTCGATATTGCACAAAATTATAATTTAATTTATCTTTGGGTCTTTTATATTTTTTTCTAATAAAATATTTAAATACTTTATATTTTTTTAAATCTTGTTTTTCATTTTTTTTTTAACAAAAAGTTGATGTTTTGGGAATAATCAAAAATTTTATAAACTGGTTTAGAATTTTGTTTTTTCTTCACTTAGTTTCATTTAGGCGCAATAGTAATAGAATATATTGCAAATTTTGTATCAAATAGTTGGTTGGTGTAGTGGTTAAGTTGTTAGTTTTCACAATAAGTCATGGTTCAATTCCCATACTCAACATTTTAATTTTGTATCCAAACGGTGAGCTGGGCTGGGCTGGGCTGGGGCATGGGCGGGCTCGGGTATGAGGTTGGATGGGCTGGGCAGGGCATGGGCGGGGCTGGGGCGGGTTGTGGATTGTGGTGGGTTTAAATGGGATTTTGATCTGACCTTGGGTTTTTATGGCATTTGGATCTCGCCCAGGGGCCTAGAGTCCAAAGCCCTTGTTGATAATAGATTTCCTACAATATATAGGAATAAGATTCCAAGTAGGAATTACTTATTAACTTGCTATAGTATTTTATTTATAAATTTGAGTTGAAGGCGTTGAACCCTACTTAAGCTTGAAGACGTACTTTATTCCAAAGAAAACAAAAACGTGGTAGTAAAAATTTACATGTCCTTTAAGCACCGCTCCATGTCTTCTTCGTTATCATCATCGATGTCATCTTCATCACCGCGAGAGATTATAGGCTATAATGAAGATATCATGACAGAGATCTCACTTTATTTCCCCGTAAAATCTATTCTCCGTTTTCGATCCGTTTCAAAACAATGGAACTCTCTCCTTACTCATCCTCAGTTCGTCCAACGTTATTTTTCGCGTAAATCAACCAATTCCTTTCTCTTTTTCAAATTAAGTTATTGCATTCTATCCCTTCACATCAATGGAGACAACCATAATCTTGATGAGGTCGATATTGGATACATGAAAAACTCATGTCAAGATGATTTTAATTTGCGAAGATCATGCAACGGGTTGCTATTATTTGAGTCAGATAATTGCAGGGTAAGAAGACGACACGATCCAATACGACGTAGATTCTATGTTTGTAATCCTTTCACTAAGAAGTGCACTGAATTACCAGTTGATGATTCTAAAGCCACTACTATAGCCACTGCTCAATGTGTCTTCTCATATCTAGCTTTTAATCCTTCTCAATCGCCTCTTTACAAAGTCATATTCTTTTGGAAGGATGACTACCGTTCTCTTTATTATCATATAACTGTTTACTCGTCCGAGACAAGAAGTTGCAGGGAACTTGCATATACTTTCTACGGTCGTGACATTTGGTTAAGTTCAGGAGCGGTGTTGAATGGAGCAATTTACTGGGCATGTAACCCTTCGGATAGGAGCATATCTTCATTTTTTTATTTTGACATTACTCAAGAGTTGATCAGAGCGTTCCCGAAGCCTCCCTATTCAAGCCGTGATGATTATATTATGTATTTTGGAGAGTGCCGAGGTCATTTGCACTTGATTTTTGGTCAGGGTGACTTAAGAGATGGTATCCAGCGTGTTTTTGACGTGTACGAATTAAAGGAGGACCATTCAAGTTGGTTTGCCAAGTACAAAATTGATCTTGATACCATAGCTGTTGATTTTCCAGAAATAATCACTAAGATGATGAACTGTAATTCAGTGAGGCGTTACACGTATCCTAATTTTCTATATATCTCGATTGAAGATGAAAAAGATCCAACCGTCGTCTTATCACTTGGAAATCATCTTCTAGCTTACAACTTTCTCGACAGAACTGTCAAAAAGCTCTGCAATATTCAGTCTCGTGGTGGCGACAAAGACGGTAATAGATCTATCTGGTGGCACGAGACCTTTCATTGGGTTGAGAGTCTTTCTTGCGTTTGAACATCTCCCTCCTAATTTGCTTTGAGTTTAGGTCATTGTTTTCTTCTTATTACAATGATGAAGATGGCAAAAATATTGATGTTAACGTTGCATGTCAACCTACTTGATCTCATATTATTTGCTTTGCTTAAAGAATGCACTTGAAAAAGCATTTGACGGGGATTGGACTTCTGGCTTTTCAAATAAAATGAATTTCTGAATGTCACTTGAGCTACACCTCTTTAGCAATATAATTTCAGTAACATGATTCTATGATTTGTTTGAATAAAAATTATTTTAAACGCAGCCTCACATTGGATGAATTTAACTTGTTAATTTGAATAAAAATATTTTGATTTGAAGTTCAAATCAGTATTTTTACTAGCAACTTCTGCAGCATTCCTTCTTGCAGGTATCCCCGTCTAACAAAAACCAATCCCGTCCTAACAAAAACCAATTGAGAGAATCAAAAATCAGTGAAATCATTAAAAATTTAACTCGACATGGACATAACTCATGTGATATAATATGCCTTTGAATCAATGCCTATTGGTTAAGGATATGTCCGCAACAAGTCGAGTAATTTTTGGGATTTGAATTGGGCATGGAAAAGAAAATCCTTTTGGTACAAGGATTAAGGTTTATTGGTTTAATTAGGTTTCTTATTGGTACTAGGAATTGTTCAAGAATTAGGAAAGCCGTTTACTAATGAGAATAGAATTACTTTGTACACAAGAAATAGGATTTCAATTACATTGTACACAAGGAATATAATTCCTTCTCCTTTTGGGTTTCTAGTATTTATGCCTATAAATACTAACCCTCCTCTAGAATTATTTTTGCTGGTCATCTTCGATAGATACAAGTAGAGATCTAAGATCTAGATTTAGGTTGACGTAATTATTTGCCTAAATAATTCGTGCACCTAGATTAGTGAAGATCGTCTTTTGTAATTGCCATTGAATAATAATATATTCTCCCTCCGCCCGTGGACGTAGCCAAGTTGGTCAACCACGTAAATTCTTGTGTTGTGATTGAGTATTTCGCTTGAGATCGTTCTTACGTATATTTTGCTCTAACAAGTGGCACCAGAGCTTGGTTAAAAAGGAGAATTAGCATCGACGGAAGAGATCCAAGATCGAAGAAAAACAAGGTAGCAGTTTTTGGTCCGTTTTTATCCAGTGCAGCGGTGAAGAAAAAGGCGTAAGACGTTTGTTCACCGTTGGATCGTGCTGAATTTTGGTGAGTAGGTTCGGGACTCGTAGATATTCAATCTAAACGGTGGAGATCGGATTTTGAGGTCCGTAGCATCCGGAATTGTATCCGTACAGAAGTTGCTGGTGTTTTGTCTTTGATTGTATGCGTTTGGAGTTTCTTGTTGCGATTTCTCTTATTGGCGACTGGTAGGTTAGAGATATAGGGTTTCCGCTGCAAAGAAGAAGATGGGTCAAGTATTTGAATCAACGATCGATAAGACTAATGGGAGGAATAGTATTTTATTCTTTGGTAAATCAAGATGAAGGCCCTGCAGTTCGTGTGCAGTACACGTGCAGTTCGTGGTCAGCGATCGTGCAGTGCCCGTGCAGCGTCCGTGCAGAAATTTGGGTGTCTAGGTTGGACACATCAAGACAAAAGTCTTGTTGAAGAAACAAGGCTTATTGGCACCCTCGTGGCGAGTAGATCTAGTACAAACAGTGATTTAACATGGATAGTTACGGAAGGCAGCAAGGGTTCTAGCAAGAAGAAGAATTTTCAAAAATCTTCTAGCAAGAGAGGCCCAATTTCTATAAGGAGCGGAAGGGAAGCGAGGAAGTGATGGATTCTCTGGAGGAGAAGGCGCATGCACAAATCATCATGGGTCTTGGTGATGATGTTCTCGTGGAGGTTGCTATGGTAAATAGTAACCATGGTGATTTTGCTCTAACAGAGGAAGAAGGCTCATGGCGCGGGGATGAGTGGCTTCTAAATCCAAGGGTAGAGCAAAGCGAGATAGTTGAGGAAAAGGTTGAGCCGATTTCTACAAGAAGGAGTAGATGGGCAGACAATCCTGAGGTACAAGATGACTATCCGCAGATTGAGTTGGGACAGTTTATTTCGGTGGGCGAGGTTCACGGCCGAATGAACTCGCCAAGAACGAAAAAATGTTAGTCGCCCGGAAGGGGCGGTGCTCTAGATAGGCGGTCTAGAGGCACTAAGGAATGCTAGGCTTAGCATATCGTGCGGTTGCTTGGGAGTAGAAAGGTTGTCCAGCGTGACAAATGGTGCTTGAGGTAAAGCACAAGATTGCATTCTATTCGCCTTTAAATGAGTGGGTTCGAAGCTTTCTAGACTAGTTCGAAGCTCATCATTGGATTGGGATTGAGAATCAATCGAGACAAGGTACAATCTGGGGATTTAAGGTGTAATCCATTCAAAGGCCTAGAAGTAGATACACAAGTCTAGTCGGTAAAAGGGGTTCTTAAATTCTAGAGGTGTACAGTCTCAAGTGTTCGGCGAAACACTATGTTGATGGTCTAGAAGGCTTTCTAAGACATCAATACTAGTTTCTTGGCTCTCATCGGCGTTATGGAGAGTTCGAAGAAACAAGATAAGTAAGATCACATGTTAGTGGAGTATTGTAGCAGTTCGTGCAGACATCACGCAGTCGTGCGGTTCATGTACAATTTTTGTTTTTGCAAATGCTTATAGGGAAGAAATCCAAATAAGTAGTCACGGGTTCGAGATACATTTTTAGAATGAGAAGTGATTTGTTCAAGTCATTCAAGGGTGTTTGTCCGTGTTCGTTGGTGATCCAAGAATAGTTCGAAGCACGTTGAAGTTTGAGACAAGATCGACGGTCGTTATCTGGGTAATATGGTATTCGAATTTGGTGATTGTGGATTTGATATTTCAGATATGGTGGTCAACGTTGTGGTGAAGGTTTTAGGGATCTAGAAATCATTGCACAAGTTGAGCCGAAAAAGTCGTTTGCTTGACTAAGTAAACGTGGTTGTTCTTGAGTAAACAAAGATGGTGTCTTGGCAAAGACAGAAGGCGGTGGCGGAGGTGGAGAGATATGTTCGGAAGCGGAAGATTCAACTCAAGGTGGAGTTGAGGTCGGTTCGTGGATATAAATTATGGTTCAGGGAGATTCAAAATCAAGGTGGAGATTGTTGGGAATATGCCTTTGAATCAATTCCTATTGGTTAAGGATATGTCCGCAACAAGTCGAGTAATTTTTGGGATTTGAATTGGGCAAGGAAAAGAAAATCCTTTTGGTACAAGGATTAAGGTTTATTGGTTTAATTAGGTTTCTTATTGGTACTAGGAATTGCTCAAGAATTAGGAAAGCCGTTTCCTAATGAGAATAGAAGTACTTTGTACACAAGAAATAGGATTTCAATTACATTGTACACAAGGAATATAATTCCTTCTCCTTTTGGGTTTCTAGTATTTATGCCTATAAATGCTAACCCTCCTCTAGAATTATTTTTGCTGGTCATCTTTGATAGATACAAGTAGAGATCTAAGATCTAGATTTAGGTTGACGTAATTATTTGCCTAAATAGTTCGTGCAACTAGATTAGTGAAGATCGTCTTTTGTAATTGCCATTGAATAATAATATATTCTCCCTCCGCCCGTGAACGTGGTCAAGTTGGTGAACCACGTAAATTCTTGTGTTGTGTTTGATTATTTCGCTTGACATCGTTCTTACGTATATTTTGCTCTAACAATATATACTCCCTCCGTCTTAAGGTTTTTAGTTTGATTTTACACGTTTATTAAGAAACTAAGGCAAATTTGAGTCAACAATAGTAGTGTGTGAAGGATATAATTATCCATTCATAAAGCAAGTAGTGAGGACAAAATTGTCCAAAACACTATTTATACGTTGTCATTTAAGGAATAAAGCAATTAAAAACCTTAAACTGAGACATACCAATAAAGAAAGTAAAAACCTTAAACAACTAAGACAGAGGGAGTACTATTTTCTACAAACCATTTACATATGCCTAACATGTGATATCATTCTAACTAGTCTAGCTTCAAGACCACTTGGATAGTATGCCTCTCAAGTCATTTAATTGACAATCAGATTTGACAGTCAACCCTTTAAATTTTATTAAGATAATTAGATTGATTTTAATGTTTGGTATAAAATTTATTTTCTTTTTACCATAAAAAGTTAAATATGACCAAATAAAATGAGACGGATAGAGTACGTTCTCAGGAAAATCTTTGGTCATGAATTGTCCTTTTAACTTCCACATGTTTGAGAATTGTCTCAGACGAGCAATGCTAGGGGCACAAAATAAACTCATAAAATCTTGCTCACAACATGTGTTGGCGATATTTTACTGGTTGCATCGATAGTGGACCCGCCATAGTCTAATTAAAATATCAATAAAAATCATTACACCTAGAATTTTGTGAGCAAGTTTTGTGACTTTTTTGTGCCTCAAACATTACTCATCTCAGACTCGTAAGCGTGAGTTTCCTTTGTGTGTTAGGTTAACAAATTACTCCCTCAGTCCCTCTGTCCCAGAAAAAATATCACATGCGGTCAACTAATTTAAACTTTGATCGAAAAATTATGAAGATTTAAGCATTTTTTATACTATTTTAAAAATGGTTATTGATACATTAATAGAAACACTATTCATAACTATTTTTTAATTTCAATAAAGATAAATAATTGTGCATTAAAAATTGATCAAAGTTATCTTAGCTGACTATATATGTGACATTTATTCTGAGAAAGAAAGGGATTGTATACTCAATATACATGAGTCCTATGAAAGCTAACTATACATGGAGTATATCTACTATCTGTGTTACTGTGTACTATTCTCTCCATCCCATAATATAGAGTACAATTTTCTTTTAATATCTTATTGATAAGTGAGAAAATTTTGGGGGAAACAAGTTTCTCCATAAGTTATAAAAAGTCCTGTTTTTATAATGTTTAAGGTTTAGGTTTTAGGGTTTTAGGTTTGGGGTTTAGGGGTTTTAGGTTTGGGGTTAAGGGTTAAAAACAAAACTTTTTATAACTTATGGAGGAACTAGTTTCCTCCAAAATACACTCTTGATAAGTCGTACTACATAAACTGAAAAGTTTATAATATTTTTAAATTTAATGCGACTCATTTTATCATCATATTAACAATAACGATCCACTAACTATTTTTGTCTCTCACTTTCTCTTTAACTCCCTTCTCATACTCACAACACCTGCTCAATTATCAATACTTTTATAGTATTTACATAGCTTCTTAATTTCCGTGCACTTTCTTTTTTTATGCCTCTTGTTGTGGTTCCGACATGGAAATTAAAAAATATTAATATTTTTATTGAAAAAGTTGCTTAAAATAAATGATGTTATGACAAGTTGGTCTTGTTAATAAAAAGTAATAGAAAGGGTAATTCCTACTTGAAAAAAGTCGTTTTTGTTTCTTTTTTGGAAACAAAATACAAAATTCTTTTGTTTTTAGGTTTCCTATTTTATATAGGAATTCAGATTTCAAGTAGGAATTACCCTTTCTCTTCTACTTGTATAATATAAATCTACAATGGTATTTAGAGGCAGTCTCCTGTACATCCGTTGTACGGCGTACAACGGAGCCGAGCGGAGCCGCCATTTTTTTTTTTTCAGATTTTTTTTTTTTGCCTCTAACTTTTTTTCCTCCCAACAAAAGTAACACTTCTTATAACGAAATGTAACACTTTTTTTCTTCAATTGTAACACTTTTTTATTCAAAAAAGTACCACAATTTTGCTGCAATAAATTAAAAATAACATAAAGATTGACAACTAAATTAGTGTAACATTTTTTATAAAGGAATGTAACACTCTGTTTTTTAAATGTAACACTTTTTTTCTCCTCAAAATTAACATATGATTGACAACTAAACTAATGTTACATTTTATAAAAATTGAATGTAACATTTTTTTTTCCAATTGTAACAGTTTATATTCTTAAATGTAACATTATATATGAAATGTAACAATTTTTTATTGAGAGTGTAACAATTGGAATGTAAACCCATTTTTTTGTTGTAAAAAACTGCTGTTACATTTAACAGTTTTCGTGTTACTTTTTGAAGATGAAAGTGTTATTTTTATCAGAACAGAGTGTTACATTTCAGCTGACAAGCACATCAATTTTTTTGTGTCTTAAAAAGTATGTTTTAAAAAAAAAAAAAAAAAATCAAACCATATCATGACCTTTGTAGTTTTCTTCGTCTCGTCGAGACGAACACAACGGTATTTTTTTTTATTTTTCTGAGTTATAAATCTCAAGACATAGCATTTTAAAGTTTTTGGGTTTTTAAAGGTAGGTCACGTGTCAAAATCTAGGAGAAGGAGACTTTAATCTGGACAGTCGGATGTAGCGTACCAGCCAGCCGCGCGAAGCAGCGGAACAAATCAAGGTTGCCGCACATGGTGCGGCGGATGTACCTAAGAATTTGTCTGGTATTTAAGCCCTACTTTATTCCAAAGAAGAATCATCGTTGCAAAAAATTAATCATGTACTTTAATCACCGGTTGATGTCTTGTTCATCGTCGCGAGATAGTATAGGCTACAATGAAGATATCATGACAGAGATCTCTTTCTATCTCCCCGTAAAATCTATCCTCCGTTTTCGATCCGTATCAAAACAATGGAACTCTCTGCTTACTCATCCACAGTTCATCCAACGTTATGCTTCACATAAATCAAACAGTTCCTTTCTCTTTTTCGATTCTTTCTCGGTCTTTCGCTTTCACCTCAAGGAATCAGACAACCATAATCTTGATATGGTCGATTTTGGGTACATCAAAAACTCATGTCTACGTGATTTAATCTTGATAAGATCATGCAACGGGTTGCTATTATTTCTGTTGATTTTCAGGGTAAGAGGACGCTACGGGCGTAGATTCTTTGTTTGTAACCATTTCACTAGGAAGTACACCGAAATAGCTGTTGATGATTCTATAGACACGACCTCACGATTTCTATCTTGCTTTTGATCCTTCTCTATCACCTCATTACAAAGTCATATTCTTTTGGAACAACGAGCATTCAACTCTACATTATCATTCAACTTTAGATTATCAAATAGCTATTTACTCGTCGGAGACAAGAAGTTGCAGTAAACTTGCCAATACTTTCAACACTCGTTGCATTGAGACGGGAGTATTTCTAAATGTGGCAATTCACTGGGTTGGTAGCCCTTTTAATATGACGTCGTCTTCAGCATATTATTTTGACATTAATCAAGAATCGATCACAGCATTCCCCAAGCCTCCCAATTCCAGCTGCCGGTATAATCATATTATGTATTTTGGAGAGTGCCGAGGTCATTTGCACTTGATTTTTGGTCAGGACTCAAGAAGAAGTGCTCGCCAGCGCGTTTATGATGTGTACGAATTAAAGGAGGACTATTCAAGTTGGTTTGTCAAGTACAAAGTCGATCTTGATGACATAGCTGTTGATTTTCCAGAAATGATAGCATTACTATGATACTCGTTTTCTCTATGTGTCAGAAAAAGATGGGACGGATCCGAGCCTCATCCTATTGCTTGGAAATAAAATTCTGGCGTATAACTTTATCGATAAGACTACCAAAATGATGTGCGATGTTGTTGGTCCTGCGTTCAAGACCTTTCATTGCATTGAGTCTTTCTGGCGTTTGAACATCTCCCTCTTGATTTGCTTTGAGTTTAAGCCTTAGCTTTCTTATTATTACATGCTTTTTCCATGGTCTCTTTTTGTATAATCTGCATCTGAATGTTGTCACAAAATCAAAAATGAAAATTAAACAAAACAGAACACAACACAACAATGAATGATAATGAGATTATTTGTACCGAGATTATATGCAATAGAGTGATAACAGCGACGAATGCAATTGAGATTTTTATTTTACCACGAACAACACATGTACGAGTATGAACCTAAAAAATCTCAAAGAATGTTTGACCAGAAAAGAAGTCAAGTGCCCCAAATCAGTTGGAAGATATTTCTACTTGCAACTCCATTAATTATGCCGTTACTCTGCTTCTTCAGCATTTCTTCTTGTGCAGTCGTATCCCCGTCCTAGCAAAAACCAATTAGGAGAATATAAAATCAAGAAACATTTATCTCGACATCATATATATATATAGCTCATGATATGCTTATCATACGTCTACAAGTTTTATGATGAACTACATCTGTCTGACATGTTCTAGCATTGTCTAGCTTCGTGACCACTTGGATAGTATGCCTCCAGAAGAAGTCGCTTAACTGGCGTCAAGTTTTGAGAGTCATGTACAACAATAACTATATGAGATTATAATAGCAGTCAGGAATATAATAGCAGTCAGGAAGTTAACGATGAGATAGAAGAAGAAGCTTGCAGATAGGTAGCAGAAAGATCAAGTGATATCTATGTCAAGCTTCAGACTTTTGGATGTTGTTGGAATTGATGTAGATCGTGTCGTACATTAATCTTATACTCCCTCCATCCTAAATTGATAATCCCGTTTGACTTTTCAACCATTTCCTTAATTAGTGAGCTAATTAAGACGAGAAAATTCACTTGTCAAGGACAATGAACGGTAGACGTAGGAGAAGTTGTTGTACTCCGAACCACTTTATCAGTACTCTGACATTCGACCCTCTAAAATCTCAAATGTCAAGCTAACATCAATCCAATAGGTAATAAGGACCTTTCAGTATCAAAGATGTCTTTCGGGTTGTTGAATTAATGGATCAAGCATCCTTAAATGTGTTTTATCTGGCCATGAGATATGAAATAGAGGATGCAAATGAGGCCCCACATCACTATAATGGGGAATTTGAGGTAATTAACTTGGATGGGCTACTACCACATTTGCATAAAGAAAGACACAGCAAAAAGATTTTGCAAATGAGAAAACTTACAAGAAGGGCGTAAGCACGAGCGAGGGATAGCACTGTTGGGTACATATCCAAAACAGCTATAGCAACATCCTCCGTCACCTGTGGAACCTGCAAGAGAAGTGTCAAAATATAACAGGCAGTATGTCATTTTCAATAAAAAGTAGTTCTATAATTGGCACGAATCTGGAGTAGTATTGAACAGAAGTTAATTGTTACACTCGAAAAAATAAGGATCAAAGTGGATGTAAATGCATCCCAAGAGAACTCATGCAGCCAGATAATTTAAGGGGCAGAGAGGATGTATATTTAAGTTCACCTTCATGTTTGAGCTACTCCCTCCGTCCCAAATTGATAATCCCTTTGACTTTCCAAGCATTTTAAGGCTACATTATAAGTTTTGATAATTCAGTGATGTTGAATTCTTCATTTTAGAAATGTGACAAGCTTTCCGGGACAAACAAAAATGAGAAACTGGACAATCATTTGGGACGGAGGGAGTACTCTTTTGGGGACTTGTGAATATAGCCAAACACAAAAGAATAGCATAAGCAGAGATGATTTCATATAAAGCAAAAACAAGTTATTTTACTCATCAATACCTGCATGAGTTGGATGGCAAATACATCACTAACTGTCACTTTATCCAAATCTTGACACCTCCGCATAAATTCATTAAAAGGAGGGCATACTCCAACGCGTTTCAGTTTCTCCTCAGGATCCACAGATCTGTAGTACTGGGTAATTGCTTGAGTAAGATAACCATATCTTTTTAGAGTATCCGCCAAGCCGCTAGTTCTTTGTACATCAAACCCCTCCAAGATTTCAGTAGTGAAGCAACTGCACATTGTATAAGTCACAGTTATTAAAGGCCCAAGGCGCACCAAGGCGCAAAAGGTGAGCCCGGAGCCTAGGCGCAAGGCGGGCGCGCGCCCGAGAGACGAAGCACAAAAAAATTCCTTAAAATATTCAAAATATAGAAGCATAAAAGAAAAAAGCATAAATAGATGTTCTAACAAGCATAAAGAGAAGTTCTAACACAAGGAGTCTTAAGTCTAATTATTGTTGGGGAAACTGATCATAGTTATTTCATGGCAAATGCAACACACAATGACACAAGCTGATAGTACTTTCATTAAAATGAAAATTTATTTTTTTTTTATCATTCATTTACGTAAAGAAAAGTAAAATGTCCAGTATCATATTGTTCATTTCGTAATGCAGCATAGAGAAAATGAAAAATGAGATTAAATTTAAATCAATGGAGACTAAAAAATGAGACTAAGATTAGTTACACAACACTGAAATTAGTAGGAAAAAAAACTAAGATAAAAAAAGATAACAGGAAATAGGAAAAAGATAACAGGAAAAAGAAAAAGATAACTGGAAAGATAACTGGAAGTCTGGATAAGAAGGAAAAGATAAGGTGTCGCCTGAGTAAGTCGTGGAGAAAAGAATTAAATTAGGATGTAGATGACGGTCAATTGCCGTGTCCGGAGATCAGCGCCTCGCCTAGAGGGAAAAAAGCCCCGAGATCGCGCCTCGCCTCGCCTCGCCTCGCGCCTAGGCGCGCCTTTAATAACTTTGGTATAAGTTATTAGAATAACATCTTAGATACCTTTCTCTCTAGATTAATACACACATATCAGTCAAGGCCGTGGGTTGGAGTGCCGTCATGGCTCTCCTAGGCCCCTGACCTCTCTAGACAGTTTTTTGTGGCTCTCTCCCTTGTATCCTAGGTTGTCACTTGATTTATATAGGATAAAATGACCAAAACCAAACCTAAACCGATTACTCTTCCATTAGAAAACCCTTTTCACGCAGATTCTTGCCTCAATGTCGGCCCTATGCGCCGGCATAGGGCGACCTCATTGTGAGAGGCGCTCCCATACGCTTGCATCAAGCGAGCACATGTCCTCAAGAAGTTTTCCTCCATTTTTCCTTCATTCGCGCTCGATTTCGGTTCCTCTCTTCGCAGATTATGACTCCACAACCCAGCATATAAAAAACAGAAATATGTCCAATATAAATAGCACTGAGGAAGTATATACTTGGGTGACAATAGAATATAATCCTCCATTCCAGTTAAAGAGGTCTGAATTCCTCTATGGCTGTCCCACTAAAGAGTAACTTTTTCTTCGAAGGAAACTTTTTACAGTAAACTGATTAAACTAACCTTCTTTTCCATCCTATTTTGAACTCAAATGTTCTGAGGGGCGATATAAAAAATTAGTCAAGTATGAACCCATTTTCTTGATTAGCGTGCTTTGTCAAATTTTACGCTACTATTGGGATTTAGGGATTAAAACAGCTTTGATTTTTCACCTAGACAAAGTGAAACACAAGTGAAGAATCCTTTAAGAAATTATAAGTCTAATCCTCTCAGTTTAGCTTGAGTTTGCCTTTATAGTTCTCTTGTCAACAACATTCAAAAAACCTTGAGGACCCCTAATGTAATGACCCGAGCCCGCAAACCCGGTCCGATATATAAGCACCGCGCAAAAATCTTAAGGACCCCTAATGTAATAACCCAAGCCCCCAAACCCGGACCGTATAAGCACCGCGCGCTGGCCCTCTAAGCATAAATAAACAACTTGGGTCCACTTGGCTTACCATAGGCCCACTCAAAAGTCCATGGATGTTATTGATGCTCAGTAGTAGTATTGTGGAAGCTTTATATCACTTTCAAAGTCTACATCTTTCCGATGTGGGATATCACAATCTCCCCAACTCAAATCCTTACCGTCCATGGCAAAGCCGAAACAATAAGCATCCCTCATCTTACATCAAAAAAACGTAAGCATACGTTTTGGTCATCCTAAAACACTAAAGTACCACCAACAACATTTTACAAAGCAGCCAAAGTGTACATACAAGGTGCACAAAATGTGAGCGTAGTAGTTAATTCACAACAAGAAACTGGCCATGCCTATGGAAATCAATAAGATTATGATGATGATTATGTAGATTGGGTGATGAAAATTAAAATGCTATTTGCTTGCCTCTGATTGAACTTACTGACAAAAAATGAAAGGCGTACATAAGATCGGCCTAATGATGTTCTTACGCTGTTTTGATGCTTTCAGCAGCTTGAGAAGCATTTGGATCACCTTCCACAAGATATATCATCTTCTTAAGTCCACATCTCTTGCAAATATAAACAAACAGCCAAATAAGGACAAAGATTAGATAAAGTTTAGGTTACGTTTTCCTAATGAAACTTCAATGTCAATTTTCTTGTTGTTTCCAGAGCTATAAAACACATTTTTCATAGTACCTTTTTTGTACTTCCAAATAAATTAATTTTATTATTATCAGTAATTACATTAAAGTATCTTCGATGCAGAAAGATCAAATTGACTATGAAAAGTCAATAATGGACAATTGTTTAAATCAAGGTATTATCAAATCATCTTGTGGCAGATGAGTCACAGTATTGGAGAGGAGAAAAGGACAAAACAACTTACATATTCTAATCGTAAATTGAAAATATGAAAGAAATTCCAAAGAGAAATCCATAAGAAATTCAACTTCTCAGAACGATAAATAAAACTAAAGTTTGATGGAGTTAACTTCTACAAACACTATTAAATACATGGCAGTTACTGAAACATGCCGAAATTGTAGGAAGAAACAATACCAGAAGCCGCACTTTCTGATCTTTATAACGATTATCCCTTATTGAGCACCGCAAATCATCGACATTCTTCCTCTCAACTATAAAATCAAGAACATACTCAGTAGCAAGATGTTTATGGCGTGCTATCCAAATGCCATCTCCAACAGGCAACCGCCTTACCTGTATGTAAGTCATCATGTAATATACTGAAAAGAAACCCATAAGGAATTCACTTTATCTATTTTGAGCTCACCTCTATTGGTATTTTAAACTGAGTGTGAATATGCTCAATAATTTTTCGACCCTTAGAACTGAAAACAACAAAACAATAAGCGTAAAATCCATCAGTCACAATCAATTATATGGAGAACTATGACTTTCAAGTATACAAAAAGATTCAACATGAACATACAGAATGCAAAAAGTTTAGGGGCAGATGTAATGGAGATTGAGTCAAAGCTCTAACAAAGGGATTTAGTTTACAATGAATGCTTGATCTAATCAAGGGATTTAATTGGACCAAATTCATCTTGTAGTTAACATTCCTAGTTTTGCCTTCCTGTATGTCTATTTATATGTAAGATGTAAAAGAAAGAAAAAATTATTCATTTTTATAACAATCTGATTTCTCTTATCTTACTAGAGGTGTTGGCAGGAAAAGCAATAAATGAAATATAACTCCATGCATGGCCACTAAATCGATTAAGCCACTGTTCAGCGATAATGAAGGTAAAATGAAAATAAACTAGAGGATATCATTTCCTAATTGCATCAACACGTAAGAAGAGTGGCGTTACAAGGAAGGAGAGAGAGAGAGAGAGAGAGAGATTGGGTCCCTTCTTTCCTTCCCTTTCCCTTTCCTAATTCACAGCAAATAAAATAATTCAATAGAGGCTCCGGCCAAGAAGTTGTGCCCACTTTAAGGGTGTCATACATTTTCGGTTGGAGGGAGCAGTCCCTCTATCTATCTGCAACGAAAAATTGCAACAAAATGATTTGCACTACAAAATTGTCCCTCTATCTATCTGGCTCTTATGGGATCAGTCCATGTACCTAAAATTTAAAATAAATAGTCCTGTATCGCTCAAATTAAACGCAATTGGTCCCTCTACCAATTAGATTTGAGGACTTAAATCATATCATGTGCAACTAAAATGATTTTTAGTGGGGTAAATAGTCATTACAACAACATAGTACTGACTGATTGTGCAGGAACTAATTTAGGCGTCAAATCAGGGACGGAGCCCGCTTAGGAAGGGGATTTTCAAACTGTGCAAATAAGGGCCCCTGAGATTTATAAAATTACACATATAAGACATTTTAACCACCCTGAGTTGTTGTCAAATTCTAAATGATGCCCCTTGAGTAAGGAAATGGATAGTATCATACTTTTAAAATTTCAGTTTTGAAACAACAAAAATGGAAGGGGTATATTGTTAAGTTTAAACTAATGCAAATGGGATGAATATGAGAATCAGACATTTATTTTCTTAGTCTAGTTTGATTTTAATTGATAAATAATCTTTTTTAATTCAAACTTCCCTTTAGATAAAATAATGAGAATATATGCTTTAAAAATGAGAATACAAGAGAAGTGAGAACCAGTAAAAATACTTCTAGTTATACCATACATGTTAGGTCACGGTGCGTCTTCTGATCAATTTCCGTCCAGTGCTCCACTGTTTGCTACTGCAATTATTGTCGTCCTTAGTGCAATATGGATTGGTTAATCTTTCACCATTTACTTAATCGAAAAACAGGGAGTAAGTTAAATTAACTTTATTTTTATCTTAAATTAGTAAATAAATTGTTTTAATTATATGTTCATATTTTTCAATTCAACTTCCTATCTAAGTTTCAGTTTTAGTGTAACCAAATAATAGAAAACCCTTCATTTAATCGAACGGGATAAATTGGAACATGCTAAATGAAGTTGACGCGGGATTGTGATCTTATTTGGGTACAATATATCTTGACCCCCCCCCCAACTTCAATTACTAGCTACGTCCATGCGTCAAATGTTGGCGCCACTTGTTATTTGTGTATATTTGACCATTGAATATGGTTCAATTCTACAAACTCAAAGTAAATTCAACCCAAGAATGGGGTTTATCAAACGATTTCTACAACTCCAAAACATTTTGTCTGATCCGTCACTTCACAAGGTGCCATAGGGTGCCAACAATTGACGACACATTGCCCTATTAGTCCCGACAGTATTTGTAATGTAATGACCAAATACCCCTGCTAAATATCAATTGAATTGCATGTAAAATGATTTAACTGCTTTAATCTAACGAATTTGGATGGAGGGACCGATGGTGATTAATTTATTTGTGGAATATGAACAATTTATTTTTGTTTGGGTACAGGGACTACTCCCATGAAGTGCATATAGTAGAGGCACTATTTGGTTAGTTTGTCCTTTAAATAAAGATCATCATCCTGACATTGAAGATACCACGCAACCTAAAAATGAAAACTAATTGTGCAATAAACATACCATCAATCTAAACTGACTTACTCAGTTTACTTTATGTACCATGAATTAACAAGTTTTTAAGTATAATAGTACATTTACATGCATCATGCACTATTTTGCTAGAAATATTTCGAAGCATTCATAAGTATCAACCAGAAGAAACTTACCCCTGGGAGGCAAACTTTTCTCGATCATCCAATATCAAAACTACTTCATAGGCATCCTCAAATTTCTCTCCAAATGATAAAGGTGGCATTGCTAGACGATTAGATTTAGCGTCTGGACCATCTCCACCTCGCTTAAGCACATCATGATCCTATTAAGTCAAGAAGAAGAAAAGCAAGCAACAAAAAATTAAGCATTTCATTAATAAGACAACGTAAAGGAGTTCCCCTTAGAAACAATTCAAGCTACACCTTTAAGAGCAGTGATAGAAAGTCAAAGAGAACCCGTCTCTCATAACATAAGTAAGATAATGAACCCATCTAACAAATAGGAACCCCTCAAAGTTCTTTACAAGGAGAAACTCTCTTTACTACGCTATACTAACCGATGGAGCATTTAAGTACCTTTCTATAAACTATTCAAATCTTTAAAAGCTATGCCGTATGTAAATCACGAATATTTTCACACTAGGTACATAAGAACCAGTGATAGCACACATCGGGTGCTCACACAAGGGATATTTGCTTCAGATGTAGGCATGCCTATGAATCAGTAATCTTCAAGTCCAAAGCTGATGAACAAGATTAAAATAGCATATATTCAGACAATTTGTGATCACTAAAATTCATACTTACAGTTGACGAGCATGCTCTAAAGACGGATGAGCTGAGTTCAGAATCCATAGAAACTAAAGACTTTAAAGCATCAGATGTCCCAACTCTGATCGAAGACATGGGTCTATCCTCAAGTATACAAATATCATCTTGACCTGGGCAATGAATAAATACTCACTTTTCAAGCAGGGGTTAGATAAATCCTTAGCTTCATGCGCTGATAACTTACCATCTCTAGGTTTGCAACTAATTGATGATGTAAGAGGCTTCTCTCTTTGAGATTTTTGAGACTTCATAGGCAAGCCATAAACTTCATCTTCTCGAAGACGACATAAAACTGATGGCCAGAGTGAAGAGATCTCTTTGTTTGGGAATGATTCTGAAACCTCGGAGAAAGCATGCAGAATTTGTTCTTTAGAGTAGCCCATAGGCATAAACTACAAATACATAAACGTACATCAGCCGATAGTATGCAATTAAATTAGGACAAATAATTTATTGAAGAGGGAAAGCAAAAAGGTAAAGGTATAGTCCAAGGCTCACTTAACCGTGTTTTACTTTTGTACCCATTGTAAACAGAAACAAATTCAAGCAAAAGAAAGAAGAAAGAGAAAAAAAATGAGATCAGTGATAAAGTAGCTCCACAAAATACTGTTATTATCCCTATCAAGCAGCAAATACCATACTTCATAGCGAAGTCTTGCCCCAGCAGCTATTCAAAATCGAACTGCCTCCTCTTGACCTTATATGTTCACAAGGCAGATTCCATGCAAGTAACTGTAAGTGGGCATGTTAGAACTTAAGCTGTGAAAAATTATGTTCCACAAATCCATCAATTTGATGTATAGCTTAAGATCCAAAATATCAATGTATCGCTTAAGAATTTTATATATAAATCCCTCACACCACGTGAAGTTTCAAATTTCAAAATAACTTGTTTCCTACAACTAGAACTTCAATGTATCATGAAGGTGTTAGGGTGATGAAACTTAAGGAATTAGCTTGCTCTAGCTCATTAAATAAAGTACAAACTCAATACTAAGTCACATTCGTTGAGTGAACCAAGCCAAAACAAGGGTCAGCACAACTTGGCTCATTGACGGTAGCAGTTGCGTTTTAGTTTAAATTATATGGCAGTCTTTTGCACGTCATTCCATAAATTGGTAGTTATGCAAACGTGGTAACTATATCATACTTTTGTTGTCATTTTTGATGATAATTATATGTCAAAGATTTTTGTCCCCCTTTCCCCAAAAAACAAAAATCTCACGGGTCAATAAACTAATTGTGGAAGGTCATTTCTTCCTTTATATTACTTGAGCTGATCTTGAATCAGCTTGGGCCATGTATAAAGTAAACCTTGACCAGAGACTTTAGGCTCTTCTAGAGAACTAGCCTGAGGTAAAACACAGTAGAGGCGATCTCGTTGGGTTCACTAGCAAATAGCAACCCGTCTTTCAAGACCATCATATGTGAAACAAGGAACAAGCCTTGGAACATTGCAACATACCCTGTCAAGAAATTCAGGTGGGACATCACCTAATTTCATATGCACACTTGAACCAACATGCTGCAAAGCCACCTCTTCCACCAAATCATTACGAGAACACTCCAAATCTGACATCCTTTGGTCTACATTTCCAAACCTTTCAACAGTAGAGGTACTTTCAATTGAATCAACCAATCCAGATCTCGAGAGACAATCACGTGCAACTTCTTTGCCTTCTTCAGTCAGCATGTACCTACGCATATTGGTGTCAGTTTCTATGGGAGTCAATATAACCAGATATATCAACCAACTGGAACATGCAGAAGCTATATACTTATTAACTACACCTAGAGTGTCTATATAGCATTTACTCGGTAGAGCTATATATCATTACAGAACAGTGGATTCCTTAGCTAAATTCAGATCATTGCACAATAATACACCAAATCCAAGTATACAAAGTTTTGCTCGATAAATACGCAAAAATGAAAGGACATACAAATATGTTGAAAAGTGACATCCATTTTCTTGTAGCTCCTCTCCCTATGCACTCAGCCTCCTATATTCTCAGTCTCATCCCCATTCTGAGTTCATGGACTACATAAAATTAGAAGTCAACGCGTAACTAATGGTTTTACTGAGAGCCCAAAGTCTAGGCTCCCAGTGTCACTTATGGACTTATGGTCACAAACACTGTTAAACAGAGAGCACTATTTAAAAGCCTTGGGACTGGAAATTCGAAACATGAAGCAGTTTATTACCTGAAACTTCATTTCTTCAGACTGCATCCTTTAATGTAGAGGACAACAGAGATTCACAAACAAAGAATAAAAAAAATGACTCAGCATATCAATACAGAGGTCAACTACCACAACCAATCCTCCATTTATTCCTGCTTTTGAAAGATCCTACTATCAATTTGATGATGAATCATGATGAACTATGGCTTTCCAGTTCTCAAAATTTAACATGTGAAATTTCTCTGTACCCTGGCTCCATTAAGCTCCCCCCCCCCCCACCAAGGTTGTATAATACAGCTCTGGAGCTGTTCTCGTCTCAAGAAAGGAGTAACCAGTAGTATTTTCCACCTTTTATTCATGACACCACAACAACAACAACAAGCTTTAGTTCCAAAATTATTTATTCTCTTCAACGCCATATTTTCTTCAATCCCAAGTGGATTCATATTGCTTTCAATCACCCTTATCCATGTTTTCTTAGGCCTTCCCCTCACCATCTTATCACTTCTATACTCTCCAATCCTCCTAACCATGGTCTCACATGACTAAACAACCTTAGGTGATTCTCCCTCATCTTATCTTTAATAATGCAACTCCTACTTTCTTCCTAAGCACTCATTCCTCAACCGACCTTTCTTTATGCCCACATATTCACCGTAAACGTGACATTGTTCCACTGCCCAACACTCAGTTCATATGCCATACAAGTGCAAGCCTTAATTGTTGTACGCTAGAATATTCCATTTAATCTATGGGACATGTCGGGATCACAAAGAAACTCAGCCGCACTCTAAAACCTCAACCAAACTACTCAGGTTCTATGTGCCACATCTCCATCCTTTTATAAATGCCACCAACTTAAGACAATGCTTACTTTGCCTCTTTCGCCGAATCTTTTCTCTGTGCTCAAGCTTCACAGGGGGATTATCCAGATGGAAGGTTCAACTATTTCCAGAATCTTTCAATGTGGAAGAAGCTATATTGTCCCATACACAAAACATAACCCGTAAGAGTTACGTTTTCTTATCAAGTAAACTTCATAAGATGCAATTTGTGAAGGAGCTTTTGGCAGTGGCAAGGGCACAGACTAGTCACACTAGTTAGGTAGTTGTAAGAGTATGGTTAATTTATAGAGATCTAGTCCAAAACAGGGTTAATAACAAACAACAAGATAATCTAAACATTAAGAGCCAAACACGAGCTGCTAACAACACCACAGGGTTGAGCCAACTTCCAACAAGAGTCGCATGATCATAACCTCCAACAAGGGTTTCAGTATACATGGATGCTCACAGTTCACACCATGAAAGTGTAATTGAGGAAAACATATAAAAAAATAAACAAGATAACATTCTTAATTAAGATTCACCTATACAGGAGTATAAGAAAATCCCACTCAATTAACATGTTTTAAGATTATAGAGAATGAGATGAACTAAATTGATGAAGCCTAATCTCCTTAGGCACATACTCATATATGTGTGTGTGTGTGTGTGTGTGTGTGTGTTACAAGTTACAATAATGTCCCTTGGTCTTATAGATATACTAGAAAATTCCTTAAATGTATGAGGATCTTCTTAACATAAATAAAGGTGCAACCATACCATTCGACATACGTGAATAAGTAGACTAACATATGCTTGAAATGATGAAAAGCAGGAAGCTAAAATGGTTACCATACTTTGCAGGACAGCTTGATTTCACTGCCATTCCTTTAGTTATCAACGTCTTCATGCAGTTCCATCCACTGTACCAATCCCTAGGTGAGCTTCCAAATTGTCCAGGCTTTCCTTTTCCCTTTTCAGGCCTAGAAACATTAAACAAACCAAAAACATCACCCATTACAGCATCCAAACTGATCAGCAGGAAAACAAAAATGTATACTGCCTCCATCCCAAAATGAAGTCTATTTTATAGAAAATCTTGCCCCATAAATGAACTTATATTTTAGAAAAGACTTTGTCCCAAATTTTTCTTTACCAATATTCATATTTTTTTACTTCCAAAACAAAAAAAGTTTAGAAAGTGGATAGCAAGGATGGTTATGCATCTTTGCTACTAAACTCTATAAAAAGGTAAAAAAAAAAATAGAATTTTAAAAATGGACATTGTGGGACAAAGGGTGTCAAATATATGACAGGTTAACGAACAATGAACAAATAACATACATAATTGATACACGAGAAAGTCCACTTGCTTCTGCGGCATCAATTAGCTCCTGCTTCCGCATAAAATCAATCCCATCAGCAGTTGTTCCCCTATAAAGAGTAATCAATAAAGCGTAGGCCACAGAATTCTTCTGCGGAACATAGCGCCTAGTTCCCTTATTTCTCTTCCCTGAAATTTCATATAAATAAAAGTGGTGACAACTGATCATCAATACTACATCAAAGCAACTAAATTATTTAAACAGTGTCAAGTTTCAGATAGAATATATTGTTACCTTTTCCTGTCACCTCTTCATTCTCAGAAGCACCAGAATCACGATCAAAGAAACCTTGCATGAGCTTCAAGATCCACTTTCCAACACCCCTAACATGTGCTCAATATAAATGTTAGCATGTTAATGCCTCGCTAATCATTACATATTTGAAGTTATTGAATCAATTGATCGCATTATTGCAATTTCACCCCCTGAAAATGGAAGCATACCATTGAAAGGGGGGTATTTGATCAACAACGAAAGACTGGTAGAAACACAGTAGGTTAACTCTTGGAAGTCCAAATAATCCTTTCATTGTGTTCACTTTTTTATCAACTTATAAACTTTAACATCGAGCTCATGATTCTATCCAAGATTGGGGATTGTGCCTCATGAGTGTGTCACTGTTGAAAGGTTTGCATAGAGTCGCCATCCCTTCAAATGATTATTTATCATAGTATTTTCTTATAGTCACTCATTCCATTTAACTTTATGATCGACCAAATTAACTAGGTCATACACAGTCTAAAATTTTTGACAGGTTACATAATTACACTGAAAATCACTCTCTAAACTGAACTTGCTAGCTACTATTACTTGGGACGGAATATAAACTTTAAAGATTCACTCGATATTTCCAAAAAAAATTACAGCATACCTCACTTGGATACTCAGCAATTCAAAAACATTTCGAGCCTCTTACCAACCAAACACAGCACACAAACCATAAGGGGCAATTTTTGGTACAGCATCTACATGAAACCTTTTACCTTTATAGCTTAAACATAGTGTTGCGCGACTAAAAATTTTAAGAAATGCTCACATATTTTTCCTATTAGATATTAGTTGTGCTCTAATTTTGACAGACAACGCTTTAGGTTTTCTGGTAATGAAGTAAATAAATTATACAGTATTCCACGACAGTCAATAGGTAAAACGAAATTTCAACTTCAAATAATAGAATGGATCATTCAAGTCATTGCCACGGAATTCAAAAGAGTGCACTCCAACAAAATTAAACCCATTAAACAAATAGAAAAAACATAAATGAAACACAACTATACATATAATTTGAGGATGTTGAAGCTAATTTTGGGGGAGAAACTTACTTGATTTGAGAAAAGTCCTTGAGGGTTTTAATGGGGGTTTTGGAATTGCAGACATTGAAATAAGCCTTGGACAGAGTCAAATCAACATTCTCCGATATGCCTTTTGGTCCTTCCGCCATTTCCTTTCTCTTGTTCCACATGAACGCCGCCAGCTCCTCATTGTCCGCGCAACTTACCTGTCTCTGTTTCTCCATATTTTTAGGGTTTCGGATTGAATTTTTCAAATGTAGGGTTCTCGCTTCTGATCATTAGGGGTTTTCCCCGATCAATTTTTTTGCGAAAAAACAAAATGCTGAAGCTTAATCGATTAATCTGTTCGTTGATTTGAGGAGTTTTGATGTTGAAGGTTGAACTGTAGAGTTTGGTGTTTGGGACACGAATGAATTTTAGCCTACTCCCCCCGCCAGGTTATTTTGAAATTGTAACCGGCATTTTGGCAGTTTAGCCCCTCAATGTTCATCATTTTTGCTTATTTTTTTAAAAACAAACGACAACTAGTCGAATTCATTCATAACAATAAAAGACATGGCACTCTACATCGATTGAAGGCTCATCCCAAATCTATATACTCCTTCCGTTTCTTGTGAATTGAGACCAAAATTTTTGGCACACAAATACAAACTAAGGAAAAGTAAGAGAGAGAAATAGTGGAATGAGGTGTTTGTGAGTAGGGAAAAATTAAATATGAGAGAGAATGAGTGGGAGGAATAGTAAGTTGATTGGTATTGTGAGTGTAAAAGTAAAGTAAGAGAGAGAATGAGTGGGAAGAATAGTAAAGATTCTTTATCATTTTGAGCAGTCTCAATTGAGGTGAAACGAACTCAATTCACATGAAACGGAGGGAGTATATATTTAAAGCTGGTGAGGAGGGCTAAAGTGTTGACATGTGGATAAGTCATGAAAAAACTTGAATTTGATGATGCCACATCAACATTATTCTCATAAATAAGTGACTTTTCATTTTTTTTTCCTATTAGCTAATAGTATAAGCTAATAATATTAGTTACTATATAGGGTAACTGGAGATGGGCATAAGGGCAAACCCGCCCGGCCCGACCCTTATTTTTCATTAACCCAACGGGCTTGGGCCCGCCCGTGGCGTGTGAGCCCGCGGGCTGGACCCGGCCCGGCCCGTTTCTTCAATGTGACTTAGGCCCGCCCGTCGGCCCTTGGGTTTAACCCAAAGGGCTTGAACGGGTTTTCTTTTTTTTTTACTTTTTTTAAAAAAAAACAAATCTGGAAAAATACAGAATTTTATAAAAAAAATGTTTAAAAATATTAAAGACTTTAAAATTTAATTTATAATTTAGTAAAAATATAAGTAGCCTTTATTCCTTTAATAATATTAGTATGTTATTAAAGAAAATAAAAATAGTGAAAAAAGTTTATAATTGTAATGAATAAATTTTTTAAAATATAAACATACTCCATTTTGAAAAATTATAATAATTAAGTATATACTATAAATAATAAATATACAAAAACAAATGTGAAACGAACTACACTTTTATAAATTCAAGCAACGACAAAACAACAAAATACAATGAAAGTACAATGCAAATACAACTAAATTAGAAATGAACGAAAAACAACATAATCTTGAAAGTTGAAATTACAAATGAAAGAAAAATAAACATGGTGTTCACTCTTCAATTCTCTAATAACCATCGGTCACGTAAGCCTCATCAAGACTATCTTCTTCGGGACTTGGCATGCTATCATATTGGAAGTCACGATCATTGTTTTGTTGCCTTAACCTCGCATCGTCCCAATCGGCAAGACAAATGAGACGCTCCAATAGCGTTGGTGGGAATTGGGGATTTGAGCATCGGTAAAATTACCGGGAAATTGATTGGTGGGAATTGGGGTTGAACCCTCATTTATCATATCATACATGTATTGATCATTGGCTAGCATATTTGTTGTGGTGGGTTTTGTTGTGGATCGTTTGTAGGCAAAGATATCCTCGACAAATTGGCGAGACATTTTGTACCTAATTGAAAAAAAAATTGTCAACAACTAATTTCAATCACTAGTTAAATAAATAATACAAATGGACAACTAAATGAATGTAATTTTTTTTTCAGAATTTGAAATTAAAAATAAATAAAATTCGAAATTAAGATTATAACTATTTTTGAAATTCCAAATTAAGATTATGATACAAATGTACAAATACAATAAATACTTAAAATAATAAACATTAAAATTACCTCAAAGAAAGTTGATACACCTTTTTTCTTCAAAGACTAGAATTCTACGTTGTAAACTTCTGTAGAAAGTAGGAAGATAATGGATACTGAGAATTTGAAAATTTATGTTGTGTAACAGTATGAAAGATAATACATCTATTTATACTAAAACTGGTTGTGGAAAAAAAATTGGGTCAATCACAATGGTTCAAAGAAAGTTGATACACCTTTTGTCAAACTCATTAGTCATTCATTACCCATCATCTACTATTACTCCATGTGACTTGGAGATGGATAGTCAAGACTAGAGTCCAGACTCCATGCCTCCAAAGTCTCTCCATCATCAGTCTCACAGTGAGACTCTCACTGTCACAACTCACATGCCCATACATTGCCTTGTCACTTGTCAGTTGTCAACTTGTTTGGAAATTACTCCCTCCGTCCCGCTTGAAACTGCAAAAAAAATTTATGACATAAGAATTAAGGGAAAAGGTGGAAAAGGTGGAAAAGATGATGTGTTGTGACTTGTGAGTGTTGATAGTTGAGTGGGAGAAAGAAAGTGGGGTAGAGAATAGTTAGTGCCTTAGTGGGTTAGTGGATGTGAGTGTGCAAGTGGGTAAAAACTTTCCATTTATGGATTTTGCAATTTCTATGGGACGCCCAAAACGGCAAGTTTTGCATAATTAAATCAAATTATAATTTAGTAAAAAATATAAATGGCCTAGTAATATTGGTATATAATTAAATCAAATTAAAATTGTAAAATAAGTTTACAATTTCAATGAATAAATTATTAAAATATAAACATACTCCATTTAAAAAATTATAATAATTAAGTAATAATACAAATGCATAAATAAATTAATGTAGTTACTTTTTATAAATAATATAAACTATTTTCAGAAATTCAAATAGATAAATAAATTAATTAATTTAGAAATTTCAAGGGCTACGGGCGCGGGCTGTTTCACGGGTTTGAGCCTGCGGGCTCAAGCCCGGCCCGTTGGATATATTGAAGGTCCGGCCCGCCTGTTAAATGCAAGGTCCAAGGGCCGGGTTCAGGAGGCGGGCTCACGGGTTAAGGGTTTGACGGGCGCGGGTTGACGGGCCGACGGGCCGCCCGCGGGCTTGGGCCCGAAATGCCCATCTCCAAGGGTAACTATTGTAGTTAACTATTATAGTTAACTATTACTATTATTAGTAATAGGTAACTATAGTAGTTAACTATCATAGTAACTATCTCTATATTATAATAGAGCTCAAAAACAACCTCCTATTGACTTGAGACAAAGGAGGGTTAAGATTGATCCGTAACTGCCTTGATCCCACGGCTACAATTAAACAGATTTTTGCCTTTTTATTTTAAGCTGTTGGATTAATTATCAAATGCTCTCATCCAACGGCCACCGATTGACGGTTTCTATTCCCATTTTTCAATTATTGTTGTAGCTTCTGCAGGAACAACAAAGAGGAACTCCTGAGCCGTTGGGAACGATGGTGATTAGGGATGGCAATGGGTCGAATACTTATTTCGATGGCTCAAGATCAACTTTACGAAAATATCCGACGGTTCTCATTTGACAGTTTATACATTTTCTTATTCCCCCTCCTGCCCTTCCCATGTATTTCCTCCCCCAAAATCATATCGTCAAACCCTTTTCTTTCTCCTCCATAATGGTGACCTTCACTTGCTTCGCCCATTGCTCCCTTTCCAGTCAACTCAGGCTGCCAATTCCGGTCGGTCTTCTTCCTCATTTCATCAGTTCTTTCGTGCTGCTCATCTTATTGGCATTTAAAATTTTGAGTATCCTAATTTTGAGTATGTCATCCCTCTTCTCATCTCCCTTTAAGCGCAGCCGTTGGCTACGTTATCTTCCTCAAATCATCGTCGCCTTCAGAACCCTTTTGTTGTTCCCCATTATTATGTTTTTCTAAAGTGGAAGTCTTTAATGGATTTATTGTTGTTGTTCTGCAAAGGTTACGTTAGTTGGGAGGTGGTGTGGTGGCGGCGGCATATCGAATTTGTTCTTTCTTATGCTAAAATTTTGTTAATTTGAAATTACTTGCGGGTGTTTGTGCATTATTTTTGATGTATTTGTTGCATCGCCCCTTCTACAGTTTTCTGAAAAGCTTTTGCTTATATGAATGCAGAGGGAAAGCAGTATTCTGGCCGATATATTTGTTATTTTTTTCTTATCACTTTTGTGTGTCCTGACTAATACATAATAGGTTTGGACCTGGTTGGTGAAGCATGATCCAATGGTCTCACCGCCAAATTGGTATGACAAGGTTGGAAAGACTTTGACAACAAACTTGAGGCTGTGAGTTCCAAATTTCCCGCCAAGGGATTGAAGAAGTGGTGTATGAAGTTGATACTTCGATTTTCCAGATTTCAACCAAAACCATCGCTTCTTCTTTGTTTTCCTTTCAATTTTGAATTTCGTGATTTTAATATAACTCGCTGTTTGATTATGTGATTTCAGATGATTACTTCAGAAATTTTGGTGACCGCTGAAGTTTCTATAGATGAATCTCTATGTCGCGCGGGTGAGTCTTCGTCTTCTTCAAGATTCCTCAATTTGGCTTAGCCATTAGGGTATGGAGTAAAACTATACTGTTAGTTTCAGTTCAGGTGCTGATTTTCACAAATTAATATTGTTTTAAACATAGAGTAAAATTTCTCCTTTGGCATTGTCACATCCTATGATCTGTAAGTTTGGAATAATCTTATAGTTATGATTTTTTTTTTAGTTTATCTGAAGGAATTTTGGTGAATTTTTTTTGTGTGTAGGTTTTGACCGGGCACGACAGAGTATGATCCTTGATGCTACCTAAGTTGATCAACAAATTTGATATTTTGTTGCTCTAAATGTTGGAAATGTGTTAGGTACAGAAGACAACGACCATGCTGAAAATAACATTCTTCGACCCAAAAAAACTTGAGCGTACAAGTGGTGATTTCGACTAAGATGGAATATATGCGGGGAGATGGCATGGCAGAGATGTGGTGCTGCCGATTTTTTGTGTTAGGTGGAAATAGATATTGGGTATATGATTCTTCACTCCCGCATTACCGATCAATGCCAAAGACGTGGTGTCATCAAACCTAAAACGATCGGAATCCAAAGTATGTCCTCTGCTCTGTCTCCGCTGGCTCCGTCAAAAAGTTCAAATGTAATGCTATTTCTTGCTTTGAGCACCCTTCCCCTCCTCCCCTTTCTCTCTGTTCTAAAACTATTATGGTTCCAGAAATTCCACAACCTTCTCTCCCTTTCGATTCTCCAATCCTTAATGCTCTCAATTTTTTTTACAGGTGGGGCGACTATGGTACGAGCCTTGGCCGAGAGATGGTGGTTCAAGTACAACTTCATTGGAGGATCTTCATGTACTTTCTCCTAATTTAGCTTTAGCTTATAATTTTGAGTCCTTACGAAAGATAACATAAGTTAAAGTAGAGGCAAATTTATTTTTCCGAATTTACTCAAGAATTCAATTGTTATGGTGGTTTAAGATTTGTGTTATTTGATGACTTTTTTCTGAGTTTTTCAACTTTGATTGCTACTTGGATTTTTTTTGGCTTTCAATCAAGTATTCCTTCTTTTTTCTTTGATATAGTAAAGATTCAATTATTTATTCATGCGGGCTTGGGCTTATTAGACGATTGATTTTACTTTTTATTTTTTTAAGTTTAATTTACTGTTTTTTTCTTTAATTCTTAGTGTAGCGGATGTGGGAGTTCGCTTTTTTGGACTTCTATATCATTCTAAAAAGTCACTAGCATGTAACCCGTGCTACGCACGGGGTTAGATGGCCTAAGGACCTTGTGGTAATTAAAAGAAGTTTGAGGGACTTGTTATGTTGTTTGTAAATTTTGTTTCCATTGGTAATTAAAAAAATATTGTGGGTTGTATTGAAATGTATAAAAAGGAAAAAAAAAACCTAGAATCGCCGGCATCTTCTTTTTGGAACGATAAGACCTAAATTCCTATCAAAAGTTCAAGATCACATGGATAGTTGATCATTGCCTGTTGTAAGTACCCCAATCTGAATTTGACCAACTTAGAGGAATTCTAGGCACCATTCAGGGATAAACTGATAAGCCAAGACCTCACTAGGACAAAATATGGACACAGGGACTGTTCTAGAATTAAAAGATTAAAAAATCCAGAAGGTCGCCAGCATGAGCCGTACGGCTACTTTGGGCACTATCAGCCCCTATAAATTGAACCCCTTGCTGATCATTCCAGGGGGGGGGTAGAAACGATTATTGCTAGTGTTACTCTGCTAAAATTACTTCAGAAGAGTGTTTAGAGTGAAAAGAGAGAGAGAGGAAGATTGGCCTAACCAAACATAGGTAAAGCCACCTTCTCCCCCATCCTTCTCTTGATCTCATCTCCTTGTTTGTTTATGTTTATTTGTTCATCTCTTATATTTCTTGCAAGTCTTGTCTATCTCAAGCAATTTATATTTCTTGCAAGTCTTGTCCATATCAAGCAATATATATATATATATATATATATATATATGTATTACAAGCCTTGGCATTCCAAGCTATATATATATATATATATCACTATTATGTATACATATGGTCCAAACCATGAATGATTCAAGGTGCCCTTCACACTTTGTGTGAAAGTGGTTCTAACCTAAAGATGATCATGATTTGTTGATATTTCTTGTTTGCTAATCTATTTTAATGGAAAAGGAACATGTTTTGGTTGATTAGGTTGTTCATTGGAAGCAAGGATGATCATTTGGATGATAAAGTTTCAATCTTTATCATCCAAAAATTGATCTAGCTTCAAACCCCCTTTGGGGTCACAAAGATCAAGTCTTCATGTCAAATAATGTTGCCCCAAGGTTGCCTTTGGCTTAAGGATCCACTCTTGTGGTGAAAGCTCAAATCTTTATGTTAATTTTGTTTTGATTTGGCCATGATAATCATGTGGGATGATAAAACCTTAGTGTTTATCACTTTCCCCTTTGATTTAGCCATGAAATCCCATTTTGGGTCATAAAGATTGAATCATTATACAATAATTTGGTCTCTAAAAGGTTAATAATGTGTCAAAATATCATCTTGATGATAAAGTTTCCATATTTAATCATCAAATGGTCAATGTGGCTCAAAAGCCATATTCATCAACTTTTTCATAAATTTCTCCAATGATTGCCTTTGATCACACCCAAATCTTTGTTTTTGGGGTTCTTTTGATGATCAAAGTGCATAGGAATGATCTTTTCTAAGTTTTTGTTGTTAATCATAAACTGGAAATCTGAACAGTTTAGTCCAGTTTCAGCAGAATGCTCTGTTTCTGCCTGGAACTGGACTGTTTTTGGACAAACTGTAAAAATTCCAGGAAGAGCATGCTCTAGCCGTACGGCTACTCTGGGCTCAGAGGGCAAAATGTCCATTTTGTCCTCTGATCCCTGTTTTCTTAATAAAAAACCCCTTTTCAGTTTAATTTTTGAATAAAAGTTAAAACATACTCTTTTCCGTTAAATACACACACACACATGCACTTTTGTTAACCAACATTAGGGAGACTCGGACTCATCCGAGGCGACTTGGGTGACGTAAAACTCTTCCCAAGGCGTAACCTGACCTCCGAACTAATATAATCTCTAACCTTTTCTTTTGTTGGGTTAAATAATTAACAAAAGTGGCGACTCCGTTAAATTTTTGTGAGATAACCGCGTTTGGCATTTCTTCCCTAAAACAACTTAAAACAAACGAAATCTTTTCTTTGTTATTTCCGGTGGGACGGGATCCTTACAGTGGCGACTCCGCTGGGGAGATAAAGTGCTTGCAAACTTCTCGTTGGAAGCTTTGAAGGCACTTTTGTGTGGGTCAAACTCCCGTTTCCGTTAGTTGACTTTGTGCATATTTGTGTGTGTTTGTTGTTTCTGTTTTAACTGTTTTGAGTACATATGTTCTGGAAATGCAATAAGCTGGAGTATGATGATCAGAAGTTGCAGAAACTGAGAAAAATCTCAACCCCATGGTTCTATCCGTACGGCTAGTTTGGTAAAAGGGTTAGAATGTTGCAAATTAACAATTTTGTGCAGGGCAGCAACATTCTGAATGCCCTTCTGCTTCTGCTTGTCCAGGTTCCAAATCTATAGCCTTGCTTGTGCACATTACCTTTATTCTTTTGGCCAAAACTTGGTTATGCATGATTTTTTGTCAATAAAAATGGTTTCCAAAATCTCATTGTGCATACCCTTTTTCTGTAAAAAATTCTTGACTCTTCTTGTTGTGCACAACTTGCTTTGTACAAATGGTTTCAATGAGAAAATTGTTCTTTTGCAAAATGTTTGATTCAAAATCCTTGGTTGTGCACAACTTGGTACATATACAAGTTTTGGTCTTTGTTTGTATTCTTTGACTTATTGTGTATAAATTGTTTACTCCATGCTTATTCATACTTGTTCATATCTTGCTTATGCCATGCTCATCATGTTGAAAAACAAAATAAAAATCTCTATTTTGACTCAAAAGGGGAATATAGAATTGACTTCACACAATGCGCACTTGACCTTGCACGTTCCAAATACCCTTTAAACCTGGGATGGATGCCAGATGCAGCTCGATTGGCTCTCTTGTTCCCTTCGAGCGCGCACGGGTCCATTCCACCTCCCCTTCCAAGCCGAGTCAACCACACATGTCCGTGACACACAAATACCGTGACTTTGGTTGGTTTTTGGTCTAGTTCACATTGCCATTGTCTTTAAGCACGGGTCCAAAGTCAATTATGGACAAGTTAATGCCCGGGTTACGACTCCTTGATGTAATGCAAGCGTAGCCTAACCCGCCTTTAACCCATGTGTTAATGACGACCACAATTAACAAAGGTCATGTGCTAAAGATAGAGTAACACCGTGTCGTTAAGCTCTAATGAACAAGTCATGTTAATCATCCTTAAGCTCATGGTTGAGGATTGAGAGACCTCATTCAAAATGTGGTCATGTCAGAATATCGGTGCAGCCTTCGGAACAGTCTCGATCCCGACTGGGGCTTAATCATGATTAGGATGACCCGCACATCGGGAACCTTGCGACGCACTAGACCTTAGGATCATTTCTTTCGATCGGTGGAAGCCGCTTGCCCTATAGGACCCTCGCCCGGGATAGTCCGTCCTTGGGAGTGTGCAATACAGGTGAAAAACAAGGGGTCTATAGACGTAGTGATGGCCTCCACTGATCCAGGACTTAGAATAGTTGCGAAAAAGAAGAGAAATCTTTTCTAACCAACTAGGGTCAAGGGCTTGTCCCGAATAGAGCAGGATTTTGCGTTAAAGGTCAATGTAAGTTTTTAAACTGTGTTCTAACCCTTGTCCTTGTGAATAAACATACTTTGTTTTTTTTGAAAAATAATAGAAAGAAATGAATTCATCGAAATGCATGGCTTAGGTCCGTTCCCTAAACCTCTAGTCAAACACCCTCCTCTCCTTGAGTCAAAGTTTCGTATGTGTCGGGTCTCTCTTACCCTAAAGCATGACTTCTCGAAATCCTGTCAAGTGCCCTCATGGCTTGTTGGTCCTTTGTAAACATAGGAAGAAATGGAAACCCAGGCCCAAACAACCGAGCAAGACATCAGATTGGATGCCCAATCCCGTTTGGAAGGGAGAGTCATGCTTTTGGAAAAAATGCTCGGCACGATGAGGGACCAACTCCAGAAGTCCGAAGCTACCCGTAATGGGGCAATCAACATAGTCCAACAGCTTCGTGAAGAGATTAAGGAAATCCTTCACGAGAGAGTTGAGGAGCTGTGGGAAAGAGGAGGAAGGAAGCTCAGAAGAGACATCGAAGAGAGGTACGACCGCCAGTACGAACTCTTGTATAGTTGAGCGGAGCTGACTGATGAGATGGAAAGGGTAAACTCGAGAAACACCCGAGAATGCCTTCATGAGATTGTAAAGGCAATTGAGGAAATCAGAAAGTCCTTAGGAAAGTCATCACCTCTCAGAAGCGCCTCCAACAGTTTTGCCCAAAGCAAGCAAGTGCCCCGCGACCAACTCAGGCCTGTTGCAGTCTCCCACGGGGATCCCGCAAGTTCCGTAGGTGCCTTCCACCGACAAGGCAAAGAAGACCACTACAAATGGTTTCATGAGCTAGGAATGCCAAGAGACCAAATGTTGGAGCGTTTGCTCAAAATCAAGAAGATTGAGCTCTTAGCCGGCACGTGATATGGACAGAACCACCCGCAGCACGCCGGGATCAGAACAAGCATTGCAAATACCACCAGAGCCCGGGCCACTCCACAGACGGTTGCATAACCCTGAGGAATCATATCTAAGGCCTCATTGATGAAGGGATCATCTCGAAGGTGGGTGACGAGTGGGTTTGAGGTCAAGGCAAAAAAAAAAAAAAAAAAAAAGGGGAAAGAAGGAAGATGATTAGGAGTGGTCCGGTCTCGTAGGTTCTAGAGAGTCTTTCAAAAGTCCGTTGTGTACAATGTTTTATTGTTATTTTCCCTAAAAACCCTGTGTGGTAAGTTTGACTAGTCATGGTTTAGTCAGTTAATAGTCGAGTCAGTCCCTTGAGTTTGTAAAAAAAATCGAGTTGTTCCTCATTAATGAAACAAGCTATTTCTCTTCTATTATTCCTAGACTTCAGACATTATTTGAAAAATGTTTTAACTCTTGAAATAACTTTGGTTAGCATTAATAAGTGATTGCTACATCCCAAGATGATGAATTGACTCCTTAATGCATAATAGTCAATAACGATTCATCAAGGATGAACGGGCCAAGTACAGATAGTAAACGCAAAAAAATAAGCCAAGACCTCACTAGGACAAAATATGGACACAAGGACTGTTCTGGAATTAAAAGATTGAAAAATCCAGAAGGTCGCCAGCATGAGCCGTACGGCTACTTTGGGCACTATCAGCCCCTATAAATTGAACCCCTTGCTGATCATTCCAGGGGGGAGAAACAATTATTGCTAGTGTTACTCTGCTAAAATTACTCCAGAAGAGTGTTTAGAGTGAAAAGAGAGAGGAAGATTGGCCTAACCAAACATAGGTAAAGTCACCTTCTCCCCCATCCTTCTCTTGATCTCATCTCCTTGTTTGTTCATGTTTATTTGTTCATCTCTTATATTACTTGCAAGTCTTGTCCATCTCAAGCAATTTATATTTCTTGCAAGTCTTGTCCATATCAAGCAATATATATATATGTATTACAAGCCTTGGCATTCCAAGCTATATATATATATATATATATATATATATATATATATCACTATTATGTATACACATGGTCCAAACTATGAATGATTCAAGGTGCCCTTCACACTTTGTGTGAAAGTGGTTCTAACCTAAAGATGATCATGGTTTGTTGATATTTCTTGTTTGCTAATCTATTTTAATGGAAAAGGAACATGTTTTGGTTGATTAGGTTGTTCATTGGAAGCAAGGATGATCATTTGGATAATAAAGTTTCAATCTTTATCATCCAAAAATTGATCTAGCTTCAAACCCCCTTTGGGGTCACAAAGATCAAGTCTTCATGTCAAATAATGTTGCCCCAAGGTTGCCTTTGGCTTAAGGATCCACTTTTGTGGTGAAAGCTCAAATCTTTATGTTAATTTTGTTTTGATTTGGCCATGATAATCATGTGGGATGATAAAACCTTAGTGTTTATCACTTCCCCCTTTGATTTAGCCTTGAAATCCCATTTTGGGTTGTTGGGTATGCCCACACATATCTCAGTTTTAATGTAATAGGATTTATTAGATTTGATTGATCCATCACCTAAGTTTTATTTCATGGACTTTAGACCCACATGTAAGAAGTATTTATACTTCATTTTTTAAATTGTCCATTGTTATAGAATAGGATTAGAAATAGGGCAAGAAGATCAAGTTTCAAGAAAAATCACTCAGTGAGTTTGAGCCGCGCTTATGCGCCTCCTGCGCCACGCGCCACGCGCCTTCTACATTCGCGCCATGCGCCATTTAGAGCGCGCGCATAAGGATTTCTTCATAAGCTATGTTACGCGCCTCTGCGCCCCTTGATTTAAACGCACAATTACTGTGCGCCTGTTGGCTCAATGCACCTCTTGGCTCAAACGCGCCTCAAAGTGTTTATTCAACACTCAGTGATTTATTGAAGACTCGAAGACTTGAAGAGAATTCAAATTACGCCAATGATCCAACGGTGGTTAAAAGATGCATATGCGCCTAATCTATTGACACGTGTCCACAACGGTCACATTTATGTTGAGTGTCAAAATGGCCATAATATATGCATGCTCCAATCAACGAGCTACAGCTCATCTTATCCACAAGGATTTCCAACGGCTAGTTTTTTGAAGTTCACTATAAATACCCCATAACTTCAACATTTTGAAGTTGCTGAGTTTTGCTAAGAATTTCAAGAATTTCTCTCTCTAAGCATTTGTTGAAGATTTGAAGATTGCCTTCGTTTTTCCAGATTTCTCAAGAACATCTTCATACCTTCATCCTTAGCCCAGATCTTCAAGCCTTAACACTTTAGTTTCTCGTGCTCTCCATCTCAAAGATCTAAAGAGCCTTGATACTAAGAACACACACGCACCTCTTCAAAGATTAATCATTTAGATTCTTTTTTAAGAGATACACCGGTTATTGTTTTGGATTTGTTCTTTCATAGTAATAGATCTTGAGTTAGTGTATAAGCTCAAACATTGTAATTTGTAACTCTCACTCATTATATAAGATCTCCATTAGAAATCCAAGACTAACCATCTTGGTAGAGGACGTAGATCTTTCATTGATCGAACCTCTCCAAATAGCTTGTGTGATTATCTTGTCATTTCTTTCAAGTTATTATTTTCACTCACTATTTGCTTGTTTACTCATTGTAGATTGATTGAACTGAATTGTGTTGTGATTGTTATATCATTTGCCTTAGTTCCTTTTTCACTCACTTTGAGCCAAAATACTTAGTGTGTGTGTTGCGCTCCCTTTATCACTTTGCGCCTATTTTCATTACTAAATTCCGCTGTGCATTTCACTCACTCACTTAGGCGCATTTCATTACGCTTACTTGATAAAGTGCGCATTTGCAATTGAGTTTATCAAGGGTACGAAAAGAATAATAAAACAGCTATTCACCCCCCCCTCTAGATATTTTTCATACCCTTGTTGCCCTTTGGGACCAACAAGTGGTATCAGAGCAAACACCTTTATAAAACATTTTTCGTTTTTCAAGCTTAACAGCTTGGGTGCCGATTCTAAAATGGCAAACTCAAAACCTATGGCAACTGCAAACTACACTCACGTTCCGGTCTTTGATGAAGATCATTTTGACGTGTGGAAATTCAGCATATTGACTCATCTCAACTCAATCGATGAAAGGCTCCATGACACCGTCGTTTATGGACCTTATATTCCGATGAAGGCGAATCCAAATCCACGCACCAACGCTGCCCAACCTACAGTTCTCAAACCAAGGGAAGAATGGACCGAGGAAGAAATTAGAAGAGTTGCAAATGATGGCAAAGCAAGAAACATTCTTCTAAGCACTCTAAGCACGGCTATGAAACAACAAGTCATGCATTGTGCTACTGCAAATGAGCTATGGGATGCTATTGAAGAGCATATTGAAGGAGACACCGTGTGCAAGGAGAACAAGAAATACGAAGTTCAAAAGAGGTTCAACAATTTCTCTCAACTCCCCGGTGAAAACTTAAGGCAAACTTATGAACGCTACTGTGAAATTATCAATCTATGTATTTCACTTGGCATGAAGTTTACCAACAAAGATTTGAATGTAAATTTTCTACAAGATTTTGGATCAAGATACCTACATAAATCTAGCGCTCTTGAAGACGCTGGAACCTTAGATGTTTGGACTTTAAGGAACTTTTATGCAAATCTCAAAGTTTACGAACTCAAACTCCAACGAATCAGCGAAACTGAAGGAAAGTCAAAATCTATGGCTATGATGGCGCACAGAGAAGCTGCGCCTACTCCTGCGCCTACTCCTGCGCCTGTACAAGATGAGAAAAGCTCCGATCCCAAAATTTCTACTTCTGAGCTATTAGACATGGATGATGAAGACTTCGCTTTATTTGTGAAGAAATTTCAAAAGTTCAGAAAATTCTCAAGACCCGGCTCAACCAACAAATTTCAAGGATCTACCAGCAAAGCTCCTCAAAAGTTTTCAAGGAGCAGTGATTCAAAAAGAAAAGAAGATCTTGTTTGTTTTAATTGCAGGAAACCCGGACATTTTGCATCAAGCTGCCCGATCCCCAAATTTGAATATATGCAGAAGAAGAGCAGCCATACTCCCAAATTCACTCCCAAGTTCACTCGTCACAAGGGAATGGTTGCTGAAGAAGAAGCACCAGCAAATGAGCACAACACTTGGATTGAAACAGATTCTGATGAGAGCGATGAAGATTCCGATGATGGACTCGTTTGTTTGATGGCAAATGATGATGAAGTTGATGCTTATGATTCTGATGATGACTTCTCCAAGGATGTTCCCGATATGAATGCCTTGAACAAACCTATCAAGAAATCTGCAGGTTTTCAAGAAGTGAAAAAGAAGAAAGGACCAACCATCAGCGAGCTCGTTGAACAAGGATTTCTCACTCCGGCTCAAAACGATGGTGGATTGCTATTCTCACGATGTGATCTTGGAGCAAGGAACAAATTGAGAAAAGGAGCATACATTAGACCACAGGTTGAACCAACTGCTCCAATCTCCAAAATCAATGATGATGAAGTGATTGCTGAACAAGAAAAATTGTTCAAAAAGGCTGAAAAGGTAATCACTAGATTTGATAGTATGAAGGAAGCTTTAGCACTATCATGTGATGAAATTTCCCAGCTTAAGACCGAGAAATCTCTACTTAAATCTGAACTCACCCTCCTTAAGGAGCAGATAAAGAGCATGACTCCTCTTACTGTTAAAAACACTTTTCTAACAGAACAGAACTCACTTCTTAAAGTTCAAAACGATGAATTGGTTGCTCAAATTACTGATCATAAAAAAATTACAAATGAGTGGTCCAATTCTCGTGTCACTATGGAGAATATATTTGAGTCCCAAAAAGTCAGTGGTGATAAAAGTGGTTTGGGATTCTTATCAACTAGTGACAACTTTAATTGTGATGTCTGTGCTGAAAGAGATAGTGAATTTACCAACCAACAAACTTTTGAAATTCCCAAGGAAAAACATTCGAATTCAATGGGTAAAGGACAGGAAAAAGTCAAGAGACAAATATTCCATTATGTCTACCCAACGAAGCAATTTGGAAAAGCTAATGGGAAAAATATAGCTACAGATGAACCATCTCCTAGCAAAA
Organism: Campanula takesimana; assembly: GCA_026119855.1. Classification (NCBI taxonomy): domain Eukaryota; kingdom Viridiplantae; phylum Streptophyta; class Magnoliopsida; order Asterales; family Campanulaceae; genus Campanula; species Campanula takesimana. The sequence goes on from JAOWBW010001022.1 coordinate 158,084, forward strand.
TCATTCTTGAAAATAGGCGCGCTCCTTCTCCGAGTGCTCATTATGCGCCTAAGAGCCACGCGCCTCATCGCCGTGCGCCTCCTAGTCCTATGCGCCCTCCGAGAAAAAACGCTCCAAAATTTAAAAAGAAAGATTTTGTTAAGGCTAGTTCATTTGACCCAAAGAAGAATGCCATCCTCAAGAAAAGTAAAGAGTTTGTGAAAACTCAAGTGATTGGTGGCTTTCATCATTGTTCCATTTGTGATTGTTCAGGACACAAGGCCGTGGAATGCCTTTTGCGATTCACTCCAAATGCCAAAGGACGTAAAAATCCTAAGGTCAAGCAAGAGTGGGTTGTCAAAAGTTGCTAACCCTAGGACCCAAAAAGAATAAAGGGGACCTGCTTAAATGTCTATATTTCAGGTTCTTTGTTTCATGGCTGGATCTTCAAAAGCTAGAAATTATGAATGGATTCTCGATAGTGGGTGTTCAAGACACATGACTGGAGATGAATCCTTATTAGAAGATGTCCATGAAGAAAGAGGTCCCTCCGTAACATTTGGCGATAATAACAAAGGACAAGTTGTAGCATATGGAAAGCTCAAGAAAGACAAAGTATGCATTGAAAGAGTCTCACTCGTCGAAGGGCTCAAGCACAACTTATTATCCATATCTCAATTCTGCGACAAAGGATTAGAATGCCATTTCACTTCAACGCAATGTCTTATCAAGAATGGCAAAACTGGAGCTATCTTACTTACGGGATATCGTAAGACAAATATTTATATTATTGATTTCCATAGTATGAACTCTAGTACTAATCTTTGTTTTGTAGCTAAAAGTGTGAACGAAAATAGTTGGCTGTGGCACAAGCGCTTAAGTCACTTGAACTTCAAGTATCTATCTAAACTCAGCAGGAATAATCTTGTCAAAGGACTTCCCAAGGTTGCTGATCATCATGACAAAAAGTGCGCCGCATGTTAACTTGGCAAACAACCGAAGCAGTCATTTTCAAGCAAGTCAAATCCTTCAACTACAAGATGTTTGCAACTGCTTCATATTGATCTATTTGGACCAGTTTCCACCGCAAGTATTAGAAGAAACAAGTATACTCTAGTTGTGGTGGATGATTATTCAAGATATACATGGGTGGAGATGATGATTACAAAAGATGATTGTTATGATATTCTCACTACCTTATTTCGACTGCTCCAAACCCAAAAAGAAGATGACATCGTTAGTGTTCGATCTGACAATGGAACAGAATTCAAGAACAACGGTGTTGCTCGATATTGTGAAGATCATGGGATAGATCATAACTTTTCAACCGCCGGAGTCCCTCAACAAAATGGCGTTGTTGAACGAAAGAATAGAACGTTGATTGAAGCGGGAAAGACGATGATAGCTGAAGCTAAATTGCCTAAGTACTTTTGGGAAGAAGCTATCAACACTGCATGTTTTACTCAAAATCGTTCCCTCATCAACAAACTTCACAACAAGACTCCGTATGAACTTTGGCGTGGTAGAACTCCCAACATTGCATTCTTCAAGATCTTTGGTTGCAAATGTTATATCCTCTACAACGGAAACGAACATAGAGGTAAATTCGATGCCAAAGCCGACGAAGGTATTTTTGTTGGGTATGCCAAACACTCTAAAGCTTTTCGTGTTTTTAATAGAACTACATTAGTGATAGTTGAATCTGTACATGTTACATTTGATGAACATTCTCTCCTTGAGCCACATTTGGCTCCAAATGTTGCTGATGATTCTATTGAGCTAAATGATACAGGTGCTCCTATTTATGTTGCGCCCACTCAAGATCAGAATCTATCAACACAAGGAAATCCATCTACATCAAATGCGCCTAATTCAATGTATAATGCGCCTGGTGAATCATCTATTGCGCCTCACTCAAATGATGCGCCTCATGATTCCTCTCACGCGCCTATTTCTACTGCTGCATCTGGTGTACACCCAAATTTCAACTCTGAGCCAGTTCAACCCCCAAATTTCAATGACTTTGAATCTGGTGAAGATGTACCAATTGAAGACCTTCAAGTTTCTACGACTCAACCTAACTTACCTCCTGAAATTCGTGAAGTTAGAGGTCACCCAATTGCTAATATCATCGGTGATCTACAAGTTGGTGTTCGTACAAGGAGAGCTACAAACTTTGATGCTTACACTGCTTTTATCTCTCAAATTGAACCAAAGAAGGCTGATGAAGCGCTCCAAGATCCCAATTGGGTTGTTGCAATGCAAGGAGAACTCAATCAATTTGAACGATGTAAGGTTTGGACTCTAGTTCCAAGACCAAATGATCATGGAGTGATTGGTACAAAATGGGTGTTCAGGAACAAGATGGATGAGAATGGAACCATCACGAGAAACAAAGCAAGATTGGTTGCACAAGGCTATAGGCAAGAAGAAGGAATTGACTACGATGAAACTTTTGCGCCCGTAGCAAGACTTGAAGCTATCAGATTATTTCTAGCTTACGCCGCTCACAAAAACTTCAAGTTATATCAAATGGATGTGAAGAGCGCGTTTCTAAATGGTGAACTCCAAGAACAAGTCTATGTTGCTCAACCACCTGGGTTTGGAGATTCACAATTTCCAAATCATGTGTACAAACTCCAGAAAGCTTTGTATGGACTCAAACAAGCACCAAGAGCATGGTATGATACACTATCAAAGTTTCTCATCGAAAAAGGCTTCACTCGCGGTAAAATCGATACAACTCTTTTCATTGCCAAACATAATGGTCATAAATTACTTGTTCAAATTTATGTTGATGATATTATATTTGGTTCTACTAATGAATTGTTGTGCAAGCGTTTTGAGAAACTAATGAAGAGCAAGTTTGAAATGAGCATGATGGGAGAACTCACATTCTTCCTCGGGCTTCAAATCAAGCAAATGAGTGAAGGCATCTTTATCAATCAAGCCAAGTACACAAAGGACTTAATCAAGAAGTTTGGACTTGAGAACGCTAAAGCATACGATACTCCAATGGCCACCGGCAACAAACTCGACAAAGATCTAAAAGGTAAACGTGTTGATCAAATGCTCTATCGAGGTATGATTGGCTCACTCCTTTACCTTACTGCTAGTAGGCCTGATATTATGTTTAGTGTTTGTGTTTGTGCTCGTTATCAATCCGACCCTAGAGAAGCACACTTAATTGCTGTGAAACGTATTATAAGATATCTCTCAGGCACTGTTAACCTTGGACTTTGGTACACCAAAGATTCGAACTTTAAACTTGTAGGTTATTCAGATGCGGATTATGCAGCGTGCACGATTGACAGGAAAAGCACTAGTGGCACCTGTCATTTCCTCGGATATCGACTTGTGTCATGGGCAAGTAAGAAACAAGCTTCTGTATCTGTTTCAACAACCGAAGCCGAATATATCGCTGCGGGAAGTTGTTGTTGTCAAATACTCTGGATGAAGCAGCAATTGGTGGACTATGATATCATCGAAGAAAATTGTCCCATCTACTGCGACAATACATCAACAATTGCGGTTTCTGAAAATCCTGTCATGCACTCAAAGACCAAGCACATTGACATCAAATATCACTTCCTCAAAGACCACGTGGAGAAAGGCAATATACACTTGGAACACGTGGGAACCGACTATCAAATCGCCGACATTCTAACGAAAGCACTTGACGCGAAACGGTTCATGTTTTTGAGAGGCGAAATGGGTATGCTTGAACTCAACTAAATTCAATATAGTTTTGTCAATACTAATGATCTTATGTTTGTGTTAAGTTATGAGTGTATTAGGTACAAATGATTAAATCAATTTTTCAAAAGTTTCAAGGAAACTATGCGCCATATATGCGCCTTACTAACTGCGTGCTCATCCCTCATTTTCTGCGCGCACAATCCATGCGCGCCTATCAATCCATGCGCTTAAAACGCTTATGCGCCCTTAATCATCTCTTATGCGCCTTGATGAATAATTCGCCTTGCTGAAGTAATGCGCCCCTTCATGCGCGCATTAACTATTGCGGCTCAATCATTTCTCAAAATTCAATTTCAATGATTGAACGTATTAAATACACAAGTACCAGGTATGTTAATTCTGTTCATTTATTATAGGAATCTATGTCATTTGACATTCCTTTAATTGTTCAAGGGTACTTGTGCAATTAAATTTTTCCCTCGTTTTACGCTTTTCGAAAATTTTTATTTTCTGGGATATATTTCTTGCACCCCAAACTTACACCAAAATAGATGTTTTTGGTGTTTGTGCAAAAATTAGTCAAAATTGCTCATACACTTAAAGGGAAAGTGGAGCAGTTTTTCTAAAACCTAAATGTCATATCATGACACTTTAGGTCATTCAGCCATTAATGCCCTTCAAATCCCAAAAATCCCTCATTAATGAACGTCCTTTTTGTCATGATGAGCCGCCATTTTTAAACATCCCTCATAAATGCCATCCTTTCAACTTCCCATCTTTTTAAATTTTTGACTGTATTTTTTCCATATCTGTGCAAAGTTTTTAAACCTAACCTATAAAAACACATCATCACCTTCCTCCCTTCTCACCTACTCTATTTCTCTCTCTCTCTCCCCGTCTCACTCTCTCTCCCAGACTCGTATCTCTCTCTCCTTCCATCTTCATTTTTTTTCATTTTCTAAATATATATAAGTTTATGGGTCCTAAGAAAGCGTCAACATCTACACAGGACGAAATGGTATGAATTCTCAACCTTTAATCTCCTTACATTTCTGAATTTTTTTGTCATTTTCAGTGCTTTTTCGTTTTTACAAAACCCGGATTCATTTTGATTTCTCTTGTTTCGATGATCCGTTTTCTATATCGTTTGTTGGGTTGTGTTCTATCCTTGATTTCGAATCTTTTAAAACCAACATTTCAACGATCAATGCTTTGTTTGTTACAAATCTGAATTTTTGTTTTCAAAATTTTTCAAAATTTTCGGTCATTCTTTTGATCATTGTGCTTTCATTATTGATTTGTTCATGTTTTTGTTTACATATTTAGATTCCTTGTTGTCATGCGGTCATTTTGATATATTATTTGTCTAGTTTGGTGAAGTTTCATGATTTTCGTGTTCTTGGTGTTCTTCGAGCATTCAAGGATCGTTCTTCGTGTTCTTCGTCATTATTGCATGTTTTGGTCTCTAAAAATTTTCTACCTTGTTTTCGAAAATTTGAACTTTTTGATTTTCATTTCTTTAATTTGAATGTTTGTTGTTTGTTTTCTTACTAAGTTAAAATTTTACACGATATGCGCCTATATACTTCTTTATGCGCCTATTCTTTTATGCGCCTGAATGCTTTCTGCGCCTCCACTTGTATATGCGCTTAAATCATTCTGCGCCTAAAACCTTATGCGCCTAACTTCGTACTTAGTCAAATTTCGTTGTTTTATTTTTTCCTGTATTCACATAGAACCATATTATGCGCCTTGTAACTCTATGCGCCTTTAATATTTCATGCGCCTAATTCAATCATGCGCCTTGATTCTCTATAATTTTTTTTGTGCGCCTGATTCAATTGTGCGCCTATATATTTCATGCGCCTATGTTACTTTGATCATTTTATATCTCTATGCGCCTATGTCACTTCTAAACACCAATCATTTTTTCAGGACCTTGCAAATTTCAAATTAGAAGAAACTCTTGATCTATTAGAGTTGTCTGGTGAAGTAATTGGGCGAGAAATCATAGAGACTCTGCGCGTTGCTGGTCTGCTCCCGTTATTCACCATGGACCAAGATTTCTATTCTGCGCTCCTCGTGGATGAGTTCTTTTCCACTGCTGTTCTAGTGGAAATTGATGTAAATGGGCGCACTCACTACCGGATTGAGGCGCGCGTTCAAAATGTTGACGTCCATATTTCATCATCTGTGATTCGACACTTGCTCGGTTTTCCATCTACGGGTGAAGATCGCATTATTGGGCGTCCGATGACTTACTCTGTTGATGATCAGAACAGGATGGCTGCTTCACTTCTAAATATTCCCACGCTTCAAAATAATATCAAAAACACCGAAATTCGAGATGGTGGAGAACTCTTGACTCACATCGCGCACTTGGTGGGAACTTCAATTGTTTTCAAAACTGGGAACGTGAACCGATTCACGGTGGAACAATGGGAATACACAGCTGCCATCATGGCCAAGGAGAAGCTTCACTGGCCTCACATTCTGTTCAAGACACTGCGTGAGCAGATTGATAAATTTGTGAAGAACAAAAGTGATGGAAAGACCCGATTCCGCTCACACTGCCTTCTTCTCACAAAACTTTTTCTAACTTACCCTGAGTTAGTTAAGTTTTTGAATGAGAATCCTGAATATAAGATCAATGATGTTCCAATGTTTGGTAAAGCGAATTTGGACCTCAAGAAGCGCAGAAAGAAGCCTACAAAACGCGCCAAAGGAATTCAAATCAAGACTGTTGAAGGCTTAGTTGATGAAGACACAGAGTCCGATGATGCGCCTATCCTTAAAAGCGCACCATTAATAAAGAGTGCAGTGAAGGCAAGCGCTAGACAAAGCGCTGATCCCGTGCCAGGCGCAGAGAAAGGCAAAGGAAAACGGGTAGTTGATGACCCTCCTCGTGCGCCTATCAAACGTACTAGATTTGAAACTGATGAAGAGAGAGATCTAAGGCTAGCGCAGGAAGCCAGCAGGCTTGAGGCTCAAAGAAAAAGGGATGAAGATTTTCAAGCCAAACAAGCTGCTGAGTCAGAAAAGTTAGAGCGCATGAAAGGCGCTGGATCAAGCGCTGATATTGATAAAGGGCCTTCTGTTTCCTCGCCTACCCAGCGCGCGCCTACTCAACGCGCCCCCACTCCCCGTGCGCCCTCATTCAAATTTCAACGGACCAACGTGTCAAGGGTACAACTCCTCTCTGATTTCTTCGGCGATGACATTTCAGACATAGAGGAACCAGTTCAGGGGGAGCAAGAGACCATCCCTCAGCGCACTCCTTCTCCAGTTGCGCCTCCACCTGGACCTGATCAGATCACAACAGAAACTATTGATGTTGAAACGGTTGTTGTTGAAACTGTTGATGTTGAAACTGAAGATGAATTTGAGTCTCCTACTCATTCACCTCCTCTTGCGCCTCCATCTCCTTCTGCGCCCCTTCAAGATTCTGCGCCCCTTCAAGATGATGCGCCCCTGTCTACCCCTGCGCCTCCTCCATCTGCTCCCGATCTGAGCGAGGTACTTTCCATTCTTCATTCTTTACAGCAGGGGCAAGCAAACTTAGAGCAAGGACAGACTCACCTAAAGTCTCAATTTGAGCTTCTTACTTCCTTACTCACTGATCAATCTGAAGAGATCGCTGCCATTAAGGGGGAGATGAACTCTCTCAAGGACAAACTTTCTGCTCCTTCTCCTCCTCCGGCGCAGACTCAGGCTCAAGCTCATACTGATCAGGCGCAAACCACCGCTTCTGCGCCTAATTTCATACCTCAGTCTGCTGCGTCTCAATCCAATATGAACGTGCTAGTATCTAAGTTGGATGTCCTGAAAGAATTGGTCGTCACTCATTTCACTGCTGCTCACTCAAGCTCTGACAGACGCGCCGAACATATTTCTTCTGATATTATCACGGCTCAAAATGCCATTGAAGCTCACATTCAAATCTTAGAAGAAAATATTTCACAGCAGCAGCAAATCACTCAGCGTTCCATTGATGAATACCAAAACATCAATGTGAATCACTTGCGTTACATTAGAGACGGTATCACTGCCACTCACTCCAGTGTCACTGACACTCAAGGGTTAGCGAACCGTAGTCATCAGCTCGCAAAACAAATTCAGCGTTCTGTTTCAGAGATCGTTGAAGGTTTGAAGGAAGATGATGCGCCTCCCAACCCTTAGTTTCTATTATTTTTGTTTGTAAGTTTTTAGAACCTTTTTGTAATAGAATCATCTCTTTTGTGATAGTGATTTTGTGCTTACTTGTTTTAGCACCTTTTGTTTTTGTTCTATTCAAAACTTGTAATTTGTAACTCTTACACCCCAAGTTTTAATGAGAACAATGCATCACTTATTATCAAACCTTGTTCACTCAAACTCCTTGTTTGTAGAACAATGAATCTTGTTTAAATTCATAATGCATCATATTGAATTGTTTCATACTTTCATGCATTAAGTTTAAACTTGGTTTAAACACATTTCAAAACTAAAAATCATATATCATCTTGAATGTGTTAAAATGTTGTTTCTATCTTTCCTTATGTAACTCTTTATTCTTATTGGAATAGATTAGGAATCTATATTTTGGACTAGTGTGTGCATTAACTTGAGACATGAAATACCAATTTCATTCATTTGGACATGTTTTTATCAAGTATAATGTTTGTCCTTGATATAGTAGGTAATGGCATCAATCAAATAGGGGGAGATTGTTGGGTATGCCCACACATATCTCAGTTTTAATGTAATAGGATTTATTAGATTTGATTGATCCATCACCTAAGTTTTATTTCATGGACTTTAGACCCACATGTAAGAAGTATTTATACTTCATTTTTTAAATTGTCCATTGTTATAGAATAGGATTAGAAATAGGGCAAGAAGATCAAGTTTCAAGAAAAATCACTCAGTGAGTTTGAGCCGCGCTTATGCGCCTCCTGCGCCACGCGCCACGCGCCTTCTACATTCGCGCCATGCGCCATTTAGAGCGCGCGCATAAGGATTTCTTCATAAGCTATGTTACGCGCCTCTGCGCCCCTTGATTTAAACGCACAATTACTGTGCGCCTGTTGGCTCAATGCGCCTCTTGGCTCAAACGCGCCTCAAAGTGTTTATTCAACACTCAGTGATTTATTGAAGACTCGAAGACTTGAAGAGAATTCAAATTACGCCAATGATCCAACGGTGGTTAAAAGATGCATATGCGCCTAATCTATTGACACATGTCCACAACGGTCACATTTATGTTGAGTGTCAAAATGGCCATAATATATGCATGCTCCAATCAACGAGCTACAGCTCATCTTATCTACAAGGATTTCCAACGGCTAGTTTTTTGAAGTTCACTATAAATACCCCATAACTTCAACATTTTGAAGTTGCTGAGTTTTGCTAAGAATTTCAAGAATTTCTCTCTCTAAGCATTTGTTGAAGATTTGAAGATTGCCTTCGTTTTTCCATATTTCTCAAGAACATCTTCATACCTTCATCCTTAGCCCAGATCTTCAAGCCTTAACACTTTAGTTTCTCGTGCTCTCCATCTCAAAGATCTAAAGAGCCTTGATACTAAGAACACACACGCACCTCTTCAAAGATTAATCATTTAGATTCTTCTTTAAGAGATACACCGGTTATTGTTTTGGATTTGTTCTTTCATAGTAATAGATCTTGAGTTAGTGTATAAGCTCAAACATTGTAATTTGTAACTCTCACTCATTATATAAGATCTCCATTAGAAATCCAAGACTAACCATCTTGGTAGAGGACGTAGATCTTTCATTGATCGAACCTCTCCAAATAGCTTGTGTGATTATCTTGTCATTTCTTTCAAGTTATTATTTTCACTCACTATTTGCTTGTTTACTCATTGTAGATTGATTGAACTGAATTGTGTTGTGATTGTTATATCATTTGCCTTAGTTCCTTTTTCACTCACTTTGAGCCAAAATACTTAGTGTGTGTGTTGCGCTCCCTTTATCACTTTGCGCCTATTTTCATTACTAAATTCCGCTGTGCATTTCACTCACTCACTTAGGCGCATTTCAATACGCTTACTTGATAAAGTGCGCATTTGCAATTGAGTTTATCAAGGGTACGAAAAGAATAATAAAACAGCTATTCACCCCCCCTCTAGCTATTTTTCATACCCTTGTTGCCCTTTGGGACCAACATGGGTCATAAAGATTGAATCTTTATACAATAATTTGGTCTCTAAAAGGTTAATAATGTGTCAAAATACCATCTTGATGATAAATTTCCATCTTTAATCATCAAATGGTCATTTTGGCTCAAAAGCCATGTTCATAAACTTTTTCATAAATTTCTCCAATGATTGCCTTTGATCACACCCAAGTCTTTGTTTTTGGCGTTCTTTTGATGATCAAAGTGCATAGGAATGATCTTTTCTAAGTTTTTGTTGTTAATCATAAACTGGAAATCTGAACAGTTTAGTCCAGTTTTAGCAGAATGCTCTGTTTCTGCCTGAAACTGGACTGTTTTTAGACAAACTGTAAAGATTCCAGGAAGAGCATGCTCTAGCCGTACGGCTACTCTGGGCTCAGAGGGAAAAATGTCCATTTTGTCCTTTGATCCCTGTTTTCTTAATAAAAGACCCCTTTTCAGTTTAATTTTTGAATAAAGTTAAAAGAGACTCTTTTCCGTTAAATACACACACACACATGCACTTTTGTTAACCAACATTAGGGAGACTCGGACTCATCCGAGGCGACTTGGGTGACGTAAAACTCTTCCCAATGCATAACCTGACCTCCGAACTAATAGAATCTCTAACCTTTTTTTTTGTTGGGTTAAATAATTAACAAAAGTGGCGACTCCGTCCGCGTTTGGCATTTCTTCCCTAAAACAACTTAAAACAAACAAAATCTTATCTTTGTTATTTTTTGGGGGACGGGATCCTTACACCTGTGAAGATTCATTTTGAGGATGGCGTATATTCCAATTTCAAGTGTAAGCAATCAGCTTTGTCGCAGTACTGATGAATTCGATTTGTTTTCCGGCGATTGCCTGATGTTTGTAAGAGATTCGGCGGCTACTAAGGTTAGGGCAATCATCTCTTTTAACCTTATTTGTTGTAATCAATTTTTTTTTTGCAAGTTATCCTAATATTAATCATGAGAATTTAGAAAGGTGCGTATAGATGAACTGAATGGTCACGTCGTTTTGTATTTTCTCACCGGTTAGGTATTTGACGTATTGAGGCGGTATATATTTATTTGTATATATAAATGTGTTATTTTGATTAGAAATGTCCATGACAAACCATTGAATAATATGGAACTTCCTCCTTATTTCTTTCCCCCTCAAGAGCACAGATTGACCCCAATTCCTAATTTCTATCTTTTGAGAGGAAATTCTGTTTCTTTTAATTCAGATGAATTAAACGGAAATGCTGTTAAGTATGTTGTCGTCGATGGAAGATGTAGGCAGGTCAGTTTTGTGTTGCATCGTGGGGTAGATGGAATGCTTGATATGTTGGAGTTGTACTGCACTCCTGATAATTTGAGTAGCATGAGTCCTGTATTTGAGGGGCAAAATTGGTGGACTTCTGTGAATGGCTGGATACATTCCAACATTCCTCTCCCTAGGCCTATGTCCTTCATTTTACTTTCTGAAGATCATGTGACTCCTGAAGACGTGACCATTAAATTCAGCACTTATGTCCAACTCTTGAACCCTGATGTCACTATTGTTAGTGAAGGCTTTAGGAGGATCAATCTCCATGCCCTGTTGATGACGCACTATGATGATTTTAAGTTGCTAGATCTTAGGGAGGGAAGTGAAAACATTTTGTTGTTCTATTTCAAAAGGGATCGGATTTCTGTTCAAGGTTTGTGCAGTAAAGTAGGAGTTTTGTTGATGTAAGCTTGTTGGTCCAGTTCCAGTGAATCCACCTCCAGTCTTTCCCCGTCATCCGTTTCTTAATGGGTATAGATAAATGTTTTTTTTGTTGGGTTGCAGGGTGTTGTCCCCTTTTGGTGATGGATAATTTAGGCAGATGGCGTTTTTTTTTTTTTTTTTTTTTTTAATATTTTCGGATTGTGTTATGTTGTTTTTGTTTTGTTCTTTTTTAAAATCATGTGAATGGTATTACTATTAAGTAAGTTTCATGTTTATGTATTGTTTTTTTAGTAAATTTATTGTGTGTTTTGTATTATAAATATTTACCTGAGTCATAGTTGGTTCAATTTATCAGAATTAATATTAGTATACGTGACATGTTAATGAAGTTTGAAAAAAGTTAGAGCAATATTTGATTTTTGAAAGAGTAAAAACATTATTTACATTTTTTGTAATCTATAAATTGACATAGAAGTCTCCAACCCTTGTATTCGTCAGTTATATGTAGCAGTTTCACTCTTGAAACTGCTACATATAACTGACCGTGACTAAAAACTGGTTCAGGTAGATAGAGACCAACATTTTCCAAAGTCTTGACTCTTGTTTATAGTCATGGCATAGCATACTTTAACTGGAAATTGTCTTCTACGTAGCACAAAATGGACCTTTCCTTCGCTTGCCGTAAGAGTTATCCTAGGAACCATTACTTTATCTCCTATATGAGATCCCGAGATAATAGTTCCCTCAATAATTCTTTTTCCAAGCTGTTCGACTATTAGTCTTGTGCCATTGCACATTCCTTGACTGGGATTGATATTCCGAAGTAACATGATTGGGACTCCTACCTTTAATCTCAGTCGATGATTAGGTATACCTGCAAGAGCATTTTTGTATATCGTCTAAGTAACATGAGGTAGACATTACCTTCCATCTGGAGTAAACTGACATCGTCGATGAGGTTATTCCGTCCTCTCTTTACTGCAAGTATTTTCCTCCTCTTAGCCCTATTTTGCTTAGCAATTAATCTACCAATGTCGCCTGTCATACAACAAATTGCAATTACATTTGGAATTTGAAAAACATGAAGACAATAGACAAAATTATAATTTTTAAGCTATTAAAGACCAATGTACCTTGGTTAATGTCACTTGTGTCAATAGGCTGACGTAGTCGTTTCCTTGCCATTGTTAGTAACTGAGAACAGTATAAGGATTTTTTTTGGGCTGCCTTAGTTGATCTAGGAAGAAGAAAGTGACTATGAGAAACTGTTGAGTTCAGTATCATTATTACATGTACAGAGAATATATAATTCCAAAGTGAGATTCATTAAACCGAACAGACAATATTAATTCATTAAAGTGCCTTGTATATTTCAGGGATACATTTGTTAAACTATATTTGAAATTCTAGAGCATCATTGATAAATTATTGACTACACTACCAGCAACAATGTAAAGGATAAAATCGTTAAATTTTAAACATTTTTTTAAAAAAGGTACATTGAAACTACCTTTTACAGAAATTCAATGATAATACTTTATTTCAATTTTTTTTTTTTATAAACCATCTACAGCGAAGGCCATGTATAAGTCACTTAATGTAGGAGTAAGAACATATTTGTGGGATGTTGATTAATTCAATAGACTTTGTATATATACATGAAAACAAATTAGGTTACCCTAAAGTTACCCTTTTTCCAATAAATAACGATAGTTACTTTTCTCATAGTAGATTTTACTTTTTTCAGTATACATACATTCTGGCATGCATATAATTTATTTGTCAATTGCACTTATATTACTTTATTTATTTTTCACTGAAACTCCATAATTTTGAAAAAATTTCTTTCAAAATTAAGGTATGAGCTCAATCACCTCAGTAAATTACTCTATTTACTTTTTTCTAAACAGAACGCAATAAATTAAGTATTCTAAGGGAATTAAGTTAAAAATCATAATCATCTACTTCATTTTTTTTTAATAAATGCATTCATTTGATATTTCCAGTACTAAATTTAGACATATAAACGTAAACTCATCAGCCATTGGAACTCTTAGTTAATGATTAAGTTGGTACTGCCATTTATAAAACTACGTATTAATGGGACCATATGTAAGAAAATAGCAGCAGCGATAACAAAACCAATGTAATCCCCCAAAACAATTATTAACCGTTGTCTCCAAAAAGCTAAATAATGTCAACAAACACAAATAACAACCAAAATTAACTACATATTGTTTATATCAAAAACCCATTAAAACTCTAGACAAATTCTCTACTACTCTTGTTATTTTCTTCATTTATCCCTCCCATAAATTGTTCCCTCCAGATTTCTTCAACATGCAGTTGGTGCCTTTAATACTTCAGTCCCTTTTTGGATTTATTCCTCCCACGGGTATTTGATTCGCCATCGCTCTCAGTAGCCTCAAACTCCTCCTCATTTCCATGTGACACTTGACCGTTCCTGTTTAAGAAAGTAGTTGGTTACCACAAGACAAACTTTTTTATGGCTAAAAATGCAAAACATGCTTACCCAATTCGAAGAGAACTTCTCTTCTCATTCAAAGATGGAGTCTTAACAGTAGGTGCTTTGCCATTGGGGCTTGTTTTACTACAGTTGTCCTAAAACAATTACAATAAATATATCAATGGGTAAGATAGTCTATAATTAGTTGAAATGAGATCAAGGGATTTGAAATGAGATTAAGGACTATACCTTCTCTGCAGTTGGATCACGAATTTCATCTTCAAATAGAATTCTTTTCACTGTGAAGTTCTCATAATTAGTCCCTCGGCTGTAATCGTTTAGCTCAATTTGGAATATATGACATTTGCCAATAATTTGTCTAAGTTGTTTGGGCAGGGGCTCATAGAAACCTTCCTGTGTATATGTAAAGCAATAAAATTGTAATATGCTTCATGGTTGAATGGTGTTATTGAATTATTATTTTTTTTTAAAAAATCTCTTCAACTGTCTGTGCTAAATCAGTAGCAGTAATGTTGATCAGTTTTTCTATCTCCCGATCAAAGAGCACACATTTCAATGAAGCAGTAGAGTCATCCAATTCAGCCTCGACACGATACCTAACATTTAGAAATTAACCATGCATAAAGAACATAGCACAACTGAAATTTATTTATAATGGAGAATATAGGAAAAGATAAATACTTGATGTAGGTGGATTCAATGTCTTTGTTACATTCATCACAGTGCACAACATGTTGAGTAGGTTTAACTTTCTTGTTGCAAAAAGTACATGAATTATACCGCCATCCATTCACGTCATTAATTTTGGACACACAACCATATACAAACAAAGGATATTTCTGCAAATGGACAAATTGGTTAAAACGTTAGTGTATGGACCAAACAATGTAATGAAATATTTCTTTATATTTTCTTTATGACATATGCAGGGATTTCTTTGTTTTCACTTACGAATGATTCACATGCTTTGGTCATTTCTGATAACCCACACACGTTCACTGCTCTTTTCAATAACATCCGCCTTTGAAATAGGACCTTCACCCCAAACAGTTAGCCTGATCTTATTGCCTCTGTTGAAAGACAAAAGTTAATTTGATTCTAAAATTTATGACATATCCAAAAAGATAAAATTAATAGAGATCAGCCTAGTATCTTCAAATTCAAAGAGCTTGATAGCAATCGGCCTTGAATTCTTCATACGTTCCCCAATGTCTGACACAGCGACAAAGTAACCAATGATATCTGGAAAATGATGTAGGTGGAAGAATAGTCATTCATACTTATGTCAATAGTAATATATTTTAAAAAAACAATTAATCTGAAAACTCACCACACATATACGTCTTGCTCTGACTTTGGTCAACCAAGTTGTCGTAGGGGACCATATCAAAGGAATTCATTGGGATTTTGGGTGGATTTCTCACAATCTCTTCTACAAATGTGGATGCATCCAAGAGTACAAATTCTTGCCTGCGCAATACTCGGTACTGTGGTTTGCTAATAGCGACAGTGAAGTTTTTGAAGCTATAGATAGAGCCCTCTTGTAATAGACCTTCAAAGTCAGGTATGAACCTACTTCTTATGCAACAATGCATAGCCTCTGACTGTTTATTTTTTGGAAATGTTATACACAGAGCCTTATTTCATTATTTTTTGAGTTTTTTTTTTCTCTTACAAATGGGAAATTTGACGCATAAATTATTCAAAAACGTTTAAAAAAAGGTGATAGAATTTACCTGTTCATCAACCGCTATGAAATCCATACTCATAATCTCACCCTCTCTCTTTGTGTTGCTGGATTTCCACATGCGCGTACATCGGGCAACAAATCGCTTGTCGCTACGACCCTTCTGAAGATGTTTGAGAAGGACAGCTTGAGGAGGCATTGTTATTGTTAATATGAAACAATATTTTGTACTTTCTGTAGACTTTGTGCCGTAAGCAATGTAGATATTCAGGCGTTTAAAAGTCCCACAGTGATTAGGCTTTTGATTCCCTTCAACTGTTGGCTTTAGAGTTTCCAATTTCTTATAACTGATAACATTAATACATAAATTTTAACTATTGTGTTTACTCTTCAAGGAAACTGGCCTAATCTATATGCCAGTATATATATGCATTTAACATGTACAAAATTAATAGTACTAAGTAATATGAAGAGTAAACATTGCAAGTTTTTAAGGATATGTTTAGACACTTTGTTAATTGCATTTGAATAGGTTAATTGTATATGCATTTATAATAGGAGTTTGTATGTATTCCATGTACTAAACATAGTATATTGGTAATAACACCATGCAATATTCTGGTAAGGGGAATAGTCATGAATATATAGGAATGTTACATTTCCTCTACCAAATACCTAAATTCAAACCTAATAGTAATGTCCCTTCAATGTGACTAAGTAGGAGAAGATTAAAAGTCAGATTTCAATTAGTCGACTAAATGAAGAGTTCCTACAAATCTTACAATGCTTAAAATTGTATGAGGTGTCAAAACCTTATTAATTTCACCCAACTTTAATATACTACAGGAGTAGATTTTTTCTCTTTCCAATTGATAATTAGTCAATTGCCATGTTTGATTCGTTAATTTTTCTTAAAAATAATTTACACAGAATCAACTACATATACAATGCCCTATCCTGCAAATTTGACCGGTTTGTGTTCAGTTTTTTTGGGTGGATGAAACTTGGGTATTTTGGATATAATTTTGTAAACTCCCCTTTCCATACCGTCACTGTTTTTATACTTTCACCCATTTTGTACCATCACCGTGCCACCGGCATGGGCACGAGTACTAGTTACTATTATTAATAATAGTTACTATAATAGTTACCTTATATAGTAATTAATATTATTAATAGTTAACTATTTTTATAATTAACATTTATAATTAACTATTGAATAAATTAAAAATTACTATTAATAGTATTAGTAATCGTAATAGTTGCAATATATATTAACTATTACTATTAATAGTATAATTAGTTAATCATAATAATTACTATATGGGCTAACTATCATTATTAATAGTATTAGTTAATCATTATACAATATATATTACTCCCTCCGTCACAGAGTAAGAGTCATACTTTTTATTTTTGTACGTCCCAAAGTAAGAGTCTCATTCATAAAATGGCAAAGAATCTTTACTATTCATCCCACTCATTATCTTGCATACTTTAATTTTATACTCACAACACCAATTAACTTACTATTTATCCCACTCATTTTATCTCCTACTTTACTTTTACACTCACAACACTTACATTATTTCCACCAATTCTTAATCTCCGTGCAAATGAGAGGTAGGACTCTTACTCCGGGACAGAGGGAGTAATTTTACTATTAATAGTACTCACTTCGTCCGAGAGTAAGAGTCATATTTTCTATTTTTATACGTCCCAGACTAAGAGTCTCTTTCCTAAAATGACAAATAATGGAAAAAATGAATAATATTTTGGACAATTATACCCTCAACCCACTTGCAATGTTTACCAATTTTCTATTGTTTTTTAATAAATGTGCGCAAACAATGTATGACTCTTACGATAGGATAGAGAGATTATTAATTAATCATAATAGTTACTATATATGTTAATTATTACTATTAATATTATTAGTGAATAATAATAGTTATTATATATGTTAGTAAATATAATTAATAATATTAGGTAATTATAATATTTATTTAAATTATTATTTAATAATAGTATTAGTTAAGATGATGGATACGCTATTAGTTACTAACTAGAAAAATTATTTATTTAAGACATAATAAAATTATTATACTAACACATTAAATGTACATTATAAACTTTTATATTTACTAATCATAATGTGTATATATAAAATCATTCTTGAACAATAGCTAATATTATCAAGTCAATTATCTATAAAATTAAAAGTTAATTCATAATGATAATAATTTATAGTTATATTCAAATTTCAATTATCATAATTATTACAACAAAATTAGAAAATTAACACAATTTTCCTAAGTTTGTAAGCAAACGTTTTAATTCATATACAATATAATTATATTACAAAAAGTTCTTATGTTACTTTATTAAGGAAAAACATAAAAAAATAAAATACGAAAAAATAGTAAATTAGTTTCCCGTGCAAAGCACGGGTTACCCAATAGAATAAGTAGATGTTTCAACTTTTAAACTACAACAATGATTTTTTTAATTGAAATTTTGAGACATACGGAATCTACTCCAAGAGCAACTTGGACACTGTCTCCATATGGCATTCGAGAAATCCCACATCTGATAGTATTTTGCGCTTAGTGCTTTATCGACTTGAGAATCCGGGTTGACGAAGAGACGTCCACCAAACATCCTAAAATCCGTAAAACATTTTTGCGTAGTAAGAACAGAAGCAATCATTCCCTTGTGATAGAATATGAGATTCATCATAATAAGAAGAACGAAACAAAACAAACAAACAAACAAATAACGGCTCTCGACAAAGAGAGAAATCACTCAACTTAGGAGATAAATCAACGGCTCTCAACTTAGGAGAGAAACTTATTATATACTAATAAACTGTTGGGTTTTGCACAATCATGCGCAGCGGAATAAACCCAAAAGCCTAGATCTGTGAGCGCGCGTCCTTTTCATCGTTTTTGGTTGGATTTGGTTTGATGCAAGGACTTGATTGTTGCTCGGTTTGTTGAGAGTCGCCACCATGTTTAACGGAACACAGACCGTGAGATATTAGATTCGGGGGTTAAGTTATAGATTGGGAAGGTCAAGGAGCACCCAATCCACCCAATCTAGGATTGGTCTTGCTACGAAAACATCATCATCATCTCGAAATTATGCAAATCATGTACAAAGAGAGCCAAACAAATAATTTCTCATTTATTTGGAATGTCGGATCATGTGCTTCGAGACCATCTCCATGAATTGGAGAGGGTCAACATGAAAGCGTAACACCTCAATGGGCCTGAGCAAGACTCACCCGTCGAGCAGGGACGAAAGTCGGCCTTAGTCTAGGATGATCCTTTTAATAGAATTACAGCACTTCAAAGCAAAGAAGGAGATGAGAAGATAGAAAATAAAGGAATTTACCTGAGCGTTCTTCAAGAATCCTATGGATGACCTTAACAAAAGGACTTGATGATCCCAAAAAACTTGACTTGAGTTGTGTTATGACTTCAATAATTTCGTGGGTTCTCTTTGTGGGACTGATATGAAGGTGTTTTTTTTTTTTTTTTTTTTTTTTTTTTTTTTTATCAAATTTGGAGGTATTAGAAGAGTTAGGTAGGGAGTGATTCTTTCCGACCCCTTTTTGGTTCAAGAACCCCTATATTTATATGATTTTGGTGACTTAGGGATCAAGCCAAGGAGTTGTTTATGGATGGGAATCAAAGACTCGAATCCTAAGGAGCTGTTTTTGGACTCTCAGATCGTCCTTCCTTTCTTTCCCGGATTATGGAGTGTTTGCCAAGAAACGAGGTTGAGTTCGATAAGGAAACTGCTGGAAAACCCGTCTGTCAAGGGGGATGTCTCGTACGAGGCATCTTGTGCTGGAATCACAATTTTGCCCTCTGCTTAAGTTTTAATGTTCATTTTGGCCCCTAACTAATGAAGTCACTCAGAAACTTAACGAGACATGTCAAACTTAACGAGTTTCGACCCAAATCAAAGGCGAGACACAGAAGTAGTGTAATCATAAATGTGATTCAAAATGGGGTGTCTACAGATCCCCTCGGCGACGATACTTATGGAAGAAGTAACGTCGTCGATAGAAAAGATGCCATTTAGAACTTTGGGTATGGTCGTGCTAGAAAGCTGCCTACGTATCCTCCGGAAAGGAATCAGACCAAACGTATTTTGACTCCAAAAACACGCAAAAACGGTTGTTTGAGATATTTTGAAAATCGTATTTGAAAGCAATGCTGCAGTAAGTAAAGTTTAGAGTTTAGAGAGTAACCCATACTGAGGAATCAATGTCATTGACCCAATTCTGAATATACCCTTTGTTGTTGATGGAGTGTCACGGTCGACGGTGCCCAGTCAGGACTTACTTGCTCACCAATATAGGACTTGATTGGTTGCCAATGTAGGTCTTGATTGCTTTGCCAATGTATGACTTGATTGGTTGCCAGTGTAGGACTTAATTGGTGCCAGTGTAGGACTTCATTGGTGTTGGTTTTTGATGCATCATGCGCAGCGGAATAAAACATACGATCAAACACCCATGAGCCCAGATCCGTACATGTTGATTAAATTAAATACAAGATGAAAGAAAACATACCCTTGAAGATCGAATCCATGAACATAGACTTTGAGGTGATAACGCAAACACCCTCTATCGGTATCCACAAGTCGAACGGATATCAAGAACACCTTCTTGATCTGGATTGCTAGACCCAAAGCTTGATGAAGAAATGATTTCTTCGCAGGAATTATTTTGCTCTTTGATTATTGTATTTTGATGATCATGGATCACAAAATAAATAATCCTACCTCTCTATAATTTATTGTTTCTAAAACAATGGTTATTGATTTTCAATATCAACATTAGAGGCTGTCAAACCCGGCTGTATATCTTATATAAAGGTCTGACCTAATTTCGTTTGGGATCGGGATTCCTTTTCAGTCAAGAAAACTGAACAAACTGGACTGGTATGGGAGGGGCGGCCGTACGGCTCCACCAAACAAGTCATACGGTGCCATTTGTAAATTTCCCAGATTTTTAGCCTTTTCAATCTGTTCTATTGTGTGTGACCCAATAGGATTGTACAAAGTTGGCAACGAGCCCGAACGAGTCAGAACCCATAAGTCATAAGCGGACTTTAGCAAGCTATTATTACTACCCAATTAATACAACTTTGAAAGTCCAAAGTTACCTTATAGAACATATCACAATCCTTTTGTCACGCGATATCATATTAGACATAAGTCATGGTCCACGTCAACTTATGTTGTCCAATGCTTTCTCGATCCTGAGTAGATTGATACGAGCAAATGATATTGAACACTTTAATTCACTTGGGTACGGCCGTACACTATCATCAATCTCACTCATCAAGAGGCCAATCAGATATCTCTCTTGAGAGAGGGACAAATCTCATCTTGACTTATCATTCTTCCCTACAAGAATCCGATTATGCCAATCGTAGCCTTTATAACCACCCGGTTAGGGGTAGCGTTTGAGTACGTCAAAAATAATGTTCATCATGTGGAAAACCATGATAATCTCAGGTCTAAGGATTCAAATGATATAACTATTATGAGATTTAATTATGACATTTGATCATGACATAAATCTCATAACGGGTCTATCCAGTACATTATTCTCCAACAAGTACCCACAAGTTTAATCCGCATCCTATGCACTATAATCATCATATGATTATCCATTAAACTCATGCTAGCCCTTCATAAGTGCTAGGGACAATGATTATTATAATAAACATGCAAAAGATATAATAATCGGGTTTGTTATCTCTATAACAATGAAGCTATGATATAACGTATAGGCATTTGTCAAGGGCCTAGGGCATAATATCCAACAATCTCCCACTTGCACTAGGCCCAATCAACGTGTATCCAATACCCATTGAGCTTAGTTATGATCTCCGTCATTATTGCAAGCGAGCTTATGTAAGATGATTATCCTTGTTATAATCATATGGTACTTTGCATATTTAGACATCTACCACCTTTGACGATTTTTCGAATAAGATAGAAATATCAGAGTATATGTTTAGATAAAACATTAGCCCCTTAGATTGTGCAATAACAATTATTAACACAATGAAGGTCCATTAAATTAGTGACACTAGAATAGATTTCTAGTTTACTACTCCCTCCGTTCCTTTATAAAAGTCGTTTTAGGAAGGAGATTTTGTTCCCATTTCGTTGACGTTTTGGGCTTTTCTTATTCTAATGGACTAAGATACCCCTACATTATTAATATCTACTTCTCTCGCCTTCCCTCTTTTCCAAGGCCAGCATACCCTTTTTTTGGCTTTTGATATTCTAATGGACTAAAACACATCTTCTCTTACCTTTTTTCTTTATATTCAACTCTGCATTTATGAAGAAAGAGGAAGGGTACTTTTGGAAACTCAAATGATATTAAATGTTTCCTTGGTTTGTGTAAATTTGTCTAAAACGACACTTAATTAGGAACGGAGGGAGTAATTAACATCTTAATCCAAACAACTTTCTAGTTGCATTTAATACTATTAGATACTCAACCTTTTGTAGAATAGTAATGGTACATTTAGAACTCTTCTAACACCATTATTAAACATAAACATGTATTTATAATGCAATATTTATCTTTGTTGGTTTGTAAGAATGCATCTATCTAACTATTACAAGATAATATTTTATTCCATCAAAGATAAAAAATGCATCCTTTAGTTCTTCACAAGAACATAAGGGTGTTTCTTATCTAGTGACTATCACTAGGATCCGATTGGTATCATCTCATCATACGCCAAGTATATGAGACATCCGGTCTTAGTACATCAATATGGCCTACATGATAAATCCAATTGCCGAAACATATGGAATCTTAATCATGTGCTCTTGCTCATTAGTCGTCCAATAAGACTAAATCTTGCAAAGATTAATGTCATTAGACTTTTGCAAGTAACCTCTCCAAGAGTCTTGCATAGTGAACATTTCACTATCTTGTCTTTATTAGTACTTTGACTTTAACCAATCATCCTCTTAGATTTATTTCCATAAATCTAAGTTCCAATAATATAGGTGGCTTTATCCAAGTCTTTCATTTAGAAACTCTTTCAACATGAATTATATGTCAACCACATATATAAGACTAAGAATTATATTACGCTCCTACTAAATTTATTGTAAACCCAACTCTCATCTTTGATACATTCAAACTCTTTGAATACTACATCAAAATGAAATTTCACTCCAAGTAGTATGCTTCAATCCATCTCATGGATTTCTGCAACTTGCATATTTTATTAGAATTTTATGGATCAATCAAAACTTTGAGGTTGTATCAAACACATCCTAAAGTAAGTTCCTATTAAGGAATATAGTTTTGACATCCATCTGTCAAATTTCATATTCAAAATATGAGGCCATGACAATAAGAATTCTAATAACAATAAGCATGATTACAGGTGATAAAGTTTCATCATAATTGACATTATGAATTAACTTTACTCAATTAGTCGGGCTTTATCAATATGCATCTTGCGATCCATGTCTGTTTTCTCCAAGAAAACTTATTTTCTATCCTTTGGTTTTTAGGCCTTAGGGTAGAACAATCAAGTTCAAAACTTGATTATTATACATGGATTGCACTTTTAGATTTTATGACTCCAAGTCATTGATATAAATCCGGAGCGGACTTTGCATCTTGATAGGTCATAAGTCAACCATTCTCAATGATATTTTCCTTATTACTTTCTATTACGAGAAATCAATATTTCTTGTTATAGACAGTATCGTATCATATATGCAAATATCTTGTGTATACTTGAACGAATTTCCACAACTCCTTGTGAAATTTTGTTCAACTTCCATCTTAGGTTCTATGTCATTTTTCTGGATCTCAAACTCTTTGAGATACATTTTACTCCTACTAGTTCTTTAGAGATAAACGATTTATCTAGAAAGTGCTATTTAGAGTGACGACAAACGATTTGTACTCTTTAAAGGGTGTAAAATTAATATCATTAAGATATCCCATGAAAATACATTAGTTAGATTTTGGTGTGATTTTGTGCAAGACATTACTTTTCTCAAAAGCATCACATCACAAATCTTTATGAAAGATAAACCAAGATTTCTTTCATTCCATATCTAATATAGTATCATGCGAGCCTTTTAAATGAAACTCAATTTAGTGTAAGCGCAGCTGTTTCCAGCACATAATCCAGAAAGTTAATTAAAGATCAATTTTACTTATTATGAGGAGAAAGACAGCAGTTTGTAGACAATCTGTAAACTTCTGTGAACAGGAGACGTACGGCTTATAACTAGGCGTACGCCAAAAATTCAGCCGTACGGTTGTTGATCTCAGATTCTGTCATTTTTATTCTGCAGACTTTCTGCAGAATTCTCATAAAGTCCATGGTTCAAATATTTATTACCTTGATCAAATCAGAGTACATCAATACTTTTGCCATGAGTTATCGAAATCTTTTCTAGCATTATTACTTTAATGAACTACATACATCAATATGTATTAGTCCAAGGCTCTGATCAATCTGGACTCTGGAGAACTACTGGATAACGTCTATCTTCGATCCCTAATCCGATTAGTCGAGAGTATCTTCTTATTTGGGCTTTTCAGGAAATTCCGGATAAGTCATGCGCATCTTGTAAATACCTGGGAGGTCCCTGTGAGTTCTGGAATGCCTAATAACTCATTTTTAGGTTGGGTATTAACAGTAGCCCCTCGGCGACGCTTCTTGAAAGGCATGGAGGGTCGTCGATTAAGAAAAGGAACCGATCTGAAACATGAGTTCCAAATCAAGAGAGGTATGAGAAAAGGTGACCAGGTTGGTCGAGCGGCTGAACCTTTGTCAGGCTACCTATGTATCCAAAGGGAATCAAGGCAATCGTAGTTCGAGAACATGAAGGAGAAAGAAACGAGACATCGTAGAGCAATAGAGTCATTGCAAATGGACTCTATTGGGGAAAAAGGAAAAGAAATGAAACATCGTAGAGAAATAAAGTCGTTGCAAATAGAATCTATTGGGGAAAAAGGAAAAGAAACGAAACATCGTAGAGCAATAAAGTCATTGCAAATGGACTCTATTGGGGAAAAGAGGTGAGGCCATACGCACGGTACGACAATAAGTTTTAAGAATCGAGAACAAAATTAGGAATGCATTCTAACTTCCTATAGAGCGTACGTAATTGAATAATTTCTTGATAAGCTACGCTACTTAGAGAGGTATAGTCCTCAATATCGCAGAATTCAGTAACTGGTAACGCCGATTGTCTAGCTCGCACGGGTTACGCCAATAACTTTCTCAACATGAAAGGTTTAAGGACATTTCCGACCTTCAATTATAATCTTTAGGGTTTATGGACGTTTCCGACCTTCAATTATAAATTGATTTAGTTATTTAAGGATTTTACGATGGTTTCTTTAATCCGCCTTTGGGTTTATGGACGTTTCCCACCTCCAATCATAATTTTTAGGGTTTAAGGATGTTTTCGACCTCCAATTATGGATTGATTTGGTAATTTACGCGGTCTTCTGGACCAATTCATTAAGTTTGGTAATTTATGCGGTCTTCCAGACTAGATTTGGTAATTTACGCGGTCTTCCGGACCTAATTGATTAATTTTGGTGGTTTCCTAAGGTCTTCCGGACCCATTTGATTAATTTTGGCCAAAATATGACTAAGGGCGCTAATTTTTGGATTAAAAACAAGCTGAGGGGCTATAATGTAAATTCTGGCGCCTGGGGGAATAAGTGGCTGATTGGCCAGTCTTTCTGATTGGCTGGAAATTCGTTGACGAGGATCATTGGTGGGCGCGCGAGATGGAAGGCTGAGATAGTTCCACGTCACTCGGACACACTGGCCACGCGGCTAGTCCTTACGCTGGATATACCCTACAAACAGCCGCCGGCTGTTGCTTTCTTCACTTTTCTTCTTCTTCCTTGACGGGCTTAGAGAGAAAAAGAGAGATTTTTGAGAGGTTTTTGCTATTGTTGCGATGGATCTTCAATATATTTTTAGCGCAGAGCAACCTTATGAGCAAGGTGAAGGTGCGGGGCAACAATTCGAACAAGGTGGAGGTGCAGAACCACCTCAACAAGAGGAGCAACATCAACAAAGGGTGAGGATGGCTTCTAGAAATTTCCATCCCGATGAGTGGCATTTTACGATGGGACAGCATTTTGATTTTTACGTGGGCCCTGACAAATATGGATCTGGTGGGAGGTTGATGGAGACAAAGGAGGTAACAGTCTCGCTTTTTATTGCTTTTTGGGTATTTGATTAGTATTTTATTTACATGTCTTTACATTTAGTACAATGCATGAGCCCTAGGGGTAAGATGGGTATTATACACACTATGAGGCAGTTCCACCCTCTTTATCGGACCTCTTTTGTGACTTGTGACCTTCAAAATGTCAGAGATGGGTCTATTCCGGCGTTTGATGGGGACAGACTTGCAAATCTGCCGGGGCTGGCTTATGTGGCCCGCGTGGCCAACCAAGGGGAAGACTGGCCGCGCAGCTAATCCCTGGTCTAACACGTTTTTTGTCAGATTTTTCCTTATACGATCAGGACTTGAACTCCCAACTCTATTTAACAGCAGCCTGCGCAGACAGACGAGACAGACATCAGTTTTCTCTTCCTTTGCTCTAGATTTCAATCTTTCTGCGTTCTTCTGATGGATAGACACCCTAGGATTTCCGAAGAGAGGCAACGTTACATCATCAAAAGCTTGAAGATATCGGTCCAGAGGCTTTCGAAGACAACTCGTGCATCCTTTGATAGGAGATTCAGAATCAAGTGTCTTTGATCTCTGTTCAGGGTTAAGTCTGATGAGAACCCGATTCGCGCTGCTGCCAAGTTTTGGGACAAGGAGAATCATGTCTTCAACTTCTCTTATAATGAAATCACCCCAACGTATGAAGACTTTACAGCTCTTTGTGGTTTGAGAGTGATGGATAGGGTAACCATGCCACAGTACCAAGTGCCTTCAGAGCTTCGGGTCTCCCAATTGCTAAGAATTTCTGTTAAAGAGGCTAGGGACTTGTTCTTGAATGATGATGTCGATATCTGTGGGCTTCCCATTAGGTTTATCAATAGCACGGTGGAGTCTGACACAACTTTCAATTGTCTAGCACTCTGTCTATTTGCCTCGGTACTATTTATACCTTATGTAGGAGTGGCTACGATGGGTTGTCTTGACATGGTGGATCAGGCTCAGGCCAATCGCAGTATTATCCCTTATCTCCTTGGGGAAACTTTGCATGGTATTGGGGAGTTGGCCTCGGGATGTCGTAAGATGACCAGAGGGAGTACCCGACTACTAACTTTGTGATTGCAAGAGAGGTTGCGAGTGTTGGAGGATCCTGTTGGGCCAGTATCACCTTGGATTTGTCAGAGTAGGCAAATAAGGCAGCCATTTGCAGGGATTGTTGGGTTTCTAAGTAACATGCGCAGCGGAATATAGCAATTAAAATTTTAAGAAACCCAAAGCCATGGATCCGCTCATATGATTAAATCAAATACAACATAATGAATAAAGGATGAACTAACCCTTGATGGCTATCAAAGTTTTCTCTTGGTCTTCGGTGGAGATTTGAAGACTTGATCACGATCACAAAGCTTGAACACGAACTTTGAAGATGATGATTTTCACCCTCTAGCGGTATCCACACTTCAAACGAATATCAAAGGAGCTTCTTTGATCTTGGTTGCTAGACCAATATTATGAAACACACTTTCACAATATAATAAAGAACTATATGGAATTTATTTGTGAATTATTTTGTTCCTCAATCAATGATATCTTAGAACAAAATAAAATCTCTCTCTCAAACTCTTTGAGACTCACAAAAGCACTAGTAAATATGGTCTGGCCGAATTTGGGTTTTTATACACAATTAAGACCTATTCCAAATAGGAATCTTGTGCCAAAAACCTTTCCTAATCGAATTAGGAAATTTCTAGTCGGCATACCGGGCGCCCGCCTGGTACCCCCCGAGCGCCCGCTCATTTGGGCAGAAGGTCAAGGCCTTTTCCGGCTTATTCAGGCGCCCGCCTGGTTCAACCCAAGCGCCCGCTTGGTTGACCAGGAGGCCCAGAATAATTCCAGAAATTCCCTTGAGGTCCTTCGACCCTAAATTCCAATATAGTCCTCTTATTTAAGATTCGTTCTATTGTGTGTGACCCTCTAGGATTATACTAAGTTGGCAATGGGCTCAAACATGATCCCATAAGATATGATTAGGTTCTAGCAAACCGTCATACCTACCCAAATAATATAACTAGATACAAGTTCGCATTCCTTTAGAATATGTCACAATCCTTTTGTCCACAATGTCATTGAACACAAGTCATGGTCAAACAGTCAACTTGTTTTGTTCAATACTTTCTCGATCCCGAATATGTTGATAATTCAGATGCTATTGATCTAATCAATCCATTTGAGTTCGGCCGAACATTTCATCAACATCATTCCTTCGAGGGGCCCAAGCTTGACATCTCTCCGTGGAGGGACAAATCCATTTAGCTTATTATTCTTCCCAACGGGAATCCGATTATGCCAATCATACCCTTTATAACTACCGTGTTAAGGTAGCGTTTGAATATGTCAAACACAATCTTCATCAAGTGGAAGACTATAATAACTTCATGTCTAAGGATTCAAATGACATAACTAATATGAGATATATGTATGACATAGACCATGACTTAAATCTCATACAGCGGGCCATGTCCAGTACCTTGTTCCAAACAAGTACCCATAAATCTAACATGATCATCTCATGATCATTTAGCCTTTATACTAGTGCTTAATAAGTACTAGGGACGGGGATTATTATAAGTAAACATGAACAACAATAATAATCAAAACATCTCTTTTATTGATATGAAATAAATGATAACAATTACAACGTTTATTAAACGTGCCTAGGGCACCACTACCAACAATCTCCCACTTGCCCTAGGCCCAATCTCCCATGTATCTAATACCCATGGACCTAACATGACCATCATGTTTAGCTTGTGGAAGTCCCTTTGTTAGTGGGTCCGCAACATTGTCATCAGTAGGTACTCTACATATATTTACGTCTCCCCTATCAACGATCTCTCGAATGATATAAAAACTCCTAAGTATGTGTTTGGATTTCTGATGTGCTCTTGGTTCCTTTGCTTGAGCAATAGCACCATTATTATCGCAATAAAGGTCTATTGGACTAGCAATACTAGGAACCACTTCAAGTTCGGTTATGAACTTCTTAATCCAAACAGCTTCCTTTGCAGCATCCGATGCAGCAATATACTCAGCTTCTGTTGTAGAATCAGCGGTTGTACTTTGCTTGGAACTCTTCCAGCTTACAGCTCCACCATTTAACATAAACACAAAACCCGATTGCGATCGGCTATCATCTTTGTCGGTTTGGAAGCTTGCATCCGTGTAAGCATTTACAACGAGATCATCTTCCACTCATCCATAGACCAAAAACGAGTCTTTAGTTCTTCTCAAGTACTTAAGAATCGCTTTTACAGCTATCCAGTGATTTTCGCCAGGGTCGGATTGGTATCTACTTGTCATGCTCAAAGCATAAGATACATCCGGCCTAGTACAAATCATGGCATATATGATGGACCCAATTGCCGAAGCATATGGAACATCATTCATTTTCTCACGCTCATCGTTTGTCTTAGGACATTGAGTCTTGCTTAGAGAAACTCCATGTAACACGGGCAAGGTGCCTCTCTTAGAATTTTCCATACGGAATCTTCTAATGACCTTGTCAATGTATGTGTTTTGGCTTAAACCAAGTAGCCTCCTTGATCTATCTCTATAGATCTTAATGCCAAGTATATATGCGGCTTCACCCATATCTTTCATTGCGAAGCACTTTCCTAACCAAGTCTTCACAGACAGAAGTGTAGGAATGTCGTTTCCAATAAGTAATATGTCATCCACGTATAAAATAAAGAATAGCACTATGATCCCACTAATCTTCTTGTATACACAAGGCTCATCTTCGTTCTTGATGAAACCAAACTCTTTGACCGATTCATCAAAACGGAGATTCCAACTCCTAGAAGCTTGCTTCAATCCATAGATGGATCGCTGCAATTTGCATACCTTAGAATCTTGTTCAAAACCTTCTGGTTGTGTCATATACACATCCTCTTGAAGTTTTCCATTCAGGAAAGCGGTTTTGACGTCCATCTGCCATATTTCATAGTCATGATATGCGGCAATGGCAAACAAAATTCTTATAGACTTGATCATTGCTACGGGTGAAAAGGTCTCATCATAGTCAATACCATGAACTTGCCTATAACCTTTCGCTACAAGCCTAGCTTTGTAAGTATGCACCTTCCCATCCATGTCAGTCTTCTTCTTGAAGACCCATTTGCATCCTATGGTTTTTACACCTTTGGGCGCATCAATCAAATTCCAAACTTGATTGTCTTGCATGGATTGCAATTCGGATTCCATGGCTCCAAGCCACTTGTCCGAATCAGGAGAAGACATCGCCTCTTGGTAGGTTGACAGTTCATCATTCTCAATGATTTCTACCTCATTACTATCCGTTACGAGAAATCCATATCTCTCGGGCTCGGATCGTAACCTACTAGATCTGCGAGTTGCTTGTGTATTTTGAACAGGTTCCACAACTCCTTGTGGTTCTTGTTCTTGTTCCACTATTGGTTCAATGTTATTTTCTGGGTCTCAAATTTCTTTAAGATTTATTTTACTCCCACTGATTTCTTTGGAGAGAAACTCTTTCTCTAGAAAGACACCAGTTCTGGCAACAAACACTTTGTTGTCCTCACGGTTGTAAAAGTAATATCCTCTAGTTTCCTTAGGATATCCCACGAAAATACATTTATCAGATTTGTGTGCAAGTTTGTCTGAGACAAGTCTTTTGACAAAAGCTTCACAACCCCAAATCTTCATGAAAGACAGACAAGGCTTCTTTCCGCTCCACATCTCATATGGAGTCTTTTGAACCGATTTAGTTGGAACACGATTTAGTGTGAAAGCAGCGGTTTCTAGGGCGTAACCCAAAAAGGATATTGGAAGATCAACTTGACTCATCATTGATCGAACCATGTCTAACAAAGTCCGATTCCTCCTCTCAGACACACCATTCCATTGTGGTGTTCCGGGTGGAGTCAATTGTGAAACTATTCCACAATTCTTTAGATGATCATCAAATTCTTGACTCAAGTATTCTCCACCTCGATCTGATCGAAGTGCCTTAATACTTTTGCCAAGTTGTTTTTCTACTTCATTTTGAAATATTCTAAATATCTCAAATGCTTCACTTTTATGTTTCATTAGGTAAACATACCCAAATCTACTATAATCATCAGTGAAGGTTATGAAGTATTGAAATCCTCCCCTAGCATTGCTACTTAATGGTCCGCATACATCGGAATGTATCAACCCCAATAAGTCGCTTGCCCTTTCACCCAACTTGGTAAAAGGTGTCTTAGTCATTTTTCCAAGAAGACACGACTCACAAGTATCATATGACTCGAGGTCACATGAACCTAAAAGTCCGTCCACATGGAGTTTTTAGATACGCTTCTCATTAATATGACCAAGACGGCAATGCCATAAATAGGTATGATTTACATCATTAGGTTTAGATTTCTTGTTTACATGATAGACATTGTCATTATTTTCATTCTTGACATCCAAGATATAAAGGCCATTAAATGAATTAGCAATACCATAAAGCACATCATTTAAGTAAATAGAAAATTTCTAATTCTCAATAAGAAACTTAAAACCTTCATTATCCAAACAAGAAATTGAAATAATATTTCTGCTTAAATCCGGAACATAATAACAATTGTTCAAAACAAGAATTAATCCGGAAGGTAAAGTGACTTCATAAGTCCCTACGGCTAATGCAGTAACTCTTGCTCCATTCCCCACGCGTAGATCTACTTCACCTTCTTTAAGCAGTCTCCTATTCTTTAGTCCCTGCACATTTAGACAAATGTGAGAACCACATCCGGTATCCAATACCCAAGAATCAGTGGTAGAAAGGAGAATATCTATCATATAGATACCTGAAGTCGACGCAGCCTTGCTGCCCTTCTTCTTCTTTTGCTCTTCCAAGAAGGCCTTGCAATTACGTTTCCAATGACCAATTTCTTGACAATGGAAACAGATTGCATCCTTTTGTGAATCAGGTTTTGCCTCAGAAGCCTTGGCAACCTTTGCCTTGCTTATTTTGGGTTTGACAACTTTCTTACCCTTTCCTTTGGCACTAGCCTTCTTCCCATCATGAACCAAGAGCATGGGAGAACCTTTCTCCACAATTTTCATCTCTGCAGTTTTGAGCATCCCATGCAACTCAAAGAGATTCTTATCCATTCCATGCATGTTATAATTCATCACAAACTGATTATAACTTTTAGGCAATGAATTAAGAATGAGATCCGTGGCTAGCTCCAATGGGATTGATAGCCAAGTTTCTCAAGGTGCTCTACATAACCTTTCATTTTAAGAAAGTGAGGACTCACTTGTTGCCCTTCATTCATTTTACTAGTAGTGAATGCAACAATGGTCTTGTACCTCTCTTGCCTAGCTTGCTCTTGAAACATGGTTCTCAACTCCACGCCTATCTCATAGGCTTCCAAATGTTCCAAACTTTGTTGGAGTTTTGAACACATAGCAGCAAGCATGAGACAACTTACATATCTAGAATCATTACGATGTTTCTTGTAATTGTCTCTTTCTACCCTAGGGGCAGTAGGCGGTGGTTCAGCAGGGAGAGGCCCATCGAGAATGTACAACTTATCTTCTTGCCTAAGAACGATTCTTATGCTACGGATCCAATCCATAAAGTTAGTACCATTCTCTTCTAGCTTATCCTTCTCAAGGATCGATCGCAACGACATTGATTGAGTGTTATTAGTCATTATCTACAAATATGCAAAATTTCCAAAATTTAATAAGTACCGATTTTCATTAAAGAGATAAATAATGTATTTTAAACAAAATACTCCCACTAAATTATATAACCTTCATATCCATCCAATGTATAATATAATTTAATTGGGCTAAGATCCAACTTTAATTTAACTTTTGAGTCCACGGAGGCGGACCGCTCAAAAACTAAATAAATTAGGTAGACAATCATGTCAATCATATTCAATATGATTCTTAGATTCTTTTATGAGATTTTTGAGAAATCCAATTTCAAAAACATGTTTAATCTCATCTTTTGCCTAGGCCCAAAACTGTTTTGACGCCTAATTAAGTCCAACCATTTTAAACGCATAAGAACCATTCAATTTAATGCACTTTGCGGAGGCAAGCCCACATTTAATTAATGAACCTCATCTTGCTCATACATGGATAAAATCAATGCACTTCGCGGAGGCGAACCCACATCAAAATCACCCATATATAAACAAGTGTTTTAATCATGGGATGGCAAAGAAGGACTTAAAACTTTCTTTGAAGGTTCATCACATATAGCATATAACACATTTATGAGCACATAATATAAACATGTTACACATCAAGTTTAGTCACTAAATTAATCTCCATTAATTTAAGCATGATATTTATGTGTCATTAGTTTCTCTATAATTATGAGGATGAGGCTATTTCAACTTTGGTTATTATCTCCAAATCAAGACAACAAGAAGCGCGGTCGAACTAAGCCATTAGGCAACCACAATCCCGCACTAATTCAAGAAACCAAGAAAGTAGTCCATGTGGACGAAACTAAGCAATAGATGGTCTCGATGAACGTAGGCCAATTGCATTCACAATTCCACATGGATCTCCAATCATTGAATCAAGAACTTTGTTTCTCAATTTTAGCAATTATGAACTCTTCATAATTCTAACTTCGTTTTATCTTTGAAACTTTGATTGCGATCAATTTTGGGAAACACAATCTCGATGAACGCAGATTAGCCATCCAAAACTTGAACCAATCTAGGAATCACAAGACTAAAACAAATAGGAAAATCAAACCCCAAAATCCACACACAAACCAACTACCCAAAACCCATTCCAGATCAGCAAGTCTGGACTGGTTCTGTTACTGGTTTTGTCGAATTTGTCGAAAATTCCATATTCAGATTTTAACCAAAATCAGAACATATTCTGCTGAGCGAGCGCCCTCCTGGTTATGACCAAGCGCGCGCCTGAATGGCCAGAATAGTATAGAATTTTAAAGTTCGAAAATTTTGTCTCAAAATTTTTTTTCCCCGATTATTAAAACTTTGATCCAATCAAAAATCAATAATCGAAATAATTCAGAATCCACCATAAATTTTTATTGCGATTGAATCGTGCGATTAAATTTGCAAAACAATAAACCACATAAAATCACAAAACAAATAAGCATCATATATTCCAATATTCATATCATGCAAGGCACATAAACAATTTATATACACATAACATGATCCAAGTATTGAATTAATCAACATGAACGGGGCTCTTATACCACTGTTGGGTTTCTAAGTAACATGCACAGCGGAATATAGCAATTAAAATTTTAAGAAACCCAAAGCCATGGATCCGCTCATATGATTAAATCAAATACAACATAATGAATAAAGGATGAACTAACCCTTGATGGCTATCAAAGTTTTCTCTTGGTCTTCGGTGGAGATTTGAAGACTTGATCACGATCACAAAGCTTGAACACGAACTTTGAAGATGATGATTTTCACCCTCTAGCGGTATCCACACTTCAAACGAATATCAAAGGAGCTTCTTTGATCTTGGTTGCTAGACCAATATTATGAAACACACTTTCACAATATAATAAAGAACTATATGGAATTTATTTGTGAATTATTTTGTTCCTCAATCAATGATATCCTAGAACAAAATAAAATCTCTCTCTCAAACTCTTTGAGACTCACAAAAGCACTAGTAAATATGTTCTGGCCGAATTTGGGTTTTTATACACAATTAAGACCTATTCCAAATAGGAATCTTGTGCCAAAAACCTTTCCTAATCGAATTAGGAAATTTCCAGTCGGCATGCCGGGCGCCCGCCTGGTACCCCCCGAGCGCCCGCTCATTTGGGCAGAAGGTCAAGGCCTTTTCCGGCTTATTCAGGCGCCCGCCTGGTTCAACCCAAGCGCCCGCTTGGTTGACCAGGAGGCCCAGAATAATTCCAGAAATTCCCTTGAGGTTCTTCGACCCTAAATTCCAATATAGTCCTCTTATTTAAGATTCGTTCTATTGTGTGTGACCCTCTAGGATTATACTAAGTTGGCAATGGGCTTAAACATGATCCCATAAGATATGATTAGGTTCTAGCAAACCGTTATACCTACCAAAATAGTATAACTAGATACAAGTTCGCATTCCTTTAGAATATGTCACAATCCTTTTGTCCACGATGTCATTGAACACAAGTCATGGTCAAACAGTCAACTTGTTTTGTTCAATACTTTCTCGATCCCGAATATGTTGATAATTCAGATGCTATTGATCTAATCAATCCATTTGAGTTCGGCCGAACATTTCATCAACATCATTCCTTCGAGGGGCCCAAGCTTGACATCTCTCCGTGGAGGGACAAATCCATTTAGCTTATTATTCTTCCCAACGGGAATCTGATTATGCCAATCATACCCTTTATAACTACCGTGTTAAGGTAGCGTTTGAATATGTCAAACACAATCTTCATCAAGTGGAAGACTATAATAACTTCATGTCTAAGGATTCAAATGACATAACTAATATGAGATATATGTATGACATAGACCATGACTTAAATCTCATACAGCGGGTCATGTCCAGTACCTTGTTCCAAACAAGTACCCATAAATCTAACATGATCATCTCATGATCATTTAGCCTTTATACTAGTGCTTAATAAGTACTAGGGACGGGGATTATTATAAGTAAACATGAACAACAATAATAATCAAAACATCTCTTTTATTGATATGAAATAAATGATAACAATTACAACGTTTATTAAACGTGCCTAGGGCACCACTACCAACAGGGATGACTTGGTCTGTATGGGTGACATTTATGGCGCAGGTGGGTACGGCTCAGATCAAGTGGATAGTACCTCATTGGGGGGTTATCAGAGCATGGCGGGCTCAGAGCGATTTCTGCATGATCCGGGTATCTAACCACAGTCATTGCAGACACATAGTTTAGGTTTTATTTTGTTTTAGTTTATTTAAATTTCAAAGCAGGTTATTTATTCGTAGGTTCTTTCGTGCTTAGACTCATCAAATAAATGTTAACATGTAGTGACTTATGGAAATAGAGATTTTGCTTTAGTTATAAACAGATTGTTTGCTTTATTGAATTTGCTCAAACCAGATTTGGATTTTTATTTATTTTTGAGACCGCACCTTTGAAGGCTGCCTACGTTCCCCTTTTACAGGTAGAGCGAAGGGGCTCAGGTCACTGTAGTTCATTTCTAATTTCAGAAAGGGAAGATAGAAAGGGGGAAAGTAGAGAAATATATATATATATATATATATATATATTATAAGGGGGACGACCGCTGTAGAAGTCAGTTTGATGGAGAGTACCGCTGATGGAGAGTACCGCTTGTGGAGGAGGACCGTGGTGGAGTAGAACGTAGTGGTCAGTTGTAGTATCGACGGAGATTGTAAACTTTGACTGGGAGGAGGCCATTGTCGTTCGTGTATATCCAATCTTCATTCTGTTTGGTTAAGTGACCCATCTCGATGAGTAGTCAGATCCTTTCTATCAACTCTTGACAGTCGTCAGTACTATGCCTTTCATTCTGGTGGTAGGAACACATTCTGTTTGGCTCAGAAATCTGTAGTGTCGGAGTAGGACCAAATTCTTGTATCGGTTGTAGTTTACCGATTTTCTTCAGTGCTTTGAACATGAGGCCCAAAGGTAGGTCCAAACTTATGCAGTGTTGGAAAAGGATGGGGGATCTATTCTGTGACTCAAACCTCCCATGTGGAATTCGTAAGGACGGGGTATTTACCATGTGCCTTTTTAGTTGAGTTAGAGCCAATTCGCATTTCTGATTCCAAACCTCTTCTAAGCAATTCTGTAATTCTTTAAGGCCCGGGTCTCCTGCCATCGTGAGGCGACTGATGTAGTGCAGTAGAGCTATTAGTTTTATCCTTTCGTACTTTTCGCGAGGGGGTGACATTGTTATCAGCTGTTTGATCTTCTTGGGGTCAGCTTCGAACTTATGTCCCAATCTATAGCCTAGATCTTTTGTCTGAATAGCACCAAATCTGCATCTTGACAGATCAAGGAGAGTTTTCTGACCTCTTAGAACGTTGAAGACTTTTCACAGATCCTCGATGTATCGGCCGTAGGGTCTCTTGGAGTGCATTACTAGGTTATCTAAGTAGATGTCTGAATCTGTTGATATTGTCTCTGGCACGCGGTAAGAGATACCAATGCCCTTCCACTCTAGAAATTGATTGGCGTGACAATAAGTAACCCATGGAGTTTGAAAGAGTAACTTCTCGTCTGTCTGTACTGCGGCAGGTATCCGATTTTTACCGGGGAAACCTTCGAGGAATGATCGAACTTCTCTGTCTTTGGCAGCTTCCAGCAATGAGTCTATGTCAATCGGAGGGAACCTATGTTTAGGGCTCATCTTATTGAGACTCATGTTCTCTATGTGAACCGTTACCTTCCTTTTATACTTCTTTACCGAGATAATGTTGAGCAACCACTTTGGCCAAAATACGAACTTGATGGAGTCTCTTTATAGCAGTTTTGCTATCTCCATCGCCATGCAAGGAGACCAATCGGGCTTAACTGGCTGCAATACTTTCTTTACTAACCCAATGTCTGGTGTTATCATTTGTTCCCAATCTCTGCCTGGCCCTTCGTCACAAGACCATGCAAAGATGTCTTCATATTCTCTGAGTAGCTTAGTCAATGCTTTTCGCTCTTCGCCTTGAAAGAAACTCCCAATCTGAGTCCACTTCGGCTTGTCTTGTCTTCCCAAATTCACACATGTTAACACCTCATCGGCACCTTGGGCTCGATTTTCCCTTTGGTTAATAACCTGCTCTGAGATTTATCGGATGTATTTATCATTAATTTTGTTTGTGTCTTCCTATTTTAATGAATCGTTATTAACTATTTGTATATCATTAGGTTGATTAGTCAATTTATCATTTATAAGAGTGGCTATAGCGGGATACTCGAAAAGATCGAGACTTTCAATTAATGCACGAGGAAAGACTGTGTTTGCGATTACATTGTAGTCTTTTTGACTTGAGGTCATTAGACTTAGACAGAGACACGAACTAATAAGTGAGAAAGGGAGACCTAACTGACTTAGGGGGAATTTACTTTCTAGGGGATGAGCTGACCAGCCCCAGATTCTCGATAGCAGTAGTCACGGGTTCGTATTCAATAACAGCCACGATATCATCTTCTAGGCTCAAGTGTTGAAACAAATCTTGGCCGTCCCATGCTTCCGCTTCCTTGGTTTCTCCGACTAAAGGCTCATCGAGTGACACGAATTCAGTATCGTAAGTCAGGTCTTTGTTCACCTTGATGACGTATTCACTCTGAATAGTAGTAATTCTGCCAGCAGTCGTTCCATGTACCTTAGCTCTAGATTAGCCCGGTCAAACTCGACATCTCTGAAGATTTCAAAACCCTTTTATAGCTTTCCGTTGTGGTCGAACCATGGCTCTGCGAACTCAAAGTTTGAGAACTCTTCACCTTCTTTGACATAGTAACTGTTGAGGGAAAGGTGGTAGGGTTTCATGTCTAACTTTTTGTAAGGAAGTTACTTTTTCTTGAGTACCTCTATCTGAATCTGCTCTGCCTTATCAGTGGGAGTAAGTACGTAACCTAGCCCAAATAGACCTCTGTGGTCTACTTCTTCAGTCAAATGCATGGGATCTTGTAAGTTCTTGCCTAGCCCCAGCCCCGGTATGAATCCCATGTTCCGAAGTATCTTGTAGATGGGCAGCACTTTATCATAAGTTCTAGTGAGATCGTTATCACATATCTGAGCTTATGCCACTATTTCGAACCCACTGAAGAGTCTGCGGTCTTCCTCGTGCTGAATTTGTAATACAGGCACTCCTTTCGAGTCGGTGCCTTGTACTCTTACTAGGTCGCTGTAGATAACTGTTACCTCATTCCCTGACTGGAATTTAACACACTGATGCAAGGAGGATGGGACAGCATTAGATTTATGGAGCCAAGGGCGTCCTAGCAGGATGGTGAAGGTGGATGGTATGTCGATCACTTAGAAATACGCAGACAGAGTCTACGTACCTACGGAGATGGACAGAGTGACAATTCCCAATACTGATCTGCATGTAGAGTCATAGGCCTTGATTTTCTGCTTGGAGGACCTTCTGGTTTGGTCCACACCTACTACGTCCATCGTTCGTGATGGTAGTACATTGATGGCGGATCCGTTGTCAACAAAGGCTCGAGGGATTTTCTTCCCAGTGATTTCGACTGTGATGTGCAGAGGTTCATTATGATCAATGCCAAATGGAGGTTCATTATGATCAATGCCACACCTACTTCATTCCATTGAAGTTGGTCTTGCTTGTTCAAAGTCTACATAATTAAAATGTTCTTCCTATTCTTAATAATGATAAAAAGGGGGTTTAAAAGGGGTTTTTAGAATGTAGGGAGATAACTCCTTAGTCAACTTCAATGGAATGAAGTGGCCTTTGGTGTCATGTCTCAAAATGGTTTTGGGGTGATTGCACGTTTGATTAAAGGAAAAGAAGAATAGAAGAGATGAAGTAGAAAAAGGAGAAGAAAAGTAGAGTTTTACCTAAGCTTCAAATGACTTCAAACACTTCTTGGTGAATTGCCTTGAAAATGCTTTTGAAAAGGTTTGTGTATAGTTTTCTTAGTCACCAAAAAGTCCTCCTTTTTGGTAGAGTTTTCTTGTATTAAAAAAGTGTCCCCTTGAAAGGTTGGAGAAGAGAGGTTTTTATAGTTGAAAAAGATATGTTTTTGGTGCCAAAACGAGGTCACAAAGAAATCCTTCCCAGGAAAAATCATGTAAAATGAGCAAGGGAGGGATTCTTGGACAAAATCTGTAACAGACGCCCAGAGGCGCGCCCCCTGCCTTGGTGGCGGGACGCGCGCGCTTCTGACCCCTACGGGCGGAGGCGCGCGACTTCAAGATGGTTTTTTTGACAGAATGGACTAGAAAGTCAGCCCTGTTATTCAGTTTAGTCCCTGGACTTAACGAAGTCAGTCAGGAACTTAACAAGAGTAACAGAAACTAACGAGAAACAGTTAAAATAGGGAGAAACACAAGATCAACCGTGCAATAAGGGTGAGCGGTCCAAGGCGGGGTGTCGACAGGGCCCCTCAGCGACGTGGATTGCAAAGGAAAACGCGTTGACGAAAGAAAGTACACCCGCCGAGGACATCACTAAGAAAAAGCAAAGACTCGATGAAAGCAGGAATTTGAAATTGCGAGAGATAGGGGTGCGCTCCATGTGTGAGCGGCTTTTATTGATAGAGGAGGTGGCATGATCCATTTGTAAATCCGCTGGTTGAATCCGTTTGATGAATCCGTTAGTGAATCCATTGAATGAGTCCGTTTGTGAACCCTATTGACGAATCCGTTAGTGAATCCGTTTGATGAATCCGTTAGTGAATCCATTGATGAGTCCGTTTGTGAATCCCGTTGACGAATATGTTAGTGAATCCGCTTGATGAATCCGTTAGTGAATCCATTGAATGAGTCCGTTTGTGAACCCTGTTGACGAATTCGTTAGTGAATCCGCTTGATGAATCCATTAGTGAATCCATTGAATGAGTCCATTTGTGAACCCTGTTGACGAATCCGTTAGTGAATCCGCTTGATGAATCCGTTAGTGAATCCATTGAATGAGTCCATTTGTGAACCTTGTTGACGAATCCGTTAGTGAATCCGTTACGTTGCTTAAGAAGTGGTGATTTCAGTGGTTCACCATGGAACAAATTGCTGTTTGTAGCTGTATCTGATGTATGCTGTTCGGAGATACACTTGCTGTTGACTTTGTAGGGTACGGGCACAGTTGACTGTGGATCGGTAAGAAATGTTTTCCCTTTAGAGAGGAAAATATCAGGATTGACCTTGACTGAAAGGAAGGACGCACCCTACTTTAAGTTTAGTGGGAGTTTCTGTCTAATTTCAATTTTGACATGCCTTAGGGGCGGACCAAATTAATGTGTGCCCAACTGTGTCCCCAAGGGCGGAGCTGATGTGGCTTTGATGAAGAATGTTGATCCTGCATTATTTCCTTCTTTGACAAGGGCTGATTGAGGCACTTCTGAAACGGGAGGCGGGCGCCTCGGCTAGTGTCTGCGGGATGCGTGCTCTTCCCAATGTTAGGTTTCATAGTAACATGCGCAGCGGAATAAAGCATTTAAATTTTTCATGAAACCCAAAGCCCATAGATCCATTCATATGATTAATTCAAATACATGCATAATGAATACTAGAATACTAACCCTTGATGACTTGATTTTGCAACCTTGATTTCGGTGGAGGCTTGAAAGGTTGATCACGAACAGAGCAAGAACACGAACCTTGAAGATGATAAGTTTCACCCTCTAGTGGTATCCACACCACGAACGAATATCAAGAACACTTGATCTTGGTTGCTAGACCAAATTGTGAAACACGCTTTCACAATGTATAGAACTATATGGAATTATTATGTGTGTGATATTCTTGTTCTTCAATCTAGGGATTTCTTAGAACAAGAAAAACATCCTCTCAAACCTTTAGAGGTACTCACAAACATATCATAATACATCGGACTGATTAGGGCAACTAGAGATAGGTTTTATACTTGTTACACATATTCCAAATAGGAAACAAGTGGTCAAACCCGCAAGAAAATGGAATAGGAAGCTTCTGGCCCAAAACCGCCTTGCCCAACCGGGTATAGAAATCTGCCCGACCGGGCATTGCAGATAGCCCGATCGGGTGTTATGACTTGCCTGAACGGGTGCTTAAGGAGGTCCGGCCGGGTCCTTCGCAATGTCTGACCGGACCCTCCCCCTTTTTCCATATTCCTTCGTTTCTCCTCTAAGTTCCTAAAATCCTCAAAAGGTCCTTCGACCCATATTCCAAAATAGTCCTTTAGGATTTGTTCTATTGTGTGTGACCCTCTAGGATTATACTAAGTTGGCAATGGGTTCAAATATGAACTCATAAGATATGATTAGGTTCTAGCAAACCGTCATACCTACCCAAATAGTGTAACTAGATACTAGTTCACATTTCTTTAGAATATGTCATAATCCCTTTGTCCATGATGTCATTGAATACAAGTCATGGTCAACAAGTCAACTTGTATTGTTCAATACTTTTCTCGATCCCAAATATGTTGATAATCCAAATGATATTGATCCAATCAATCCATTTGAGTTTGGCCAAACATTTCATCAACATCATTCCTACGAGGGGCCCAAGCTTGACATCTCTCCGAAGAGGGACAAATCCAATTAGCTTATTATTCTTCCCTACGTGAATCCGATTTTGCCAATCATACCCTTTATAACTACCTGGTTAAAGGTAGCGTTTGAATGCGCCAAACATAATCTTCATCAAGTGCAAGACTATAATAACTTCATGTCTAAGGATTCAAATAACATAACTAATATGAGATATATATACGACATAGACCATGACATAAATCTCATACAGCGGTTTATGTCCAGTACCTTGTTCCAAACAAGTACCCATAAATATAACATGATCATCCCATGATCATTTAGCCTTTATACTAGTGCTTAACAAGCTCTAGGGACGAAGATTATTATAAGAAAATATGAGCATTAATAATAATCAAAATATCTCTTCATCAATATGAATATAATGATAACACATAGAACGTTTAACAAACGTGCCTAAGGCACCAACACCAACAATCTCCCACTTGCCCTAGGCCCAATAACTTAGGTATCTAATACCCATGGACCTAACATGACCATCATGTTTAGCTTGTGGAAGTCCCTTTTCTAGCGTGTCCGCAACGTTATCATTTAGTTGGTACTTTGTATATATTTATGTCTCCCTTATCAACGATTTCTCGAACGATATGAAAAACGCCTAAGTATGTGTTTGGATTTAGGATGTGCCCTTGGTTCCTTTGCTTGAGCAATAGCACCATTATTATCATAATAAATGTCTATTGGATTAGCAATACTAGGAACCATCTCAAGTTCACCAATGAACTTCTTAATCCAAACAGTTTCCTTTGCAGCATCCAATGCAGCAATATACTTAGTTTTAGTTGTAGAATTAGTGACTGTACTCTGCTTGGAACTATTCCAACTTACAGCTCCACTATTCGACATATGCATAAAATCCGATTGCGATCTTTTATCATCTTTGTTGGTTTTGAAGCATGCATCTGAGATTATCTTCCATACCTCCATAGATCAAAAACGAATCTTTAGTCCTTCTCAAGTACTTAAGAATCGCTTTCACATCCATTCAGTGATTCTCAACGAGGTCGGATTGATATCTATTCGTTATGCTCCAAGCATTAGATATATTTGGATTAGTACTTATCA
Source organism: Campanula takesimana (assembly GCA_026119855.1). Classification (NCBI taxonomy): domain Eukaryota; kingdom Viridiplantae; phylum Streptophyta; class Magnoliopsida; order Asterales; family Campanulaceae; genus Campanula; species Campanula takesimana. The sequence continues at coordinate 201,313 of JAOWBW010001022.1, forward strand.
TGGCATGGTGGATCCAATTGCCGAAGCAAATGGCATCTCACACATTTTCTCATGCTCATCTTTTGTCTTAGGACATTGAGTCTTTCTTAGAGAAATTCCATGTATCATTGGCAACTGTCCTCTCTTAGACTTTCCCATGCAGAATCTTCTAATGACTTTGTCAATGTATGTACTTTGGCTTTAATCAATTAGCTTCCTTAATATATCTCTGTAGATCTTAATTCCAAGGACGTATGCGGATTCATCCATATCCTTCATTGCGAAACACTTTCTTAACCAAATCTTTACAGATTAAAGTGTAGGAATGTCGTTTTCAATGAGCAATATGTCATCCACATATAAGATAAGGAATATCACCATGCTCCCACTAATCTTCTTGTATATACAAGATTCATTTTCATTCTTGATGAGGCCAAACTCTTTGATTCATCAAAACGGAGATTCCAACTCCGAGAAGCTTGCTTCAATCCATCCCATGAATCTGCGCAATTTTCATACTTTTAGAATTTTCTTGACTATCAAACCTTTAGGTTGTATCCAATACATCCTTAAGTGTGTTCCCGTTAAGGAACGCTTGTTTTGACAACCTTTTTATCAAATTTCATATTCAAAACATGAAGATGTGACCATGAGAATTCTATAAGTTCCTTGCCACCCATGTAAGTTTTCTCCAAGAAAACTTCAATCTCATCCTTTGGTTTTTACACCTTAGGTTAGAACGATCAAGTTCCAAACTTGATTATCATACATGGATTGCATTTTAGATTTTATGACTCCAAGTCATTAATCTAAATATTGAGTAGTCACTGCATTTTGATAGGTGGTAATATGTCATTCTCAATGAGCTTTACCTCAATATTTTCTATTTCGAAATATCCAATATTTCTTGTAATAGATTGTATCCTATCATGTATGCAAGTACTTGTATATCTTGAACGGATTTTCACAATCCCTTGTGAAGGTTTTTTCAACTTCCATCTTAGGTTAAATTATATTTTTCAGGTCTCGAACCATTTGAGATATATTTTACTCCCACTGGTTCTTTTAGAGATAAACAACTTATCTAGAAAAGTACCATCATAAGTAACAAACCACTTGTTTCTTATTAGTAAAATGATATCCTCAAGTTTCGTTAGTATATACCATGAAAATATATATTTATTAGGTTTAAATGCGAGTGTGTCGCAGACAGCTCATTTTCAAAATGTCTCACCGTCTTAAATCTTTATTAAAGACAAACCGAGTTTTTTTTTTACCTTTTAACCTCTTTTGATGGAACTCAAATTAGTGTAATTATAGCGGTTTTCAAATACATAACCCCAAAACAAATAATGGAAGATCAATCTGACGTTATCATCTAATGAACCCTATCCAATAAGGTTTTTTACCTCCGTGCAGACACATCATTCCAAATGGTGTTCTTGTTGGAGTTAATTGTGAAACTATTTCACAACCTTAACTTTGACTGTCAAATTCTTGGTTTAATTATTCATCATCATGATCCAATCAGAATCTTTGAATAGTTTTACCAAGTACAACCAAAATTCTCTTTTAGCATTGCAACTTAATGCAATATATACATCGAAATGTATTAGGTCAAATAAGATATTAGCCTTTTACTAACTCTAGTAAAAGATGTCTTGGTCCAAGTAAATAAGATTTGCATAAATCATATGATTCCAAATCATATGACTTTAAAACTCCGTCCCATGGAATTTTAGATACGCATTTCTCATTTATTTGATCAAAACAATAATGTTTAAGGAATTTAATTTTTATGTTATAGCCTTTATTACTTTGTTCTTGAAGATTTAGGATATAAGATCTATTTATATGATAACACAATGAAGTATAAATAAAACACCTTTCTTATTCTAAATAAGAAATAAATATCATTCATTATCTTATAACAAAATAATATTTTCTACTTCATGAGTAAAGTCACTTTATCAGTGTTCTACGAACAATTCTGCAACCTTTGCATCATTACCATTCGTAGGTCTAACTTTACTATAAGTAGTCTTTCAATCCACTAATTATTGCACATTTATACAAATGTGGGATCCACATCCGGTATCCAATACCCAATAATTAAATTCAGAAGGATTATTTTATAACATAAATATCCCAAGTGGTAGTCCCACTACCATTATCTTTTATTGATCATCCAGAATTTTTGATTATAATTTTAAATGGTCAATCCAATTGCCACGTTACCAAATTGCATCAATTAGGGTTATAATTTTAACCACAATTATTTCCTTTAGGTTTGACATATTTTTTCTTACCTTTCTTTTGGCACTTGACCATTTTTCCTTTATGAACCATGAGCATTGGAGAAACCTTTTCCACTATCTTCATCTCCGCAGTTTTCAGCATGTCATGCAACTCAAAGAGATTCTTATCCATTCCATGCGTGTTATAGTTCATCACAAAGTGATTATAACTCTTAGGCAATTGATTTTAAGAATGAGATCCGTGGCTTGCTCCAATCCAATTGGACAGCCAAGTTTCTCAAGATGCTCTACGTAGCCTTTCATATTAAGCATGTGAGGTGCCACTCATTGCCCATCACTCATTTTGAAATAAGTGAATGCAACAATGGTTTTATACCTCTCTTGCCTAGCTTGCTCTTGAAACATGTCTTTTAACTCCACGCCTATCTCATAGGCTTCCACAAGTTCTAAACTTTGTTTGAGTTTTGAGCACATAATCGTGAGCATGAGATAACTCACATCCCTAGAATCAAACTCATGTTTCTTGTGATTGTCTCCTCCGCCCTAGGGGCATTGGCTCCGGGTTCTTTTAGGAATAGGCCTATCAAGAATGTACAACTTATCTTCTTGACTTAGAACGATTCTTAGGCTCAGGATCCAATCCATGAAGTTTGTACCATTCTCTTGAAGCTTAACCTTATCAAGGATTGATCGCAACGAAGTTAGTTATCATTATCTACAACTCATGCAAAATTTCCAAAATTTTACAAGTATCAATCTCATTAAAGAGATAAATAATGTATTTTTCAAAAATACTCCCACTAAATTATAAAACCTTCTTATACATCCAATGTATAATATAATTTAAATGGGATAAGATCCAACTTTAATTTAATTTCAAGTCCGCTAAGGCGGATTACACAAAATCAAATTAATTAGGTAGACAACCATGTCAATCATATCCCATATGACTCTTAGATCCTTTTCTGAGATTCTTTAAAATTGGGCTAAGATCTAACTTTAATTAATTTCAAGTCCGCTAAGGCGGATTACACAAAATCAAATTAATTAGGTAGAAAAACATGTCAATCATATCCCATATGATTCTTAGAGATCCAATTTCAAAAGCATGTTTAATCTCATCTTTGCTTTAGGCCCAAAACTGTTTTCACGCCCAATTAAGTCTAACCATTTTAAACACACAGTTGATGTGCCTCGCTAGGGCGTGCCAAATCATCTATCTTGCTCATACATGAATAAAGTTAATGCACCTCGCTAGGGCGAGCCCACATTAAAATCACCCATGCGCTAACAAGTGTTTTAATCATGGCGTGGCGAAAAGACTTAAAACTTTTCTTGAAGGTTTATCACCATATAGCATACAACACATTTATTGGCACATAAGATAAACATGTTACGGATCAGGTTTAGCCATTAAATTAATCATTATTAATTTAAGCATAATACTTATGTGTCATTAGTTTCTCTATAATTATGAGGATGAGACTCTTTAAACTTTGGTTATCATCTCCAAATCAAGACAACAAGAAGTGCGGCCGAACTAAGCCATAAGGCAACCACAATTCCGCACTAATTCAAGAAACCAAGAAAGTTGTCCATGTGGCCGAAACTAAGCAATAGATGATCTCGATGAACGTAGGCCAATTGCATTCACAATTCCACATGGATCTCCAAACTTGAATCAAGAACTTTGTTTCTTAATTTTAGCAATTATGAACTCTTCATAATTCTAACTTCGTTTTATCTTTGAATCTTTGAGTGGGATCAAGTTTGGGAAACACAGTCTCGATGAACACAGGCTAGCCATCCAAACCTTGATCCAATCTTAGTATCACAAGACTAAAACAAATAGGAAAATTAAACCCCAAGATCCATACCCAAAATCAAACGCCCGACCCCCGCTCCAGACCAGAAGGTCCGGACAGGTGCCAGCGCTGGTCCGGTCGGACCCACCTCCGAAAAACCCAGATTTTTAAAGTTCCAAAATTTTGCTCAAAATTGTTTTCCCCGATTCAATTAGGATTTGGTGTTCTTGATGATCCAATCACCATGAATATCAGAACCTTGAATGAACAACTCATGAATCCCTAGATTATCAAAACTTTGATCCAATCAAAAATTAATAATCCAAACAATTTAAAATCCATCATAATTTTTATTGCGTTTGAATATTGCGATTAAAGTTTATAAAACAATAAACTACATAAAATCCATATAACACATAAACATCATAATCCCAATATTCAAATCATGCTAGGCACATAACCAAACAATTTATATACACACAACATGATTATGTATTGAAATAATCAACATGAACGGGGTGATACCACTGTTAGGTTTCATAGTAACATGCATAGTGGAATAAAGCATTTAAATTTTTCATGAAACCCAAAGCCCATAGATCCATTCATATGATTAATTCAAATACATGCATAATGAATACTAGAATACGAACCCTTGATGACTTTGATTTTGCAACCTTGAGTTCGGTAGAGGCTTGAAAGCTTGATCACGAACAGAGCAAGAACATGAACTTTGAAGATGATAAGTTTCACCCTCTAGCGGTATCCACACCACGAACGAATATCAAGAACACTTGATCTTGGTTGCTAGACCAAATTGTGAAACACTCTTTCACAATGTATAGAACTATATGGAATTATTATGTGTGTGATATTCTTGTTCTTTAATCTAGGGATTTCTTAGAACAGGAAAAACATCCTCTCAAACCCTTGGAGGCACTCACAAACATATCATAATACATCAGACTGATTAGGGTAACTAGAGATAGGTTTTATACTTGTTACACCTATTCCAAATAGGAAACAAGTGGTCAAACCCGCAAGAAAATGGAATAGGAAGTTCCTGACCCGAAACCGCCTTGCCCGTCCGGGTATAGCAATCTGCCCGACCGGGTATTGCAGATAGCCCGACCGAGTGCTTAAGGAGGTCCGGCCGGGTCCTTTGCAAGGTCCGACTGGACCCTCCCCCTTTTTCCATATTCCTTCGTTTCTCCTCTAAGTTCCCAAAATCCTCGAAAGGTCCTTCGACCCATATTCCAATATAGTCCTTTAAGATTCGTTATATTATGTGTGACCCTCTAGGATTACTCTAAGTTGGTAATGGGTTCAAACATGAACTCATAAGATATGATTAGGTTATAGAAAACCGTCATACCTACCCAAATAGTGTAACTAGATACTAGTTCGCATTTCTTTAGAATATGTCATAATCCCTTTGTCCACGATATCAATAAACACAAGTCATGGTCAACAAGTCAACTTGTATAGTTCAATACTTTTCTCGATCCCGAATATGTTGATAATCCAAATGACATTGATCCAATCAATCCATTTGAGTTTGGCCAAACATTTCATCAACATCATTCCTATGAGGGGCCCAAGCTTGACATCTCTCCGAAGAGGGAAAAATCCAATTAGCTTATTATTCTTCCCTACGTGAATCCGATTATGCCAATCATACCCTTTATAACTACCTGGTTAAAGGTAGTGTTTGAATACATCAAACATAATCTCATCAAGTGGAAGACTATAATAACTTCATGTCTAAGGATTCAAATACCATAACTAATATGAGATATATGTACGATATAGACCATGACATAAATCTCATACAGCGGGTCATGTCCAGTACCTTGTTCCAAACAAGTACCCATAAATCTAACATGATCATCCCATGATTATTTAACCTTTATACTAGTGCTTAACAAGCTCTAGGGACAGATATTATTATAAGAAAACATGAGCATTAATAATAATCAAAATATCTCTTCATCAATATGAATATAATGATAACACATACAACGTTTAACAAACGTGCTTAGGGCACCAACACCAACACCCAAGTGGGTGGCGGGAGGCGCGCGCTTCTGGGGAGCGAATTTCAGGGCTTGACATTTGCTGGCCAAAAGATCTCCAACAGCTATAATATCAGCCTCTGTTCGAACATATTCCTCCAACAACTATTTTTTGCCATTCTTGAATACTCTTTTCTTGCTTGATTTTTCTTGTAATCAACATTTTCCATGGCTTCCAATTCTTTCACTCTTGATACCAAGGTTGTTGGTGAGTACGAGAAGGACTTGTCAACCTTCGTGTTTTCTTTCAAGACCCATCCTAAGAAGGCTTTTGTTAAAGTTTTTGGGTTTCGAATTCTTTTCACGCTATGGACGTTGAAACTGGATTGGGATTTTTTGAAGGCTGCCACAGCCTCTTGGGATTGTGACAGTGACACTTTTAATTTTTTGACGAATGAAATGGTGCCGACTGTTGATGACTTTGGAGCGATTCTTGGCATGCCATTGACGGGTCAGATTGCCGTCCCCAAATACCATCGTGGCGTCATTGATTCCTGGTCCGACTTATTGAATCTCCATGTCGGAGATGTGAGGAAGATGTCGCATGGCACCGTGGTTGACATAACTGAGTTGCCGATGTTTTTAAGTTTGCATTCGGAGGACACGCTGATTCAGTCCTTTAAAATAAATGCCATGGCAGTTTCCCTTTTCAGCGAGGTTCTGTTTGTTACACCCCTCGGGACTGCGGATGTGCAACTAGCTGAGATTGTCTTGTAGGCGAAAGAGAAACAATTTAGCATAATCCCTCTTGTAGTGGGGGAAACCTTGCATGGCTTAGATGAGTTGCACCGAACGGGTGAGATGAGGCGGGGAAGCCCCTTACTCTTGACTATATGACTTCGAGAGCATTTTAGAGTTTATTCTCCGGAGGGTGATATTTCTCCTTTTGTTGTTCATAGGAGGAAGCTGCTGATTCGGGATTTCTCTGAAGATGGTTGGAAGAAATTCTTTGCATCTCGAGGATCAGCCGACATTGAGTGGTGTCCCCCCTCTTACGGGCTTCGTCCTTTCGTGGAATGGACTTTGGGTTTCGGGCATGTTGTCCTCCCCGGTCTCAGAGATTCCTCATTTTATCAGCCTGAGAGAGTTCTATAGCAGTTCGGTTGTCAGCTGATTGTCCTTTTTCTGAGGAGCAGGGTGCTCCGTCCAGTCTCGTACTTAGGTCCGGACTTTTCGAGGGAACTCCAGTTGGCTTGGGATGGTGACCGTCATCGGTGGGCTTCCATCCCTTCTCATCGGGGCAGTATCTTTCTTCCCGAGAGTTATTTGGATTATCTGTTTGGCACCCTTTACCACGGCATCACTTGGGTTGATGTGCTTCGCGCTGAGTTGCTAGGAAAGGACTTTGAGCCTAGCAGTGCTTTGAGATATAGGGAGGCTTCTGCTGATTCACACAATATTCCGGCTGACCCTTTCGGCAATCATTTGGATAACTTTTATGCTCGGTGGTGCCTTGCTGCGCAGAAGGTTTCGGTCTACCTCAGTGTTCCTAGACCTCACAAGAAGATTAGGATTGAGAGCCGTTCGGGTGGCCCTTCGAAGGCTAAGAAGAAATTAGATTTTTCCTAGTACCCCAAGATTGCAATTAAATAGACCACTTATTAGGATTTAATGTTTTAATGTATTTTATTGCTCATCATTATCCGTTGTAATGGTCAAAATGTTTCTAGGAATGAATAAAAATTGCATTTTGATATGACATGATTGGGTAAAATTTATTGTTTTAGACCGCACCCGAAGGTTGCCTACGTTCATCTCGTAGAGAGGCTCAGGTCTCCGTAGTTCAAACAAATGAAGACCTATTTTTTTTTTTTTTTTTTTTTTTGCACCCGGTTTTTTGCCTAGACCGCCCTTTCGGGTTTTCAATCTAGCGGGCTTCTTTTTTGCACATAAGAGGTTGATCCCTTGATGATGTATTTTGTAGACTCGGTTCCCAATCAACACATATCTTGTGGCTAGCTTTTGTAATGCTACTCGAGATTTCCCATTGCTATTCTCGGGGAAAGTGCCATTGTTGAGGAAGTTTATGATGTTTGTGTACCACGGGGGCTTGTTTGGACTTCATTGATTTCAATACTCATGCAATATTCCGGACTAGTCCTTCTTGAAATTTTGAAGGGCTTCACCATTTTTCCCTTGGGCATCTCAACCAGTGAGACTATGGTGGCCAAAGCATCAGCAAAGTGGTTTTTGTCCCTCGGCAAATAATTGAACGTGATGTCTTGGAACTGTTCAACTAACTCCTCGAGGTGTTGACCATACTGTTGGAGGGTCGGGTCTTGGATTCACCATTTACCCGATGTGTGATTGATAAGGAGCAGGGAGTCACCGAATACTTCAAGATCTGTGACATTCCTTTCTAGGGCCGCTTCTAGCCCCGCTATACATGCCTCATATTCAGCAATGTTGTTGGTAGCATTAAATTCAAGACAGATTGCAATCGGAGTTTAGATATCCTTTGGATCGACAAGCAACATTCCTATCCCATAACCGTGCTTATTGGCTACGCCATTGAAAAAAAGTTGCCACTTATTTTCCTCGGTTGTAGTGCAAATTTTCCTCGGTTGTATTGCAAATCAAGTGCTCGTCGGGAAATTGTAAGACTTCCCCCTTCACTTCATCACACAGAAATTCAGCAAGCTGATCACTGAACACTTTTCCCCTGATGGATTTGAGTGTGACGTAGGTGATATCATAGCCGGCGAACATGAAATACCACTTAGCTATCCTTGTTGAGATTAAAGGCTTCTCGAAGATATAGCAGAGCGGGTCCACTTTTGCTACTAGCTTGATCGAAAAGGCTTCCATGTAATGTTTGAGCTTTTGAGTGACCCAAACCAATGTTGCACATGACTTCTCTAAGACAGAGTAGTTCTTTGCGCATCCTTGAAATTGGCGACTGACAAAGTAAATGGCGTTCTCCTTTGTGGAGTCTCATTGCTCTTGTTCTAACATATCCCCTAGGGCTTCGTCATTCACTGTGAGGTAGAGCAAGAGAGGCTTCTCCTTGTGCGGTGGAACCAAGACTGGAGGGCATGTCAAATAATGCTTTACTTGGTCGAAAGCTGCTTGGCAAGCGTCGGTCCATTTTAGATCCACATTCTTCTTGAGTAGTTTGAAGATTGGCTCACATATGGAAGTGAGTTGGTGCATAAACCGACTGATGTACTGAAGTCTGCCCATGAAATCTTTGATTTCTTTTTGTGTCTTTGGAGGAGGCATGTCAATGATTGCCTTGATTTTTGAGGGATCTGCTTCAATTCCCCTCTCGGTAACCATGTAGCCAAGAACTTTGCCTCGGATAACCCCAAAAGTGCACTTTGCGGGATTGAGCCTCATCTTGTGTTGTCGAAGCCTTTCGAAGAACTTGCGGAGGTCGATCAATTGTTGACCGTTGGTCCCCTTTGAATGGATGATCATGTCGTCCACATACACCTCAATTTCTTTATGAATCATGTCGTGGAACAAGTCTATCACAGCCCTTTGATAAGTATCCCCAGTGTTCCTTAACCCAAACGGCAAGACTGTGTAGCAAAAGGTGCCCCACGGTGTTGTGAAAGCAGTCTTGTGTTGATCCTCCTCGGCCATAAGAATCTGATTATACCTAGAAAAACCATCCACAAATGAGCGAACCTCGTAGGCAGCAGTGGAGTCTACTACCATGTCGATGTTGGGTAGTAGAAAGTCATCCTTTGGAGAAGCTTTGTTCAAAATCCCGGAAGTACACACAAACACGGACCTTGCCGTTAGCCTTTCTGACTGTCACGACATTTGCAAGCCATGTTGGATACTTAATAACTTTGATGAAGCCCACACTGAGAAGCTTCTATATCTCTTCCTTGACTTGCAGAGACCATCCTAGCTTGATCTTTCTGAGTTTCTGCTTTGTCGGCTTAGCGTCATCTCTGATCGGAATGCTGTGCTCGGTGACCTTTCTGTCTAAACCCGACATGTCCTTGTATGACTATGCAAACACATCCACGAACTCTCTGAGTAGTGCAGTCAATCTGTCTTTCTCTTCCCCTATGGAGAAGTTTCTGATCTTGGTTTCTTTCGGCTCTTCGTCGGTACCCAGATTAACAACATGTAATTCTTCATCAGCCCCTGGACCATTTTCACCACGACTATGGACTTGTTGAGCAAGTTCATTTAAGTATGTTGTGTTTTTGTGGTCTATTTCATCATTGTTTGAATCGTTATTAACTAGTTCATTAAATTCATTATTAGTTAATTCATCATTCATGATGTTTGCAATCTCGGGGTACTCAAAAGATCAAATTTTTCATTAGCAAAGAAAGGAAGCACACGCTCGGCTATTGCCTCCATATCCTCTTGGGTGGGGGTATCGAAAACACACCCAGACCCGAAGGTGAATGTTAATAAGTCTTCCTTTGTAACCTTGCGCGGAATGCAACCCATTTTCTTGACTAGGAATTCCTCGGATACCACAGGCCCATTTGTAGAATACCAGTTGTTGATCGGCTCGGAGCTTGGCTTGATCTCGCTGATAGGTTCGCTTCCCTTGTTGGTGTCGTCGGAGATGGCATTTATTTAGCACTCATCCATGATGGCAAGTTCCTCTAATATGGAGGCTAGATCAGTCAATTCCTCCCACACGGTAATCTCTATTTTAGACTCCATGGTCACTTTCTTTCCCCACTATTCTCGGGGTGACATGGGAGTTGGTTCCTCTTCGTATTTCTGAACCTCACAGTCGGCAAAGACTTCGAGACCGGGCTTTCTTATGCCCTTGTTGTTAACCCATGCTCGGGAAAGATCATGTATGAGACAGCTTCCCTTTGGCGGACAAAGTAGCCATTTAGTGTCTTGCGGTAAGGCCTCAAATTGGGGATCTCATAGTAACGGCCTTCTCTGTGAGCTCGGGCCTTTTCTTTCTTAACGGCTTGCTCGTATTTCAAGTCATCTTTGGAAGGCTCATATCCCAAACCGAACTTGTTCTTGACGAATGGGACCTCTACGGGTTGCAATCTCCCTTGTTGGTGCTTCCCTAGGCCTAAACCAGGAAAGTAGTTCATATTCCTCATTATGCAGAGGACTTTGTAGTTGCCGAGGGTCCATGATCTGTTCCCCTTTGTTCGTCGATGGCGTTGATTGAGACGCCAGAGAAAGTAGAATCTTCTAAACCATGCTGAACTTGATGAACGGGTTCCCCATTTATGCGAATAGTGACGTTTTCTACCATGACGGTCACTATTTCATCTCCATTTCGGAACTTGACACATTGATGGAGAGTTAAAGGGATGGTGTTGGAACTGTGTATCCATGGTCCGCCCTAGAGAAGATTGAACGAGGAGGGGACATCGAGAACTTGAAACGGGACAGACATAACCATGCTCCCAAACTCAATGTCTATTTACACCATACCCATGACTGTGCGGGCAGTGCTGTCGTAACCTCGGATCACTTGAGTAGATGCCTATAAATCTAATTTCTTAAGCCCCAGTACGCCCATTATTCGGCCAGGCATTAAGTTGAGCACGGAGCCACCGTCAACCAAGACTCTTGAAATAGGTCTCCCCCTTGCTCTTACTTTGAGATAGATGGCCTCATTGTGATCGAACCAAAATGGTGGAAGGCACATATTGGCAAAAGTGATGACATTGCCAAAATGAATGTGGCCTATCATAGTAGTAAGGTCATCGGGAGTCGTGTCTGGAGGGATTGATGTGTTGTCGAGATTGCTGATGATAAGATCTCGATGCTTCTTTGAAGACGCAATGAGGTCCCAAATGGATATATTGTCTTGAGTCTTCTTGAGTTGAACTAGTAACGGGTCTTCAGGAGTGTCGCGAGTTTGCGATCTTTGAGAAGAGGTGCTTGGTTAAGAAGTAGTGGGGTTTCTTGCTATGACTCGTCCGGATCGAGTTAGCATGTTGACGTTCCCATCTTGCCTCTTTTTCCTGTTCTCTAATACTTCCCTCATTACCTCATCGTAAGTCACAACGTAACAAGAATTATCAATCTATTCATAACATTAGAGCCCTCATTCACAATTGGAATTGAATGAGTGATCTCCACAAGCTCTCCTATCTCTATTACACACACACCACCCTCATTGGGAACTATAAATTCCTTTTTGTCTATGAGGTCTTGAATAACGTTACTTAGAACAAAGCATTCCTCGGTGAGGTGGCCACTATATTGGTGGTAGCCACAATATTTGTGATGAGCATGGTTGGCATTGATCGCCTTTGGTTGGTACCCTTGTATAGGTGTGATTTTCCCCTTTGCTTTGAGAACTTCGAAGGCCTCAGTTTGAGTCATGCCTTGGAGATGAGTGTAGACACGATCATTTTGAGGTCTCTTGTCTTGAGGTGGAGGAACCCTTTTGTAATTCCCCTTGTCAGTAGTGACGGCATTGACTGAATCCTCTTTTGTTGAGTTAGAGGCGGCCTTGTATCGAAAGCTAGGAGTACTTTTCTTGATATCCTTGAGCAAGTCATCCATTCGGACCCCTGCCTCGTACATTTCAGAAAAATATGCATAGCAAGCCCCACTTAGGTGGGTGCGGAGATCAATCTTTAGACATTTGAGGAAGATGTCCATTTGCTCCTTGGTATTAGGCCTCTCGAAAATTTCAGCAAGATTGTCATTCCACCTTCTTGTAAAATCAATAAAGGACTCATTGTCCCTTTGGGTGGTATTCTCGAGCTCTTTCTTGGTTGGGCGATGAGTGGTGTTTCCTTGGTATTGACTCTTGAAGGCAAGCATGGTGGCGTCCCAATCGAGATAGATTATGAGCGGGAGAGTTGCATACCAATCTTTTGTCGCCCCCTCGAGAGTGAGAGGGATGCATTGATCCATTACTTTTGGAGAGACCTTCTTCGGAACCATAGCCCATATATAAGTCTCAATGTGAGCCATGGGACAAGAGTTGCCCTTAAACTTGCTGATGTCGGGCATTTTGAACTTGTCGGGGAGAGCGGCCATTGTGCTCATGAGAATAGATGACTGATAAAGGCTTGTGTAGGAGCCTTTCCCCATGTTGAGACCATTCAAGCGTTGGTCTATGTAGGCCATGATTGAATCAACCATCTTGTGATCCTTGTTGTCGGTGCCTGGTTCCCCCACTTTCTTGGTATGGGCACTAACATAAGGGCTCTCAAACAAACCCTTGGTCCACTCGGACTCTTCATTGCTTTCTTTGTCTTTACCACTTGAAAACTTAGTGAGCTTGGCTTTCATTTGGTCCATCTCGGCCTCATGGGCCTCCCTTTGATTTTCAAGATGGGATTGCCAAAGGTCGTCTTTGTTTTGGACCTCTTTGTTGAGAGTGGAGACTTGCTCTTGGAGAAGATGGACCATAGCTGAGAGTTGCTCAAGAGACATGGTGTTGTCGGTGTTGGAGCTGCCGGCCATTGATGCTGTCGGAGCTGCTAGAGTGATCAATTCACGAATTAGCCGGTTTGCTGAATCCCGGTAGATGCGGTAAGTACCAATTGGACCTAAATTGCAGGAGAGGCCCTTGTCAGTCTTGAGTAACACTTTCGATCCATGAAAAGGTTTAGAACACACAGTGGGCACACGACTCAAAACCATATAAAGAAAATACTTTTGGGTTTTCTAAGAAAATAGTGGAATCATCACACTAGTATATAGACCTTCTCGCGATCCCATATACTCATCGAATTCCACCACGCTTGTGATTCCTACATGTGTCGGGATTAAACTAAATTAATGTAGTAAAGCATACATGCGGGGACATATTTTTATTTTCGTCCATAATAACCACTCGGGGGCGGAGTTTTATTTTGTCCATGATAACCACTTGGCATGTATTTTTTGAAGACATTAGTTTAGGGAAATCTCGGTACATGAAAACCGACTTGGTCACGGAGTGTTAGACCCTAACTAGAATTGTGTTGCCTTGTGGTCGGCTAATGAGAGGCTTAAGGTCACCCCCGACATGTAGTCATGAACTACGCCACGGGCTGAGGTTTAACGCTTCGAGAGAGTCAAGGTCGGGTGGAGCTTGAAACTCTCTAGGACGGGCCTCGACGGGTTTGGGGTTATGAACTTGTGCGACTCGATAGTGAGCAATTTATAAGAATTTGTGCATGTAGTGTGAGGTCCAACATGTGACAAAATATTTTTTACTTTTTTTTAAAAAACAAAATAAAAGCAAATAAGCACATAATTTACAACTTTCGAATCACCCGTGTGACCGATAAAAAAAACACAAAACAAAACAGTTAAATGGTCCAATTCAGTCCTGATACAGGAAACTGTGCCCGCACCCCATCACTCTGCTCTTGTTTTGAAACTGTTCCTGTCCTAGAAAACCACCCAGAAGCGCGCGCCTCTGGCCTGTATTTTAGGATGCGCGCGCATGGCACGAAGTATATGGGAGGCGCCCGCTTCTGGGCAAACCTGTCAGACTGTAAGACTTTGGACTCAGGGGATTGCCTGGTCCTGAATGTCTATTGGAACCCCTGCAAAGATGATTAGTGTAGAAAAAAGAAGAAGAATAGGAAGAACATATGGGAGGCGGGCGATTCTGGTTCTTGATGTGGGACGCGCGCGCCTTAGGCCAAGAAGGCCATAGGCGCACGCTTCCCCCATCAGAAACCATAATGCCCAGAAAAAAGTAAACTTTGAACAGAAATACAAGTTTAACCCTCAAACGTCCCCAGCAGAGTCGCCACTGTAGATACCCCTGGAGGAGCCCACCCACTTGGCTAGAGCGGCGGATGTATCCTAGGATGTCTATTTGTGTTTTAGAGGCGCCACCTATGTTTTTAGAGGAACATAAGAAAAACCTAATATTTAGCCTAAGTTTTGATACGAAAACAGAGATTCTGGTTAAGAGGTTCGGGGGTTAGGTTACGAGATGGGAAGTACATAAACACCCATCTCGCCCAACTAATGTTGGTCTTGCTTGTTTAAAGTCTACATAATTAAAATGTTCTTCCTATTCTTAATAATGATAAAAAGGGGGTTTTAAAAGGGGTTTTTAGAATGTAGGGAGATAATTCCTTAGTCAAATTCAATGGAATGAAATGGCCTTTGGGGTCATGTCCCAAAATAGTTTTGTGGTGATTGCACGTTTGATTAAAGGAAAAGAAGAAGAGAAGAGATGAAGTAGAAAAGGGAGAAGATAAGTAGAGTTTTACCTAAGCTTCAAATGACTTCAAACACTTCTTGGTGAATTGCCTTGAAAATGCTTTTGAAAAGGTTTGTGTATAGTTTTCTTAGTCACCAAAAAGTCCTCCTTTTTGGTAGAGTTTTCTTGTATTAAAAAGTGTCCCCTTGAAAGGTTGGAGAATAGAGGTTTTTATAGTTGAAAAAGACATGTTTTTGGTGCCAAAACAAGGTCACAAAGAAATCATTCCCGGGCAAAATCATGTAAAATGAGCAAGGGAGGGATTCTTGGACAGAATATGTAACTGACGCCCAGAGGCGCGCCCCCTGCCTTGGTGGTGACGCGCGCGCTTCTGACCCCTACGGGCATAGGCGCGCGACTTCAAGATGACTTTTTTGACAGAATGGACTAGAAAGTCAGCCCTGTTATTCAGTTTAGTCCCTGGACTTAACAAAGTCAGTCAGGAACTTAATGAGAGTAATAGAAACTAACGAGAAACACTTAAAATAGGGAGAAACACAAGATCAACCGTGCAATCGGGGTGAGTGGTTCAAGGCGGGGTGTTTACAAGTGGCGGCCAAGTTCTTCTCAAGCTTTTGGCGATGGGCTAGAGATGAGGTGAGTAAAGACCAGAGAGAGATGTGAACTTGGGTTTGTTTAAGCTGCGTGAGGATGGGATCCTCTTTCTCAGGGTCTAACGGTTCTGGCACCTTGTTGAAGACCTTCTTTGCACCCTTGGGGTCTGACTGATAGATCCGTCTGGACCTTGTGAGTAGGTTGATTTCTGCTCGTGTGTCATATGGAGACTGCAGTATTTTCATGGATTCTGCGAAGATCTCGGCGATAGACAATGGTGGAGATTTAAGTGGACTGGGGTCGCAATCTCCTAAAAGAGAGGCTTCTAAAGATAGTTCATCCAATGACAGCATATAACAAGAAGAATGACTATCATTAATGAATTTTGAAGTACAACCTATCTCATCATCACTATATGTCTCGGAGTCTACCACAATAGGTTTGTTAAGATCACTGATATTTGTTGCTACACTATAATTGTCTAAAATATCTATGGGGTTCTCGATGGAGCCATTAGGGATCAACCTCTGAATTGACTTCTTCAAAGCAGTGCATTCATCGGTAGTATGACCGGTGGTCTTATGATAGTCACAGTACCTTCCGGGGTTGTTCTCAGAGAATGGTATGTAGTAGGTTTCAGGCCTCTTGAGTAGGTCCTTTGACATCAGCAGCCCAAGCATGTTGGTCATAGTAATCCCTAGCCTTTTGAAGGCGTTTGTCATCTCTGAGACATCAATCAGACTTTCTTCAGACTTTTGAGCCACAATTTTCCTTGGAACGGTTATCACTTGATCAATAATCAATCCTTGTATCGCATGCTTTAACTGTGAGCATTCATTGTCGGTATGCCCAGTAATGTTATGGAAATTGCAAAACTTCACCGGATCACTGTTTGGATGAGATTCATAGCCTTTTAACGGTTTAAGTAGACCCATTCTTGATAAACCTCGGAGCAATGAGTTCATGTCTAACTGTAGTTGCTTGAAGGCTTCGACCATTTCTGAGATACTGGTATTGTCTCCGGCTATCTCCACCATATTGACATCTATAGTTATGATCTTCCTTGGGTCAGCAATGATACTGTCTTTGATGAGCTTCTGTATGATATGCTTGATGGTAAAGCACTCATTGTTGGTGTGTCCGGACACTCTATGGTAACCACAGAACTTGGACATGTCGGACCCATGCTTGGGCTATTGGAATCCGCGTTCTAAGGGAGTTATCACCCCAATCTTGACTAGTCCTCTGAATAGAGCATTCATGTCTAGCCCTAGTTCGGCGAAGGCATCTACCATCTCGAGAATGCCAATGTCACCTCCGATAAGCTCAACCATGGATGACACGCTTGAGTTGTATGCGGTTGTCGGTGGTGTGGCCAATGTACTTGTGATACTTGCAGAACTTGGTTGCATCAAGATTAGCCTTTTTGTTAATCGATTCAAAGTTCTCAAGTGGCTTGATTAAGACCTTCTTCATCAAAGCCTCAAACACTCGGCTAGTAGGCATGCCGAAGTCATTGAAGTGGTCTTCTTTTCAGGGGAAGGTTGCTAGTAACTGCTTGAACATCAAAGGCGGAGGTGTCTTGGACGATGCTCACTTGATTGGCTAGTTCTTTGACTTTAGGAGCGGTGTTTGTCGGAGCTTTGTAGCGGAAAGAAGTGTTTCCTGTTTTGGCAGTTTTTTTAGCAACACCAGTAATGCCGGCTTCATGTCTGACCCCAGCATCGACCATTTCCCGTAGATCGGGAAAGTAACCATTGCCAATTGCCACCCTAATCTCAGGCAATAAGCACTTAAAGAAGATATGCTTTTGTTCCTTTGCCTTGGGAGGGTACTGTACCTCTGCTAGTTTATGATTCCATCTTTTGTAGAAGTCATAGATAGGCTCGTCGGGGCTCTGCATGGTGTTCTCTAGATTAGTGTGGTTAACATGCCAGTCGAGGTTTGACTGGTACTTCTCGCAGAAAGTAGTGGTGATTTGATCCCATGTCTCTCTTTCAGAGGGATCCAAACTTAAGAACCAACGGAGATAAATTCCGTCCAAGGTGGTGTGGAAGACTCGGGCCATTTGTTTGTTGGTGCAGTCTCGGGCTCTCATGGCTAGCACGTAACTGTCTAGGTGAGTCTTGGGACATGTAATACCATGGAATGTAGAGACCTTCGGCATCTTGAAGTCTCTAGGTAGAGCACCCACATTGCTTGGGTTGATGGTTTTAACTATCAGAGCGGCTTGTTTACTGACCGTGTCGGAGAGCTTGCGAATTTATTTTTGCATAGCAACCACTAGAGGGTGGTTGGAGAAGTCAGAGCTACCGTAGGATTGAGTAACAGGAGGAACAGTAGAGGTTGTAGGTACGGCGGCACCGATGCTCAATGGTAGGGAAGGTGGCGGCAACTTGGTGGAGGACAAGTAACTACCCATCGATTCTGGTGATGGCTCATACGAACCCTTGTTAGAGTTTTCTCTAATACCATAATCAGGAGGAGGGACCCTTTGGTAGTTGGGCACCTTGAGAGGGATAGCACCCTCATTGGAAGGGTAGGTGACAGGCACTTCTTCATCTTGGACGAAGATCACTTCTTTATTGTGGAAACTAGTTTCCACACCCTTCTTCTTCATTTCAGTATGAAGGTGATCCTTAAGTTCTTGGTTGACCCTTTCTAAAGACTTACTTCAATCCTCAAGCTTGGATATCTGTAGCATGAGGTTAGTGAAGAAAGTATGGAGAGGTTGCGGAATGTCCTAGGGCTTGATGCTGGCGGTGATATCTGGATTGGCAGAAGCGGAGGATACTTGAGGAGTAGAGACATTAGGAGTAGTGGGCTCTGATGATGACGGAGACATTGTTGGTGCAGAGACTGAAGACTGAGTTTATGGGTGGCTCGAACGTTAAAGACGACCACCGGAACGGACCCAAACTTTCTTCTCTGTAGAGGTAATGGATGTGAGGTTTAGTACGGGACAAGGCTCATGCAATGTATTTTGTTATTTACAAAAACAATGTATTATTAGTCCTAATGGTTGGAAGGGGTACCCCTTTTTGGGTTACTATCTACAAAACATGGATCAGTGGAGGTCATCACTACGTCTATAGAATCCTCATTTTTCACCTGTATTGCACCTCCCAAATGGACAATTTGGGCGAGGGTCCTATAGGGAAAGCGACTTCCACCGACCTAATGGATCCTAGCGACTAACCCTTGTTTAAAGGCATTTAACGTAACGTCGATGTTACTTCCGTTATATTTTTAACGAGTTGAGATCCTTGTACAAAGTATTACTCGGCTTACCATATGCACATCCTCGTAGGGAATTTCATTTTTTGTGCTTTTTTCTCTCGAAGGATCTCGACTCATTAAAGACTTAACGGATGATGGCATGAACGACATGTTAATTGTCTATAAAGAAAAGCTAGTCAAACCAACCAGTCAACTTTGGAGTGTCCTAGACTCTGTGAGTGCATGGTTTTAGAAATGAACAAGGATTAACCTCGATCACTTCACAAGTGAAAACGGCGAGTTAGATAGCCCGGGTGCCACGAAGATAGAGGCGACAGTGTCACCAAAATCTGTGCACTCAGCGGAGTATCTAGTAGGGTGTGCAGTGTGACACGGACCTAGTGGTAGTGTACGGACAACAACTAGTTATCTTTAGAGAGAAAATAGAAAGTTTTCTGTATTTACATGTATGCAATGCAAAACAGTTAAAATAGTACAAGGGGGAACAGTTAAGATGTTAACGCTCTATAGTTACAAGGGGAGAAAATATGCACAAGAGATAAAGTATAGGCGGAAAAGAAGCAAGTAAGTACAATTATGATATTGACAAAAGTTTGACCCTCTATGTTTGAAGATGTTCAAAGCTAGTCCCCAGCAGAGTCACCACTGTGAATACCCCTTTCCGAATGCGGGCGACGCATAGGAAGTCTTTTCTTTTTTTTTTATCTTTTTTTTATCTTTTCTATGGGATTAGGATATTCAAGTTGGCATTTAACTTATTAAGATTCGCCACGTTGTTTTTATCGAGCTAAAACATTAAGAACAGCTAACAGAGAGGGTTCGGGGGGTCAAGTTACGATAAGAGAAGAATATCAAGTTATCACTCCTATCGCCCGATAGATCGGACTTTCTATCATGATAAATGTGTTAGTAGTGTGTTAGTGATTTAGACTGGATCCGAAGATTGCCTACGTTCCTCTCGTGATAAGAAGCTCAGGTCGACGTAGTTCACACATAATCGGAATAGAGAGAAGAAGAGGGGATCATGCATAATGAGGAGGGAGGAGAAATAAACATGCAAGATGATCACATCCTAGAATAATGATTATACCATCGATAAGATCAATGTGTAGTCATCACATTCATCATAGGAGAGTTACTGATCATGGGAATATTTACCTATAGTTAAGGGTTTAGAAGTAGTTCCTAGATCTTGGAGATCATCATCGGCTATGCATATGAATAGGGATTAAAACATTAGATTTAACAGGTTAAATCTAGCATAATAATAAGAACATCACGAAACAGTATTAATGAACATGTAAGCATGAAGATCGCTACCCTAGTCATTGAGTATATTATGAATTCTAGTAAGAACATGAAAAACACGTTATGAATCATATGAATATAGGTGTATAAACATAATGAAACTAGCATAAATTAGATTTAAACTAAGAAAACATGTAGAATCCTTATCAATCTTGACAAGAACGAAGTCGAATCTCGTATGTGGATTCGCCGGACCTTCAGGATTGCTAGAAAGGCTTGGAGAAAGAGTTCTGTCGTCAGTTTAGTCTCTAGAACTCGGGGAAAGAATTGTTGTTTTTGATTATGAACTGAGGTCACCTATTTATAGGGATCCTGACCCGGAAGGACTGGCCGCCCGGCCCATCCCAGACTGGCCGCCCAGCCAAACCAAGAGATTGACACGGTTTCCAAGGCTCTGATCAATCTGGACTATGGAGAACTCCTGGATAACGTCTATCTTCGATCCCTAATCCGATCAGTCGAGAGTATCTTCTTAACTGGGTTCGGGAAATTCTGGATAAGTCATGCGCATCTTGTAAATACCTGGGAGGTCCCTGTGAGTTCTGGAATGCCTAATAACTCATTTTCAGGATGGGTACTAACAGTGAGGCCTCCTTCTCCCCCATCTTGCCTTCACCCTTTTATTTACCTTATTACACCATTATTTACTTGTTTTTTTGATCATCTTACAAATTGGAACCAAGCCCTTGAAATGATTCATGGTGCTCTCATACTTTATGTATGAACAAGGGTTGAAACCAAAGATGATCAAGGCTTGTTATGATTAATGCAATTTACTTTTATGTCATTTATTTTATGTCATTTACTTTCATGTCAATCTATATTTATGTCATTTAAATTCCTTGTCTTTACTTTTTGAGGCATGATCAAGTTTGGGTGGTAAAGTTCCAATCTTTAGCATCCAAACTTTGATTTTAGTCTTAATAATGTCCCTTTTGATGATAAAGATTCAATCTTTATCCATCCAAAGGTTGATTTTTTATGCCTCAAGGCTTTCTATAGGATGAATCAACCATTTAGGAGGTTAGAGTCTCAATCTTTAACCATCCAAATGGTTATTTTGGCTCAAAGCCATGTTCATCAACTTTATGCCTAATTCCCCAATTATTGCCTTGATCATGCCCAAAAGCCTTGTGTTTTGGTTTTTAATTTATGGTTAAAGGCATAGGGATGTTGTTATGCATGTTTTGGTACAATAAAATAAACTGAAAAGATCATTTCCAGTCCAGTTTCAGCAGGATGCCCTGTTTCTGCCTGAACTAGACTGCTTTCTGGTAAGTATGTAAAAATTCCTAGGACAACCATCCTAAGCCGTACGGATGGTTTGTCCAGGGAATTGTTTTTTTTTCCAGTTTTCCCCATTCTGTTAAGAAGTTTTGCAAATAAATCCCTTTTTCGTTAAATCCTAAACTGTTTTTCTGTTAAGTCAGTTTCTCCCATTTATAAAATACACAAACACACTTGCACGTTTTTGGTCAACAAACTAGGGAGACTCGGTTTTTCTGAGGCGGATTGGGTGAACGATGAAAAGTTCTTCCCAAGACGTAATGTGACCTCCGAACTCACAATCTCTAACCTTTTTTCGTTAAATTTTGGTTTAAAATAAAATTAACATGGCGACTCCGTTTCATCGAACATAAAGTCCCGAGTTTGATCTTCGTGGGAACATTTCTCCATTTCCCGCGGGTATCTCACAGTGGCGACTCTGCTGGGGAATAGGGTGTTTTCGAACTTCTCTTTAGAAGATTCGGCGGCATTCTTGTGTGGGTCAAACTCCTGTCCCCGTTTGTTGACTTTGTGCATATTTTGTGTGTATTTTATGTTTCTGTTTGTATTTCTGAGAATGAAACTGTTCTGGAAACACAATAAACTGGGGCTTGAAGGATAAGAAACAGAAAAATTGCAAAAAATAATGGGACGCCTCCACTAGTCGTACGGCTGGTTTGCCTGGGCCCACAGAATGCTTCAAGTTGACAATTTCTTGCAGGGCAGAAACATTCTGATGGCCCCCTTTGCTGCTGCTTGTCAGCCTTTGTTTGTGAACTTATGCCTTGATTTCTTAAACAAAACTTGATTTTTAAACCTTGGTTATGCACAAATTTTGGACATAAATTTTGGGTTTTTAAGGCCTCATTGTGCATTACCCTTTCTCATAAAAGTTTTGTTTCCCAAATCCTTTTTGTTATTTTTGCGCAATCTTCTTGTACAAATTGATTTGCAAAGGGCCTTGCTCCTCTTGCAAAATTTTCGGTTTTCAAAAACCCTCGATTGTGCACAAGCTTTTCCATGTACAAAATTCGATTTTCAAGATTCTTACTTGTTCATATTCTTGTTTGATTACGTGTGCAAATTACTTGTCTATATCTTGTATATAATCTTGTTCATGATATTAAAACACATTGCAAAATTCATATTTTGACTCAAAAAGAAAACATAGAAAGACTTCACACAACGCACACTCGACCTCGTGCACGTCTCAAAAACCTTGAAAACCCGGGATGGATGCCACGATGCAGCTTGATTGGCGCTCTTGTGCCCTTCTCGCGTGCACGGGTCCATTCCACCTCCCTTTCCGAGCCGAGTCAACCACACATTGTCCGTGACACACAAATACCGTGACCATGGTTGGTTTTTGGTCTAGATCACGTCATCACGTCCCTACTACGTGTCCAAACGTTAATTGTGGCCAAGTTAATGCCCAAGCTCACAACTCCTTGCGAAACAAGTGTGACCAGGGTAATTTTTGACCCGGTCCTTGACCTATGCGTTAATTTCAACCATATTTAATGAAAGTCATGTATTAGTGATAGGGTGACACCGTGTCGTCAAGTTCTATTGTGTGGCCCGTCCTAATCATCCTTAAGCCCAAGGTTAAGGTCCAAGGTCTCTCATTAAAATAAGGTCATGTCGGAATTTCGTTGAAGCGTTAAGTCAATCTTGACCTCAACCGGGGCTTAATTATGATAAGAATGGTCCGTGTATTGGAACTTTATGACACACTAGACCCTAGGTTTGGTTCTTTTGGTAGGTGGAAGCCGTGTGCCCTATAGGACCCTCGCCCGGGATAGTCCGTCCTTTGGAGCGTGCAATACAGGTGAAAAACGAGGAGTCTATAGGCGTAGTGATGGCCTCCACTGATCCACGATTTAAAATAGTTGCGAAAAAGAAGAGAGATCTTTTCCAACCATCTAGGAATAAAAATGTGTCTTAAGTGAATTCGAACCAATAAGTACATAGCTTTGGATTGTGTGCTGACGTTTATCCAATAAAATTTTTTTTTATAAGAAAGATAAATTCACTTGAATGCACGATTCGGGTCTTAACTCACCCCGAAATTGAGTCAGTCCCCCTTTGAGTCAAATCTCCTTGTGTCGAGTCCTCCTAGTCAATTTCCCCTTACTCAAAGCATGTCTTCTACAAGAATCCTTCCAAAGTGCCCTTATGATTTAGTGATCCTCCGTTTAATAGGAAACAATGGAAGTCAATCCCCCTGTGATGGAAGCTGAGACAAGAATGGACACCCAATCCTGACAGGAAGCCTGGTTAAATTTTTTGGAGAAAGCGTTTAGCACAATGGAAGACCGGGTTCAAAGGGTGGAATCTAGTCGTAATGGATTACTCAATACCGTCCGACAGCTCTGAGAAGAAATCACAGAAATCCTTCGGGGAAGGGTCGAGGAAGTGTGGGGAAAACACAGTAAGAGGCTCAAGGAAGCCATTGTGGAGGAATGCAACCACAAGTACGAGCTCATGCATAGCCGGGCCGAGTTGACAGACAAGATGGAGAGGTACAACTCCACGCATACCAAGGAATGCCTCCATAAGATCATGCAATCCATTAAGGATATTAAGGGATCCTCACAAGAACCACCACCCCCACCAAGAGCTACTCCTGACAGCCCAATCCAATGCAAATAAATCCCCCATGAGCAAGTCCAATCCATCACCCTATACCACAGCAAACCCGCGGCTGTCATGGGAGGTGTGCTTCCCCAAGGAAAAGGAGCCTATTACCGTTAGTTCCACGACCTAGGAATTCCCAGAGACCAAATGCTAGAACACCTATTGGAGATTGGAAAGATCGAGTTGCTCAGCCACAACGTGATTTGGAATGAGCCTCCCTCCCAGTGTCGTGATCAGAAACAGCATTGCAAGTATCACCAAGCTCTAGGACACTCCACGGAGACGTGCCCGACTTTGAGAAACAAGATCCAGGAGCTTATTGATGAGGGGATCATCACCAAGAAAGGAAATCAGTGGGTTTGAGCCCGAGTAAAGGGCAAGGAAGCAAAGTTTGAGGATGTGAGGAAAGGAAGAGAGAAAAAAAAGAGAAGAAAAGTAGGAGTTGTTGGGTATGCCCACACATATCTCAGTTTTAATGTAATAGGATTTATTAGATTTGATTGATCCATCACCTAAGTTTTATTTCATGGACTTTAGACCCACATGTAAGAAGTATTTATACTTCATTTTTTAAATTGTCCATTGTTATAGAATAGGATTAGAAATAGGGCAAGAAGATCAAGTTTCAAGAAAAATCACTCAGTGAGTTTGAGCCGCGCTTATGCGCCTCCTGCGCCACGCGCCTTCTACATTCGCGCCATGCGCCATTTAGAGCGCGCGCATAAGGATTTCTTCATAAGCTATGTTACGCGCCTCTGCGCCCCTTGATTTAAACGCACAATTACTGTGCGCCTGTTGGCTCAATGCGCCTCTTGGCTCAAACGCGCCTCAAAGTGTTTATTCAACACTCAGTGATTTATTGAAGACTCGAAGACTTGAAGAGAATTCAAATTACGCCAATGATCCAACGGTGGTTAAAAGATGCATATGCGCCTAATCTATTGACACGTGTCCACAACGGTCACATTTATGTTGAGTGTCAAAATGGCCATAATATATGCATGCTCCAATCAACGAGCGACAGCTCATCTTATCCACAAGGATTTCCAACGGCTAGTTTTTTTTGAAGTTCACTATAAATACCCCATAACTTCAACATTTTGAAGCTGCTGAGTTTTGCTAAGAATTTCAAGAATTTCTCTCTCTAAGCATTTGTTGAAGATTTGAAGATTGCCTTCGTTTTTCCAGATTTCTCAAGAACATCTTCATACCTTCATCCTTAGCCCAGATCTTCAAGCCTTAACACTTTAGTTTCTCGTGCTCTCCATCTCAAAGATCTAAAGAGCCTTGATACTAAGAACACACACTCACCTCTTCAAAGATTAATCATTTAGATTCTTCTTTAAGAGATACACCGGTTATTGTTTTGGATTTGTTCTTTCATAGTAATAGATCTTGAGTTAGTGTATAAGCTCAAACATTGTAATTTGTAACACTCACTCATTATATAAGATCTCCATTAGAAATCCAAGACTAACCATCTTGGTAGAGGACGTAGATCTTTCATTGATCGAACCTCTCCAAATAGCTTGTGTGATTATCTTGTCATTTCTTTCAAGTTATTATTTTCACTCACTATTTGCTTGTTTACTCATTGTAGATTGATTGAACTGAATTGTGTTGTGATTGTTATATCATTTGCCTTAGTTCCTTATTTCACTCACTTTGAGCCAAAATACTTAGTGTGTGTGTTGCGCTCCCTTTATCACTTTGCGCCTATTTTCATTACTAAATTCCGCTGTGCATTTCACTCACTCACTTAGGCGCATTTCATTACGCTTACTTGATAAAGTGCGCATTTGCAATTGAGTTTATCAAGGGTACGAAAAGAATTTTAAAACAGCTATTCACCCCCCCTCTAGCTATTTTTCATACCCTTGTTGCCCTTTGGGACCAACAAGTGGTATCAGAGCTAACACCTTTATAAAACACTTTTGTTTTTCAAGCTTAACAGCTTGGGTGCCGATTCTAAATGGCAAACTCAAAACCTATGGCAACTGCAAACTACACTCACGTTCCGGTCTTTGATGAAGATCATTTTGACGTGTGGAAATTCAGCATATTGACTCATCTCAACTCACTCGATGAAAGGCTCCATGACACCGTCGTTTATGGACCTTATATTCCGATGAAGGCGAATCCAAATCCACGCACCAACGCTGCCCAACCTACAGTTCTCAAACCAAGGGAAGAATGGACCGAGGAAGAAATTAGAAGAGTTGCAAATGATGGCAAAGCAAGAAACATTCTTCTAAGCACTCTAAGCACGGCTATGAAGCAACAAGTCATGCATTGTGCTACTGCAAATGAGCTATGGGATGCTATTGAAGAGCATATTGAAGGAGACACCGTGTGCAAGGAGAACAAGAAATACGAAGTTCAAAAGAGGTTCAACAATTTCTCTCAACTCCCCGGTGAAAACTTAAGGCAAACTTATGAACGCTACTGTGAAATTATCAATCTATGTATTTCACTTGGCATGAAGTTTACCAACAAAGATTTGAATGTAAATTTTCTACAAGCTTTTGGATCAAGATACCTACATAAATCTAGCGCTCTTGAAGACGCTGGAACCTTAGATGTTTGGACTTTAAGGAACCTTTATGCAAATCTCAAAGTTTACGAACTCAAACTCCAACGAATCAGCGAAACTGAAGGAAAGTCAAAATCTATGGCTATGATGGCGCACAGAGAAGCTGCGCCTACACCTGCGCCTACTCCTGCGCCTGTACAAGATGAGAGAAGCTCCGATCCCAAAATTTCTACTTCTGAGCTATTAGACATGGATGATGAAGACTTCGCTTTATTTGTGAAGAAATTTCAAAAGTTCAGAAAATTCTCAAGACCCGGCTCAACCAACAAATTTCAAGGATCTACCAGCAAAGCTCCTCAAAATTTTTCAAGGAGCAGTGATTCAAAAAGAAAAGAAGATCTTGTTTGTTTTAATTGCAGGAAACCCGGACATTTTGCATCAAGCTGCCCGATCCCCAAATTTGAATATATGCAGAAGAAGAGCAGCCATACTCCCAAATTCACTCCCAAGTTCACTCGTCACAAGGGAATGGTTGCTGAAGAAGAAGCACCAGCAAATGATCACAACACTTGGATTGAAACAGACTCCGATGAGAGCGATGAAGATTCCAATGATGGACTCGTTTGTTTGATGGCAAATGATGATGAAGTTGATGCTTATGATTCTGATGATGACTTCTCCAAGGATGTTCCCGATATGAATGCCTTGAACAAACCTATCAAGAAATCTGCAGGTTTTCAAGAAGTGAAAAAGAAGAAAGGACCAACCATCAGCGAGCTCGTTGAACAAGGATTTCTCACTCCGGCTCAAAACGATGGTGGATTGCTATTCTCACGATGTGATCTTGGAGCAAGGAACAAATTGAGAAAAGGAGCATACATTAGACCACAGGTTGAACCAACTGCTCCAATCTCCAAAATCAATGATGATGAAGTGATTGCTGAACAAGAAAAATTGTTCAAAAAGGCTGAAAAGGTAATCACTAGATTTGATAGTATGAAGGAAGCTTTAGCACTATCATGTGATGAAATTTCCCAGCTTAAGACCGAGAAATCTCTACTTAAATCTGAACTCACCCTCCTTAAGGAGCAGATAAAGAGCATGACTCCTCTTACTGTTAAAAACACTTTTCTAACAGAACAGAACTCACTTCTTAAAGTTCAAAACGATGAATTGGTTGCTCAAATTACTGATCTTAAAAAGATTACAAATGAGTGGTCCAATTCTCGTGTCACTATGGAGAATATATTTGAGTCCCAAAAAGTCAGTGGTGATAAAAGTGGCTTGGGATTCTTATTAACTAGTGACAACTTTAAATGTGATGTCTGTGCTGAAAGAGATAGTGAATTTACCAACCAACAAACTTTTGAAATTCCCAAGGAAAAACATTCAAATTCAATGGGTAAAGGACAGGAAAAAGTCAAGAGACAAACATTCCATTATGTCTACCCAATGAAGCAATTTGGGAAAGCTAATGGGAAAGATATAGCTACAGATGAACCATCTCCTAGCAAAATCATTCTTGAAAATAGGCGCGCTCCTTCTCCGAGTGCTCATTATGCGCCTAAGAGCCACGCGCCTCATCGCCGTGCGCCTCCTAGTCCTATGCGCCCTCCGAGAAAAAGGGCTCCAAAATTTCAAAAGAAAGATTTTGTTAAGGCTAGTTCATTTGACCCAAAGAAGAATGCCATCCCCAAGAAAAGTAAAGAGTTTGTGAAAACTCATGTGATTGGTGGCTTTCATCATTGTTCTATTTGTGATTGTTCAGGACACAAGGCCGTGGAATGCCTTTTGCGATTCACTCCCAATGCCAAAGGACGTAAAAATCCTAAGGTCAAGCAAGAGTGGGTTGTCAAACGTTGCTAACCCTAGGACACAAAAAGAATAAAGGGGACCTGCTTAAATGTCTATATTTCAGGTTCTTTGTTTCATGGTTGGATCTTCAAAAGCTAGAAATTATGAATGGATTCTCGATAGTGGGTGTTCAAGACACATGACTGGAGATGAATCCTTATTAGAAGATGTCCATGAAGAAAGAGGTCCCTCCGTAACATTTGGCGATAATAACAAAGGTCAAGTTGTAGCATATGGAAAGCTCAAGAAAGACAAAGTGTGCATTGAAAGAGTCTCACTCGTCGAAGGGCTCAAGCACAACTTATTATCCATATCTCAATTCTGCGACAAAGGATTAGAATGCCATTTCACTTCAACGCAATGTCTTATCAAGAATGGCAAAACTGGAGCTATCTTACTCACGGGATATCGTAAGACAAATATTTATATTATTGATTTCCATAGTATGAACTCTAGTACTAATCTTTGTTTTGTAGCAAAAAGTGTGAACGAAAATAGTTGGCTGTGGCACAAGCGCTTAAGTCACTTGAACTTCAAGTATCTATCTAAACTCAGCAGGAATAATCTTGTCAAAGGACTTCCCAAAGTTGCTGATCATCATGACAAAAAGTGCGCCGCATGTCAACTTGGCAAACAACCGAAGCAGTCATTTTCAAGCAAGTCAAATCCTTCAACTACAAGATGCTTGCAACTGCTTCACATTGATCTATTTGGACCAGTTTCCACCGCAAGCATTCGAAGAAACAAGTATACTCTAGTTGTGGTGGATGATTATTCAAGATATATATGGGTAGAGATGATGATTACAAAAGATGATTGTTATGATATTCTCACTACCTTATTTCGACTGCTCCAAACCCAAAAAGAAGATGACATCGTTAGTGTTCGATCTGACAATGGAACCGAATTCAAGAACAACGGTGTTGCTCGATATTGTGAAGATCATGGGATAGATCACAACTTTTCAACCGCCGGAGTCCCTCAACAAAATGGCGTTGTTGAACGAAAGAATAGAACGTTGATTGAAGCGGGAAAGACGATGATAGCTGAAGCTAAATTGCCTAAGTACTTTTGGGAAGAAGCTATCAACACTGCATGTTTTACTCAAAATCGTTCCCTCATCAACAAACTTCACAACAAGACTCCGTATGAACTTTGGCGTGGTAGAACTCCCAACATTGCATTCTTCAAGATCTTTGGTTGCAAATGTTATATCCTCTACAACGGAAACGAACATAGAGGTAAATTCGACGCCAAAGCCGACGAAGGTATTTTTGTTGGGTATGCCAAACACTCTAAAGCTTTTCGTGTTTTTAATAGAACTACATTAGTGATAGTTGAATCTGTACATGTTACATTTGATGAACATTCTCTCCTTGAGCCACATTTGGCTCCAAATGTTGCTGATGATTCTATTGAGCTAAATGATACAGGTGCTCCTATTTATGTTGCGCCCACTCAAGATCAGAATCTATCAACACAAGGAAATCCATCTACATCAAATGCGCCTAATTCAATGTATAATGCGCCTGGTGAATCATCTATTGCGCCTCACTCAAATGATGCGCCTCATGATTCCTCTCACGCGCCTATTTCTACTGCTGCATCTGGTGTACACCCAAATTTCAACTCTGAGCCAGTTCAACCCCCAAATTTCAATGACTTTGAATCTGGTGAAGATGTACCAATTGAAGACCTTCAATTTTTTCGACTCAACCTAACTTACCTCCTGAAATTCGTGAAGTTAGAGGTCACCCAATTGCTAATATCATCGGTGATCTACAAGTTGGTGTTCGTACAAGGAGAGCTACAAACTTTGATGCTTACACTGCTTTTATCTCTCAAATTGAACCAAAGAAGGCTGATGAAGCGCTCCAAGATCCCAATTGGGTTGTTGCAATGCAAGAAGAACTCAATCAATTTGAACGATGTAAGGTTTGGACTCTAGTTCCAAGACCAAATGATCATGGAGTGATTGGTACAAAATGGGTGTTCAGGAACAAGATGGATGAGAATGGAACCATCACGAGAAACAAAGCAAGATTGGTTGCACAAGGCTATAGGCAAGAAGAAGGAATTGACTACGATGAAACTTTTGCGCCCGTAGCAAGACTTGAAGCTATCAGATTATTTCTAGCTTACGCCGCTCACAAGAACTTCAAGTTATATCAAATGGATGTGAAGAGCGCGTTTCTAAATGGTGAACTCCAAGAACAAGTCTATGTTGCTCAACCACCTGGGTTTGAAGATTCACAATTTCCAAATCATGTGTACAAACTCCAGAAAGCTTTGTATGGACTCAAACAAGCACCAAGAGCATGGTATGATACACTATCAAAGTTTCTCATCGAAAAAGGCTTCACTCGCGGTAAAATCGATACAACTCTTTTCATTGCCAAACATAATGGTCATAAATTACTTGTTCAAATTTATGTTGATGATATTATATTTGGTTCTACTAATGAATTGTTGTGCAAGCGTTTTGAGAAACTAATGAAGAGCAAGTTTGAAATGAGCATGATGGGAGAACTCACATTCTTCCTCGGGCTTCAAATCAAGCAAATGAGTGAAGGCATCTTTATCAATCAAGCCAAGTACACAAAGGACTTAATCAAGAAGTTTGGACTTGAGAACGCTAAAGCATACGATACTCCAATGGCCACCGGCAACAAACTCGACAAAGATCTAAAAGGTAAACGTGTTGATCAAACGCTCTATCGAGGTATGATTGGCTCACTCCTTTACCTTACTACTAGTAGGCCTGATATTATATTTAGTGTTTGTGTTTGTGCTCGTTATCAATCCGACCCTAGAGAAGCACACTTAATTGCTGTGAAACGTATTATAAGATATCTATCTGGCACTGTTAACCTTGGACTTTGGTACACCAAAGATTCGAACTTTAAACTTGTAGGTTATTCAGATGCGGATTATGCAGCGTGCACGATTGACAGGAAAAGCACTAGTGGCACCTGTCATTTCCTCGGATATCGACTTGTGTCATGGGCAAGTAAGAAACAAGCTTCTGTATCTGTTTCAACAACCGAAGCCGAATATATCGCTGTGGGAAGTTGTTGTTGTCAAATACTCTGGATGAAGCAGCAATTGGTGGACTATGATATCATCGAAGAAAATTGTCCCATCTACTGCGACAATACATCAACAATTGCGGTTTCTGAAAATCCTGTCATGCACTCAAAGACCAAGCACATCGACATCAAATATCACTTCCTCAAAGACCACGTGGAGAAAGGCAATATACACTTGGAACACGTGGGAACCGACTATCAAATCGCCGACATTCTAACGAAAGCACTTGACGCGAAACGGTTCATGTTTTTGAGAGGCGAAATGGGTATGCTTGAACTCAACTAAATTCAATATAGTTTTGTCAATACTAATGATCTTATGTTTGTGTTGAGTTATGAGTGTATTAGGTACAAATGATTAAATCAATTTTTCAAAAGTTTCAAGGAAACTATGCGCCATATATGCGCCTTACTAACTGCGCGCTCATCCCTCATTTTCTGCGCGCACAATCCATGCGCGCCTATCAATCCATGCGCTTAAAACGCTTATGCGCCTAGATGAGTATGCGCCTTACTGAAGTAATGCGCCCCTTCATGCGCGCATTAACTATTGCGGCTCAATCATTTCTCAAAATTCAATTTCAATGATTGAACGTATTAAATACACAAGTACCAGGTATGTTAATTCTGTTCATTTATTATAGGAATCTATGTCATTTGACATTCCTTTAATTGTTCAAGGGTACTTGTGCAATTAAATTTTTCCCTCGTTTTACGCTTTTCGAAAATTTTATTTTCTGGGATATATTTCTTGCACCCCAAACTTACACCAAAATAGATGTTTTTGGTGTTTGTGCAAAAATTAGTCAAAATTGCTCATACACTTAAAGGGAAAGTGGAGCAGTTTTTCTAAAACCTAAATGTCACATCATGACACTTTAGGTCATTCAGCCATTAATGCCCTTCAAATCCCAAAAATCCCTCATTAATGAACGTCCTTTTTGTCATGATGAGCCGCCATTTTTAAAAATCCCTCATAAATGCCATCCTTTCAACTTCCCATCTTTTTAAAAATTTTTACTGTATTTTTTCCATATCTGTGCAAAATTTTGAACCTAACCTATAAATATTCACTCCCTCCTACCAAACTCCCCTCTCTGTCTCTCGTCTCTCTCTCTCTCTCCCCGGCTCTCACTCTCTCTCTCTACCTTCATCTTCTCCATTTTTCTTCTTCATTTTCTATATATATACATAAATTTATGGGTCCTAAGAAAGCATCAACATCTACACAAGACGAAATGGTATGAATTCTCAACCTTTAATCTCCTTATATCTCTGAATTTTTTTTCGTCATTATTCAGTGCTTTTTCGTTTTTACAAAACCCGGATTCATTTTCCTTTGATTTCTCTTGTTTCGATGATCCGTTTTCTATATCGTTTGTTGGGTTGTGTTCTATTCTTGATTTCGAATCTTTTAAAACCAACATTTCAACGATCAATGCTTTGTTTGTTACAAATCTGAATTTTTGTTTTCAAAATTTTTCAAAATTTTCGGTCATTCTTTTGATCATTGTGCTTTCATTATTGATTTGTTCATATTTTTGTTTACATATTTAGATTCCTTGTTGTCATGCGGTTATTTTGATATATTATTTGTCTAGTTTGGTGAAGTTTCATGATTTTCGTGTTCTTGGTGTTCTTCGAGCATTCAAGGATCGTTCTTCGTGTTCTTCGTCATTATTGCATGTTTTGGTCTCTAAAAATTTTCTATCTTGTTTTCGAAAATTTGAATTTTTGATTTTCATTTCTTTCATTTGAATGCTTGTTGTTTGTTTTTCTTACCAAGTTAAAATTCTCACGATTTGCGCCTATGTACTTCTTTATGCGCCTATTTTTTATGCGCCTGAATGCTTTCTGCGCCTCTACTTGTATATGCGCTTAAATCATTCTGTGCCTAAAACCTTATGCGCCTAACTTCGTATTTAGTCAAATTTCGTTGTTTTATTTTTCCTTAGTATTCACATAGAACCATATTATGCGCATTGTAACTCTATGCGCCTATATATTTCATGCGCCTATGTTACTTTGATCATTTTATATCTCTATGCGCCTATGTCACTTCTAAACACCAATCATTTTTTTCAGGACCTTGCAAATTTCAAATTAGAAGAAACTCTTGATCTATTAGAGTTGTCTGGTGAAGTAATTGGGCGAGAAATCATAGAGACTCTGCGCGTTGCTGGTCTGCTCCCGTTATTCACCATGGACCAAGATTTCTATTCTGCGCTCCTCGTGGATGAGTTCTTTTCCACTGCTGTTCTAGTGGAAATTGATGTAAATGGGCGCAATCACTACCGGATTGAGGCGCGCGTTCAAAATGTTGACGTCCATATTTCATCATCTGTGATTCGACACTTGCTCGGTTTTCCATCTACGGGTGAAGATCGCATTATTGGGCGTCCGATGACTTACTCCATTGATGATCAGAACAGGATGGCTGCTTCACTTCTAAATATTCCCACGCTTCAAAATAATATCAAAAACACCGAAATTCGAGATGGTGGAGAACTCTTGACTCACATCGCGCACTTGGTGGGAACTTCAATTGTTTTCAAAACTGGGAACGTGAACCGATTCACGGTGGAACAATGGGAATACACAGCTGCCATCATGGCCAAGGAGAAGCTTCACTGGCCTCACATTCTGTTCAAGACACTGCGTGAGCAGATTGATAAATTTGTGAAGAACAAAAGTGATGGAAAGACCCGATTCCGTTCTCACTGCCTTCTTCTCACAAAACTTTTTCTAACTTACCCTGAGTTAGTTAAGTTTTTGAATGAGAATCCTGAATATAAGATCAGTGATGTTCCAATGTTTGGTAAAGCGAATTTGGACCTCAAGAAGCGCAGAAAGAAGCCTACAAAACGCGCCAAAGGAATTCAAATCAAGACTGTTGAAGGCTTAGTTGATGAAGACACAGAGTCCGATGATGCGCCTGTTCTTAAAAGCGCACCATTAATAAAGAGTGCAGTGAAGGCAAGCGCTAGACAAAGCGCTGATCCCGTGCCAGGCGCAGAGAAAGGCAAAGGAAAACGGGTAGTTGATGACCCTCCTCGTGCGCCTATCAAACGTACTAGAATTGAAACTGATGAAGAGAGAGATCTAAGGCTAGCGCAGGAAGCCAGCAGGCTTGAGGCTCAAAGAAAAAGGGATGAAGATTTTCAAGCCAAACAAGCTGCTGAGTCAGAAAAGTTAGAGCGCATGAAAGGCGCTGGATCAAGCGCTGATATTGATAAAGGGCCTTCTGTTTCCTCGCCTACCCAGCGCGCGCCTACTCAACGCGCCCCCACTCCCCGTGCGCCCTCATTCAAATTTCAACGGACCAACGTGTCAAGGGTACAACTCCTCTCTGATTTCTTCGGCGATGACATTTCAGACATAGAGGAACCAGTTCAGGGGGAGCAAGAGACCATCCCTCAGCGCACTCCTTCTCCAGTTGCGCCTCCACCTGGACCTGATCAGATCACAACAGAAACTATTGATGTTGAAACGGTTGTTGTTGAAACTGTTGATGTTGAAACTGAAGATGAATTTGAGTCTCCTACTCATTCACCTCCTCTTGCGCCTCCATCTCCTTCTGCGCCCCTTCAAGATTCTGCGCCCCTTCAAGATGATGCGCCCCTGTCTACCCCTGCGCCTCCTCCATCTGCTCCCGATCTGAGCGAGGTACTTTCCATTCTTCATTCTTTACAGCAGGGGCAAGCAAACTTAGAGCAAGGACAGACTTATATAAAGTCTCAATTTGAGCTTCTTACTTCCTTACTCACTGATCAATCTGAAGAGATCGCTGCCATTAAGGGGGAGATGAACTCTCTCAAGGACAAACTTTCTGCTCCTTCTCTTCCTTCGGCGCAGACTCAGGTTCAAGCTCATACTGATCAGGCGCAAACCACAGCTTCTGCGCCTAATTTCATACCTCAGTCTGCTGCGTCTCAATCCAACATGAACGTGCTAGTATCTAAGTTGGATGTCCTGAAAGAATTGGTCGTCACTCATTTCACTGCTGCTCACTCAAGCTCTGACAGACGCGCCGAACATATTTCTTCTGATATTATCATGGCTCAAAATGCCATTGAAGCTCACATTCAAATCTTAGAAGAAAATATTTCACAGCAGCAGCAAATCACTCAGCGTTCCATTGATGAATACCAAAACATCAATGTGAATCACTTGAGTTACATTAGAGACGGTATCACTGCCACTCACTCCAGTGTCACTGACACTCAAGGGTTAGCGAACCGTAGTCATCAGCTCGCAAAACAAATTCAGCGTTCTGTTTTCTGTTTCAGAGATCGTTGAAGGTTTGAAGGAAGATGATGCGCCTCCCAACCCTTAGTTTCTATTATTTTTGTTTGTAAGTTTTTAGAACCTTTTTGTAATAGAATCATCTCTTTTGTGATAGTGATTTTGTGCTTACTTGTTTTAGCACCTTTTGTTTTTGTTCTATTCAAAACTTGTAATTTGTAACTCTTACACCCCAAGTTTTAATGAGAACAATGCATCACTTATTATCAAACCTTGTTCACTCAAACTCCTTGTTTGTAGAACAATGAATATTGTTTAAATTCATAATGCATCATATTGAATTATTTCATACTTTCATGCATTAAGTTTAAACTTGGTTTAAACACATTTCAAAACTAAAAATCATATATCATCTTGAATGTGTTAAAATGTTGTTTCTATCTTTCCATATGTAACTCTTTATTCTTATTGGAATAGATTAGGAATCTATATTTTGGACTAGTGTGTGCATTAACTTGAGACATGAAATACCAATTTCATTCATTTGGACATGTTTTTATCAAGTATAATGTTTGTCCTTGATATAGTAGGTAATGGCATCAATCAAATAGGGGGAGATTGTTGGGTATGCCCACACATATCTCAGTTTTAATGTAATAGGATTTATTAGATTTGATTGATCCATCACCTAAGTTTTATTTCATGGACTTTAGACCCACATGTAAGAAGTATTTATACTTCATTTTTTAAATTGTCCATTGTTATAGAATAGGATTAGAAATAGGGCAAGAAGATCAAGTTTCAAGAAAAATCACTCAGTGAGTTTGAGCCGCGCTTATGCGCCTCCTGCGCCACGCGCCACGCGCCTTCTACATTCGCGCCATGCGCCATTTAGAGCGCGCGCATAAGGATTTCTTCATAAGCTATGTTACGCGCCTCTGCGCCCCTTGATTTAAACGCACAATTACTGTGCGCCTGTTGGCTCAATGCGCCTCTTGGCTCAAACGCGCCTCAAAGTGTTTATTCAACACTCAGTGATTTATTGAAGACTCGAAGACTTGAAGAGAATTCAAATTACGCCAATGATCCAACGGTGGTTAAAAGATGCATATGCGCCTAATCTATTGACACGTGTCCACAACGGTCACATTTATGTTGAGTGTCAAAATGGCCATAATATATGCATGCTCCAATCAACGAGCGACAGCTCATCTTATCCACAAGGATTTCCAACGGCTAGTTTTTTTGAAGTTCACTATAAATACCCCATAACTTCAACATTTTGAAGCTGCTGAGTTTTGCTAAGAATTTCAAGAATTTCTCTCTCTAAGCATTTGTTGAAGATTTGAAGATTGCCTTCGTTTTTCCAGATTTCTCAAGAACATCTTCATACCTTCATCCTTAGCCCAGATCTTCAAGCCTTAACACTTTAGTTTCTCGTGCTCTCCATCTCAAAGATCTAAAGAGCCTTGATACTAAGAACACACACGCACCTCTTCAAAGATTAATCATTTAGATTCTTCTTTAAGAGATACACCGGTTATTGTTTTGGATTTGTTCTTTCATAGTAATAGATCTTGAGTTAGTGTATAAGCTCAAACATTGTAATTTGTAACACTCACTCATTATATAAGATCTCCATTAGAAATCCAAGACTAACCATCTTGGTAGAGGACGTAGATCTTTCATTGATCGAACCTCTCCAAATAGCTTGTGTGATTATCTTGTCATTTCTTTCAAGTTATTATTTTCACTCACTATTTGCTTGTCTACTCATTGTAGATTGATTGAAATGAATTGTGTTGTGATTGTTATATCATTTGCCTTAGTTCTTTATTTCACTCACTTTGAGCCAAAATACTTAGTGTGTGTGTTGCGCTCCCTTTATCACTTTGCGCCTATTTTCATTACTAAATTCCGCTGTGCATTTCACTCACTCACTTAGGCGCATTTCATTACGCTTACTTGATAAAGTGCGTATTTGCAATTGAGTTTATCAAGGGTACGAAAAGAATTTTAAAACAGCTATTCACCCCCCCTCTAGCTATTTTTCATACCCTTGTTGCCCTTTGGGACCAACAGGAGTGTTCTAGTCTCTTAGGACCTATAATTTCAAAAGGTCCGTCACGGACACTATCTTTTATTTTCCCTAAGCCCTACGAGGCAAAGTCCTGGGAAGAAAGGTACCAAGTTGGTGCCCAATGGAGTCTGTACCAAGTCCGTAAAAGGCACCAAAAGTTGAGTCTGTAAAAATCAAGTCCTTCATGAAATGAAGGATTCATTTTCCTTCTATTCTCCCTAGACTTGAGACATTATTTCCAAATTACATTTACTCTTGGAATTGCCTTGCTTGTTATTATCAACTGAGTTGACTTCTAATCATACTAGTCAATGACGACTCATTAAGGACGAATGGACCTAACACAAATGAAAAATGCTAAATGCAAACAATTAATCTTGATGTGAATAAATGTTGCGATCAATTGGCATAAAGAGACCATCAATGGAAAGTCTCGCTTATATACATATCCAATACACATCCTCGATACACCTTCCCTATACAAATTCTTGATGCACATCGAAGGCATCCCAAGACAAAGAAATGTCAAGGATGTGTTGCTCAACCACCAAGATTCAATCGTGATCGCACGAGTGCAACCGAACAAAGGATTTCCCGGATCTTCAAAATCAAAGTCAAAAGCGATGGACATTCTGCCAAGGGGCTGCAAATGAGCCAATGCCCGACATGGCAAGTTAGAACTAATGTTCCCCCTCCAAAAAAAAAAGGGAAGGAAATGAATACGTGGAAAGAGGGAAAGGAAATGAAAGAAGGAAAGGAAATGAATACATGGTAGAGGAAAGTTCATCTCACAATGAGACCACCAGGAAGATCCGTCATCAAAAGACCTTTCAAAAGGAGCAAAGTCATCTCCATCGACAAGGCAACAACATTCTTCCATGAGATGCCAACCCCGGAAAAAAGGCAGCATAAGGCCGAACTACGGCGACCTGAGCTCCTCAAACTGAG
Source organism: Campanula takesimana (assembly GCA_026119855.1). Classification (NCBI taxonomy): domain Eukaryota; kingdom Viridiplantae; phylum Streptophyta; class Magnoliopsida; order Asterales; family Campanulaceae; genus Campanula; species Campanula takesimana. Next base: position 240,309 of record JAOWBW010001022.1, read on the forward strand.
GGGAACGTAGGCAACCTATGGGTCCGGTCATAACAAGAAAAAAACCCATCAAACCTTAGTCCCCTCAAAGATAACCAAGTCCTTCTCTTTCTGTCCCATCAGCGACCAACACCTCAGACAATACCTTCTTTGGTCATGTCAAAAGACCAATTCCCCTAAACACATTCCCATTTTGATCTTGCCATTGATCGAATCTTAATCTCAATTGATCACATCAATTATACATGTTAAGGCTAATTGATTGCTATAATCTTGACTTAATAATGAGCATGGTCCATTCAAGCAATCATTTTGATAATTTTAACTAAGGCAAATATCAAATGTCTCGACAAGTCTTCTTTTCTACATCTTAGGAGAGAGCCAAACACCGAATGCTGTCCATAGGATTCCTTCCTCACAAAAGGTACTCACTCCCGCAAAGTGCCTATGTCTGTTTTCATTTGATGCAAGTAAACATGACTTGCTCCCGTCCGCGTCTTGAGTCGACTAGACCACTCCTATAGAAGAAAGAACAAAAGACACGGAATGGATACCCGTCAGGTAGGATACCAGTGAGGCTGATTAGGAAAGAGCTGGATGTGCAAAAGAGTCGGTCCCCTGACGGCAAGTAAGAAAGGCCAAGGCGTGTGGATGGAGCAGTTCTCAGTCAAAAGAAGACTGGGGCTACTAAGTCATAGGGGAACGTTTAGAGTGATCAAAGGAAAGACCATCTATAAGGATCCCGCCCGACGAAGGGAAACGAAGGGGGTTTTCGTTTCGAAGGGCGAAAAACAAAACACGGTTATCACGCAAAACATAACGGAGTCGCCACATTTGTTAATTATTTAACCCAACAAATGGAAAGGTTAGAGATTCTATTAGTTTGGAGGTCAGGTTACACCTTGGGAAGAATTTTACGTCACCCAAGTCGCCTCGGATAGGACCGAGTCTCCCTAACGTTAGTTAACAAACGTGCATGTGTGTGTGTGTATTTCAAAAATGGGAGAAACTGACATTTTAACAAAACTGGTTAATTATTTAACAAAAAGGGTTATTTTCCAAACATTCCAGTCAAAAGGGGAAGAGACTGGAAAATGCACTCCCTGGCCAAAGTAGCCGTACGGCTAGGGAGTGCATTCCAGGGGTTTTTAACAGTTTATCAGAAAACTGTCCAGCTTCAGGCAAAACAGAGTGTTCTTGCTGAAAATGGACTGTGATGATCATTTTCAATTATTTTCTTTAACAAAAACATGGATTTAATCATCCCTATGTCATTGATCACAAATAAGACACCAAAAACATAGGTTTTGGGTGTGATCAAGACAATCATTGGGGAAATTTTAAGAAAGGTGATGAACATGCCCTTTGGGCCAAAATTGCCATTTGATGAGTAAAGATTGGAACTTTACCATCAAAATGAACTTTTTATGAAAGATTAACCTTGAGGGACAACAAAAGCAACATAAAGATCCAATCTTTATGACCCAATCTTAGGGATTTTTGGATAGATCATCGTTGGGATGATAAAGATTGAGCCTTTATCTCCCAACATGATCATCATGGCCTAGTTTGTGTAATACCAATATAAAGACATGAGCTTTCACCTTGATAAAGAGATCTTTAAGCTATTTAGAACAAGGAATTAAACCATGATCATCCTTAGGTTTGAACCTCTTTCACACAAAAGCATGAAGGGCACCTTGAATCATGCTCATGATTTAGTTCACATTATATGTATATATATATAAGATATATATGCTTGAAATGGACAAGTCTTGTAGTAATATAATATATGTATGCTTGAAATGGACAAGTCTTGCAAGAATGTAAATTTTCTTGAGAGGACAAGTCTTACAAGAATGTAAACAAGAACATGTAATATGGTTAACAAATCAAAATAGAGTTGAGATGAAGAGAAGATGGGGGAAGGGGACCTCACCTATGATGGTTCTAGTCTATCTTCCTTTCCTTTACTCAATTATAAGGGTGATTTTTCTCTCAGACACGATTTCTGCAGAGTTTCCCCTATCTAAACAATATTCTTCCCCCCTGAAATGATCAGCATGGGGTTCAATTTATAGGGACTGAGGGTGCCCAACATAGCCGTACGGCTCAACTCCTCAAGTACCCAAACCATCCGTACGACTCGACTTGGCGAGCTTCTGGATTTTTCTAAGTTTAATTCCAGTTCAGTCCTGGAATATTAGGTTTATCCTAGTGAGGTCCTGGCCCATTGGTTTATCCCTAAATGGTACCAAGAATTTCTCTAAAGTAGGTCAAATTCAGATTGGGGTACTTACAGAGCCCCTCTGCATTGTCGCTTTTGAAGAAAGCGGGGTTGTCGATAGAATAAGCATCCCAATCTGATGGGAGGATGGCTTGGCCGATTTGTTCTATGATTCCTACGTATCCCTATTCGAGGGAATCAAGCCTAACATAGTTCGGGTGAGAGATTTTAAGGCTACTCAAACCTATGGGCCTTAGGTGGATATTCATTCATCCTTTCCTAAACAGGCATGGCTCAAAGGCCGGACTTGGTTAACTTGGATCTATTCGGAGAGGGTTGACTAAGGGGGCTGGCATGGCTCAAAGGCTCAAATAATGGGCATGGCTCAGAGGCTAGACTTGATCAACTTGGCTGTATTCGGATAGGGTCGACTCGAGGGTCAATTTGGTCAACTTTTCTCATGGCGGAGGGTCGACTACACAAACTGGTCAACTTATCTCAAGGCGGAGGGTCGACTGCACAAACTGGTCTTATGTCTCTCCAAACTGCCGTCACGATGATAGGTTTTCTCTAACCTGGCCACTCTCGGGGGTCAAAGGTTTTCTTAACCTAATCATGACTATACTGGTCTTACGCCCTACCAAGGGCTGCCAGGGCATTAACATCTTAACATTCATCCTGGACTTACGAGGTACGGCCGGGACTTTCACGATTTGACTTTCTACCCTGGACTTACGAAGTATGGCTGGGTCAACCAAAATCCAATGGTCTTACATCATGCCGGACAGCCAAGGACGAATCTCACGAAACCTAATGGTCTTACATCACGCCAGACGGCCAAAGGACATATCTCACAAAACCTAATGGTCTTACATCACGCTGGACGGCCAAAGGACATATCTCACAAAACCTAATGGTCTTACGTTAAATTGGATGGCCAAAGGTCATAATCTCACTAAACCTAATGGCATTACGTCACGCCGGACGGCCAAAGGAGACATCTCACAGAGCCTAATGGTCTTATGTCACGTTGGACGGCCAAAGGACACACCTCACAAAACCTATTGGTCTTACGTCACGCCGGACGGCCAAAGGACACATCTCACAAAGCCTAATGGTATTCCGTCACATTGGACGGCCAAAGGACAAATCCCACAGAACTTAATGGTCTTACGTTACACCAGACGGCCAAGGGGCATATCCCACAGAACCTAATGGTCTTACGTCACGCCGGACGGCCAAATGACATAATCTCACTAAACCTAATGGTTTTACGTCACGTTGGACGGCCAAAGGACAAATCCCACAAAACCTAATGGTTTTACGTCACGCTGGACGGCCAAAGGACATAATCTCACTAAACCTAATGTCTTACGTCACGTTGGACGGCCAAGGGGCATATTCTCACTAAACCTAATGGTCTTACGTCATGCCGGACGTCCAAAGGACACATCTCACAGAGCCTAATGGTCTTACGTCACGTTGGATGACCAAAGGACAAATCCCACAAAACCTAATGGTCTTACATCACGCCGGACGGCTAAGGGGCATAATCTCACTAAACCTAATGGTCTTATGTCACGCCGGACGGCCAAAGGACAAATCCCACAAAATCTAATGGTCTTACGTCACGCTGGACGGACAAAGGAAAAATCCCACTAAACCTAATAGTCTTACGTCACGCCGGATGGCTAAAGGACAAATCCCACAAAACCTAATGGTCTTACATCACGCCGGACGGCCAAAGGACAAATCCTACAGAACCTAATGGTCTTACGTCACGCCGGATGGCCAAGGGGCATAATCTCACTAAACCTAATGGTCTTACGTCACGCTGGACAGCCAAAGGACACATCTCACAGAGCCTAATGGTCTTACGTCACGTTGGACGGCCAAAGGACAAATCCCACAAAACCTAATGGTCTTACGTCATGCCGGATGGCCAAGGGGCATAATCTCACTAAACCTAATGGTCTTACGTCACGCCGAACGGCCAAAGGACAAATCCCACAAAACCTAATGGTCTTACGTCACGCCGGACGGCCAAAGGACACATCTCACAGAGCCTAATGGTCTTACGTCACGCCGGACGGCCAAAGGACAAATCCCACAAAACCTAATGGTCTCACGTCACGCCGGACGGCCAAATGACACATCTCACAGTGCCTAATAGTCTTACGTCACGCCGGACGGCCAAAGGACAAAATCTCACTAAACCTAATGGTCTTACGTCACACCGGACTGCCAAAGGACAATTTTTCACATTTTTAACTGGACGTACAAAGTACGGCTGGGTTAACACAAATTTCAAACTCTTAACCTGGACTTACGAGGCGCGGTCGTGTTAATTTCACTTAAACTCTTAACCTGGACTTACGAAGCGCGGCCGGGTTAACACAAATTTCAAACTTGGACTTACGAGGCGCGACCAGGTTAATTTCACTTAAACTCTTAACATGGACTTACGAAGAGCGGCCGGGTAAACACAAATTTCAAACTCTTAACCTGGACTTACGAGGCGCGGCCGGGTTAATTTCACTTAAACTCTTAACCTGGACTTACGAAGCGCGGCCGGGTTAACACTAATTCTCACATTCTTAACCTGGACTTACGAGGCGCGGCCGGGTTAATTTCATACTCTTAACCTGGACTTACGAGGCGCCGCCGGGCTAACGCTAATTCTCACATTCTTAACTGGACTTACGAAGTACGGCCATGTTAATTTCACAAAGCTAAATTCTTAACCTGGACTTACGAATCGCGGCCGGGTTAACACAAATTTCAAATTCTTAACCTGGACTTACGATGTGTGGCCGGGTTAATTTCACAAAGCTGGTCTTACGTCCATCTAGGGACTACCCAATTTTCATTTTTATTGGGAACCTAATCTTTCTAGGTTCAAATCAAGTTGCATGAGCTAAAAGGGGCATTTTAGAAATTTTCCAAAGGGAGGGGGGCCTAAGTTCTATTTCAGAAACCTAGGGGGAACCATGTTCAAGGCATCAGGGGCCAGAGTGTAAATTGTGGGCTGAGATTCTTCCTCGCCAAAACCAGCCGTACGGCTTAAGAAGGCATCTCCTTCTTTTTCAAAACAGCAGCCATACGGATGGTTGCTGCATTTTTCCAAAATCCAATCCAAAAATCCTAGAGAGAGTCGATTTCAAGAGGGAATTTCATCAAAATTCTCCAGATTTCTTTCTCCAAACTGTTCAAAATTCACTTATGGATGCTCGGGCGCGAAGGGGCTACCCAAGAGGGGCAGATAGGCAGCTCGACATGGTCCGCAATTTCCGGGGCTACACCATTGCCCTTAATGACATGGAAGCGGGGTTCTATAAGTCCCCTACCGCTCATTTATGACATGACCGAGTGGTAAGCCTTCTTTTCCACTCGATCTTTGTCAATTTTGTGCACTCCCTAGTCCTAGGGTTCATGTTCATGCAATTTGGGGTTTTTGCCCTCCTAGGTGCGATTCCGCAAAATTGGCTTCATTTTCACGTTATTGGGATCACTAGGGACATGGGCATGTGTTCATATCATCATTTGGACATGCCTAGCTATACTTTCTAAAATCAAAGTGCGTTGTCCCGCGATTTATGCATAAACTACTTGTACCTTAGGTTCGACTAGTCATTTTGACACATTCAAGTGCATGCTAGCATTTCCTAGGATAAGTTGTTGCATGTTTATGGAAATTCGGGACACTAAGTCTCAAAATGGGGACGGGTTTTGTTCTTTGGGACAGGGAGAAATCCTTTCAAACAAAACCTCACACATTCTTTTCATAAGAAACACACCCTTAAATGCCCAACGCAGTTTAAAAGGGGACAACACATTTTTTTTCTTCACAAAAGACAACCTCAAACTCCCAACGCAATTTGAAAAGGGTAAAATCACATTTTTTTTCATGATTCATTCATCATATCCATTTATCATACGCATTGGTATCTTAAAACTGTGTTATTCATACATTTGCTGTGTTTACCTGCAGGGCGGTGATCCCAAATCTCGAGGATCTCTCAACATATGCTGTTCCTTGTAGGAGGCCATGCCCGAGGCAGTCGGCAATGGGCCTGGTCCGAGAGAGTGGGTAGAGCGCACCGGCTTGGTGCCATTCATCTATGCCGTAGGCCAGCTGGTTAGCACTAATAGGAGCCTGGGACTCATTTCTGCCTTGGGTAAGCACTGGTGGGATACGACCCACACCTTTCATTTGAGCTGGGGGGAGTTGACCGTGACTCCCGCAGACTTTTCTGCCATTACTGGGATCTCCTTCGGTGGCCGACCAGTTATCTGGGCCGACCGGCTCTCGGCCGCGGACTTTGAGGAACTCATTAGCTTTTCGGGCCCTACTAAGGGCTTGGGATCCTGGTGCAGGATGTTGACCGGGCCATTCGGGCCAGAATTCTGAAATATTTGGCGGGTTTGGTGACGGCGGAGCAGCTCGGGCGAGCTTAGGTATGACTCTTTCTCAGCAACACCATCTTTGCCAATGCCGACACCACATGCATGTTCCCCCTACTTGGATCATTGTCCACTCCGGAGACCGTCCGGAGTATTTCTTGGGGAGAGGCTGGGTTGGCTGAGCTGTACATGGAGCTCGATAAATTCAGCCGGAAAGAGAGCAAATCCCTGGCTTGCTTCCAGTTCGCCTTGGAGGTACATTCTTTTCCTTCCCCCACTTTTCTGTTTTCTCCTTCTCATTCACCTTTTCGATTTTCGGCATCTTAATGATTTTTGGCCTTTTCTTTTCAGGCTTGGTACTACGAGATCTTTGGTGGCTATCTATGGGAGCTGACCGTTGATCCCTCTATCACATTCCCGGTCATGGTCTGTTGGGCTCAAGAGGCCCGAAAGAAGAGAGGATCCAAGGGATGGGTCTCCATCCGTCATGCCGATTTCAGGGCAGTGCTAAGGGGAGCTATGCCGGCTGAGCTTAACGTCTTTCCTTGGTTGAGGTATGAGGGGCAAGGGCTAGGCATTAACTTGTCTGATGCTCTGTGGGTAACCCGGGAGAGGAGACTGCTCGTAGGGTTTTGGGGAGAGGCCTTTTACTTAGGAGAGAGGGTGCTCTGGCAGCACGGGCTCGGGCTTATACAGAGGGCTCCTGTCGACCCTCTTGACACCATGTTCGTAGAAGACCGAGGGGACGACCCCTACCTCATGGGGGTCAATGCATCCCATTTTATCACCGATGAGCCATACAGACGTTTCGTGGCCTGGAGGCTGAGATCACGGCAGGTAGTGGCTTCTGGGGTGGCTCCTCCGATGTGGCAGGATTTCTCATACATATACTCAGATGGCCGGGTCCATATGGTAGCCACATCTGTAGCGGCAGAGGGGGCCCCACCTGAGGATGCTCATGAGGGCGTGGTGTGTTTTCATTCCTTTCTCTCACACTCACTCATCCCATATCCCTATCTTTTCCACTGAGCAGTTTAATTTCCCCGTGCAGGTTACAGAGCGGGCTCTGTTTGATAAACCCTCCCTCATGAAACGGGCTAAAAGGTGGTTGAAGAGGTTTATTGGTCACTCTTCCAAGGGGCCTCAGACTGAGTCTAGGTTCGCGCCGGGCAGGAACTCGGTGAGTGGTGGGGAGAGGTCTTTCCGACGGGCCTCGAGCGTAGAGCTACCCCCATCCTTTGTCCGTCACCATACCTTAGGCGGAACTGATTTGGAGGCCTTTCGGGATTCGCTCCGTGACCTCATCTTTTACGAGCTCGCTCCAGATCCTTTTGCTCGTTTGGCCTTGGAGCGTGTGGAGCCCCAGCCGACCAGACACCCCAGTCCTCCTTCCCATATTCCTCCTTCCTTCTTTCCGGGCCAATCCTCTTCGGGTGAAGGCTCGAGCTTGGCAGAGTCCATCTTCTTTTTTGACCCCAACATGTGCCCATCTCGTCCCTTGGAGAGGGTTCACTCGCCTCCGGAGGATCCTTACCCAGATTCTGATTAGGATGTAACTATGTGAACAATTTTTCTTCTGTTTCATTTTATTAAAAAAAATGTATAAAAATTTGTTATCTTTGGTGTTTAAAACTTTGTCCCTTTTATTTGTAAATCCATCATTTATGCACGCTTGGGCCTCGAGAGGGCTTTTATGGTCTTTTCTAGACCGTCGGGGATTCCCGAGATGTGTTTGGACTCAATTATGCGGAGTTTGACACATTTCTGACAGGTTTTGAACAAGTGAAAATGAGTTTCACTTGTGGGAAATCAGCTGATACAGGCTGCTGATATGAATTTTTTCACAGGGACAAACCAGCCGTACGGATCGTACAAGCATGGTTGGCTTTTTGACCAAATTTTCTGAGGACTTTTAGGGAATTTTGACAGATGGGAGATCTTATTTGGCTCGAACCGTCCCTTCCATTGCACGATTATGGCTTGCCAGCCCCAGTGCTTTACCTTTGCCGGGAACTACTCCTCGGCTTTCGCGGTCATGGCTTACCAGCCCCAGTGTTTTGTCTTTGCCGGGAACTACTCCTCGGGTGTCACCCTATTCTTTTGGGTGCGTATCCTCCTTGCTCGGGATACGGTCTGCCTTTGAACGGGTTTCTTCTTCCTAGGCAATCCAAACACATCATTTTTCCCTCTTCCACATATCCCATCATCTTCTCTTCCTAGGAGTGGCCTAGTTGACTCTGACACGGACAAGAGCAAATCATGCTTGCTCACACGAATAGACACACATAGGCATTTACGGGAGTGAGTCCCTTTTCTGGGGAAGGAAGCCTATGGACAGAAATTCACGTGTTTGGCTCTTTCCTAAGATGTGGAAAAGAAGACTTGTTGAGGCATTCAAAATCGGCCTTAGTTAATGTCATCAAAATGATTGCTCGAATGGACCTTGTTCAGTATTAGGTCAAAATTCAAGAAATTAGCCTCAACATGCATAAATGTTGTGATCATTTGAGATTCAGATTTGATCAATGGCAAGATCGAAGTGTGTTTAGGAGGGATTAGTCATTATCCGGGAGATTGGTCATTGACGGGACCAAGGGAAGAGAGCCGGGTCATTTTGGGAAGACCGAGGCTTGATGGATTCATTTCATGCTATGACCGGACCCGAAGGTTGCCTACGTTCCCCTCAATATGAGGAGCTCAGGTCGCCGTAGTTCTGCCTTTGGGCAGCTTTTGCCGGGATTGGTTTCCTTTTGCTGTCTCGGGGACGTTGTTGCTCACTTTGCTTCGTGGTGATCTTTTTGAGATGGACCTCTTGGGATGAACCCTCTTTGGTGTGGATGGGTCTCTTGAGGCAAGCATTCCCTTTTTCCTTTTTCCTCTCCTCCTTTCCATTCATTCATTTTCTTTTCTCATCATTCAATTTTTTCCTTTTTTTTTCTCTTTTTTTTTTTTTTAGGAGGAGGAAAGCACTAGCCCTAGCTCGCTTTCTCGGGTATTAGCTCCCTTGTAGCTCCTTAGCGGTGTGCCTGTCACTTTGGGCTGACTTTGAAAGTCCGGGAAGCCCTTTGCCTGATTGCGCACATATGATCATGGTTAAACCTTGGTGGTTGAGGAACAACGCCCTCACTTTTTCACTGTCTCGGGATGCCTTTGGTGTGTATCAGGGATTTATCTCAGAAAGATGTATTGTCGCGGCCCCGAACCCCGCGGGCCCGAGACCGCGAGCTGGACGTCGACTTAAACAATAAACTCTAAAATAATGGAGATAAAAATTTCCTTTTATACCCAAAAGATGATAACACAAGGTTTTGAAAATCAACTTGAACAACAAAGTAAAACTAGTATAAACTCCATAAGCTTATACACCAAAGTTACAAAATACACAAATCCTAGTGACGTCAATGTTTGGTACAAATATCCCCAAAAGGTTACACATTGATATAATGTGAACCAACCTATAACTACTTTCCCTAAAAGAATGCATCCACACTCGACGTCCTCTTTCTCGTGATCAGCGAGACTAATCCTTAGCACCTGGGGGGGGTTAAGGAAAACAAAGATAAAAGAAAGGGGGTGAGATAAATCTCAATAAGTTACTAATGCAACTACATGACATGCTAAGATGCAATATACAATAATAAATCATATCTAGCACATAGCATTTATCACATAACAGATAGCAGCGGAAATAAACACATAACAAAGGATATTAGCCAAGGTTTCCAAACCGATACATCCAAATAAAGGATCGCTGCGCAGCTTCAATAATCAACAAATCATCATCTTCATAATAGCATGAAAGCTGAAGAGAAATCCCCGGTACCGGAACAATAACCAAATGAAGTGTCACAAGGGACGGGAGACATGCCACAAAGTCATGCTACAAGTAAAGCTAAAATGCACACAAAGGAGCTAGCTCTTCTCACATCCAAGGCCAATCTGGAGGAGGGTAATAATGGGGCAAAACAATGGTCAACATCATAATGGACTTGGCCGTGCCATTAAAATATTTCGCATCGCCCGAAACAAACACAAATAATCAGCTGGACTTCCAAATAAATGCTAAGTAATAAATACTAGCTTAAATAAACAACTTAAGGTTCCAAAGTAGGGAACCAATCCAAATAAATTACCACAAAGGTAAACCAATCCAAACAACACATCAAGGATGAACCACATCCCCAAAATAACACTTGGTCAAATTCCATAACATATTTATTCACAAAAGAATCAACTCCACTTAATAAAATGTTCCACGGTGTTATCTTAAGTTAATTAGAAGAAATAAACCTAAACTAGTTAAGCCCTAAGTCTTAAACCAAGCAAAATGGGCAAAATCCCAAGCAGGCGGGCGGGCGGGCGGGCGCTCGGGTAGGGGCAGGCGCGCGCTTGTTTGGCCAGAAGGTCTAGTCGCTGGAAAAGGGGGTGCAGGCGGGCGCCTGGCACCACGCGGGCGGGCGCCTGGTCTACGGGTTGGGAGAAATTCCCAACTGGGTTCATTAAAAAGCCTTACCATTTTCATACCAAATTCATAACACCCAAAATCAACACTCCCAACAAGATTCCTAAGGTACCCAAACATCAATTAACCAAAAGGGGGACCTTAACAACACCATTTATCAACCAAAACCAAGAATCAAGCCCAACATTCATAAAATCACCATTTTTGACCAAAACTCAAATAAATTCCAAATAAATTCTAAACTCAACCAAACTTCCAATACAACACATCAAGCATTATATAAACATGATATGAACATTTTAGCATAAAAATGGGGGAAAAGTAACTTACTTGAAAATTCTCAAAGATGACGGAATTCAATTCTTTTTGGTTCTACGCGATCCTATCGACGATCTAAACAAGTTTCACGTTTTAAGAAATGAGAGATAACAAGAGGAAGGTGAAGAAAATGAAGAGAGAAGAAACTTACCCAATGTAGAGAGAGAGGGAGAGGTGTGCTGGGAGAGAGAGATGGAGGTGGAGTGTGAGGGTGAAAGAGTAGGGTGAGGGAGGTGAGTAGGGAGAAGATGAAGATTTGAAATGTTACACCTAGCCCCCTTCCCCCACTAACTAGCTCAACTATGATACTCCCACTAATTAATAAGACCCAAATAAAATGCTAGGCATAACTTATTATAACACATAAATATTTAAGCAAATAATAATTTAAATAAATAGATAGGCAAATAATTAAACAATAATCATTTATTACTAATAAAATAGAGCCTAGATTTCGGGTCGTGACATTCACTCCCCCTTAAAGAAAATTCGACCCGAATTTTAACGAGACTTACCCGAATTAAAAAGCCACGGAAATCTCCTCTCGATCTCATCTCGGAGCTCCCAAGTCGACTCCTTGACATCATGATTCCTCCAAAGAACTCTAACCAACGCAATGCTTTTATTCCTCAACTCTTGGACTTTGGCATCTAAAACCCGAACCGGTCGTTCCTCATAAGTCATATCCGGCTCGATATCCTCCGGTACCCTCGGTAACACGTGAGATGGATCATGAACATACTTCCGAAGCATAGAAATGTGAAAAACATCATGCAACCGGTCCAAAGATGGCGGTAACGCAAGACGATACGCTAGAAGTCCAACCTTTCCCAAAAATCTCAAACGGGCCAATAAACCTCGGAGCCAATTTACCTTTCTTTCCAAACCTACGAATACCCACCTTCGGAGATACTTTCAAGAACACCAAATCACCGGTCTGAAAACTAATATCACGTCTTCGGTTGTCTGCATAGCTCTTATGTCGACTCTGGGCTGTTTTCAATCTATCCCGGATAACTCTAACTTTTTCAACTGAATCCTGAAGCAAATCAATACCCACAATCTTCGCTTCACCAACCTCATCCCAACAAATAGGCGATCTACATTTCCTCCCATACAAAGCCTCAAATGGTGCCATCTCGATACTAGCCTGGTAACTGTTGTTGTAGGAGAACTCCACTAACGGTAAATGCGAATCCCAAGAATCAGAAAAGTCTATCGAACACGCTCGCAACATATCCTCCAAAATATGAATAGTCCTCTCGGATTGACCATCGGTCTGGGGGTGAAAAGCTGTGCTGAATCGTAAATCTGTACCCAAAGCTTCCTGAAACGCCTTCCAGAATCTAGAAGTAAACCTCGGGTCTCGATCTGACACAATGCTAACCGGAACTCCATGCAATCTAACGATCCCATCGATATAAAGGGTCGCAAGCTTCTCCATCGAATATCTGATGTCAATGGGCAAGAAATGGGCACTCTTGGTCAATCTATCCACTATTACCCAAACACTGTCATACTTCCTACGGGTACGAGGTAGTCCCGTAACGAAATCTATAGTCACATGCTCCCATTTCCACTCGGGAATCTCTAACGGCTGAAGTAGACCTGCGGGTCTCTGATGCTCGGATTTGACCTGCTGACAAGTTAAACATTTCGAAACATACTCGGCTATTTCCATCTTCATGTTATTCCACCAAAAATGTTGCTTCAGATTCTGATACATCTTCGTACTACCCGGATGAATAGTATACCTCGATTTGTGACCCTCATCTAAAACTTGCCTCTTTATTCCACCAACATCGGGAACACACAAACGACCACGGAAAGTCAACACTCCCACCGGACTAATAGAAAAATCCTCGAAGTTCTTCTCTTTCAGTTTACCCATTATCTTCACCAACTCGGGATCTTCTTTCTGAGCTTCCTTTACCCTCTGAATTAGGGTCGGAGACACCCTAATATTCGCAAAAATAGCCCCATGTCTTGATTCACGAGGAGACCAATCTCGAACATCCTCAAGCATTTTCCACTCACGGACCATCATCGAAGCCACATAAGATTTCCTACTAATCGCATCGGCTACCACATTCGCCTTCCCCGGATGATAAGAAATCGTACAATCATAATCCTTCAACAATTTCCATCCATCGGCGCTGTCGGTTGTTCAACTCTTTCTGGGAGAAAAGGTACTTCAAACTCTTGTTATCCGTAAAAATCTCAAACTTCGCTCCATAAAGGTAATGCTTCCATTTGTGCAACGCAAAGACTATCGCCGCCAACTCCATATCATGAGTCGGGTAATTCTGCTCACTAGGGGTCAACTTCCTCGAAGCATACGCAATTACTTTCCCACTCTGCATCAACACACAACCCAAACCCTCTTTCGAAGCATCACTGTAAATCACTAGGCCGTCGCTCCCATTAGGCAAAGTCAAGATCGGTGCGGTAGTCAACCTCTTCTTCAATTCCTTGAAACTCTTGTCACATTTCTCGGTCCACACAAACGGGACATTTTTCCAGGTCAACTGAGTCATCGGAGTAGCAATCCTCGAAAACCCCTCAATAAATCTTCTGTAATAACCGGCTAAACCAAGAAAGCTTCTAATCTCTGTCACTGATTCGGGTCTCTTCCAATCCACTATAGTCTCAATCTTTGAAGGATCCACAGAAATCCCGTCTTTTGAAATAACATGGCCCAGAAATGACACTTTCTCGAGCCAAAATTCGCATTTACTGAACTTCGCAAACAATTTCTCCCTCGCAAGAACGGATAAAACTGTCCTCAAGTGCTGCCCGTGCTCCTCTCGGGATTTAGAGTAGACGAGTATATCATCAATAAAGACCACCACGAACGAATCAAGATAAGGATGGAAAACTCGGTTCATCAAATCCATAAACACTGCCGGCGCGTTCGTCAACCCAAACGGCATAACCAAGAATTCATAATGACCATACCGAATACGAAAGGCAGTCTTCGGAATATCCTCCGATCGAACCTTCAACTGATGGTACCCACTCCTCAAATCAAGTTTAGAGAAAACCACGGACCCTTAAAGCTGATCAAATAAATCATCAATATGAGGTAGAGGATATTTATTCTTCACCGTAACCTGATTCAACTTCCGGTAATCGATGCACAATCTCAAGGAACCGTCTTTCTTCCGCAAAAATAAAACCGGTGCTCCCCACGGGGAAACACTAGGGCGGATAAACCCTCGATCAAGCAACTCTTGCAATTGAACCTTTAATTCCTTCAACTCTGCGGGGGCTAACCTATAAGGTTCTTTCGAATTTGGAGCCGTACCCGGCAAAAGGTCTATACAAAATTCAATCTCACGATCGGGAGGCATATCATACTCGGTAGAGAAAACATCGGGAAAATCCCGAACTACCCGAACACTATCCAAACTAGGGGATTCTTTCCTAGTATCAAGAACACTAGCCAAATACCCCTCACAACCACTATGCAAAAATTTTCTCGCTTTCATAAAAGAAATTAAGCGAACCTTTCTACTCAGAGGACTAGCCTCAAACACAAATTTAGGCACATCGAGAATAGAAAAAGTAACAGTTTTCTTACGGCAATCAACGGAAGCATGAAACTTGCTCAACCAATCCATACCCAAAATGACATCAAAGTCTTGGATAGGAAGAACTACCAAATCCGCACAAAGGACACGACCACAAATAACCACATCACAAGCACGAAAGACTCGATCAGAAATCAAGCATTCTCCTATAGGGGTCGACACCTCTAGCACGTACGGTAAAGACTCGAATGCAGCATTTAACATGGAAGCAAATTGCACAGAAATGTATGAATGAGATGATCCTGGATCTACTAACGCTCGTGCGCTCACATTAGACACAAAAACAATACCTCCAATAACGGATGGATCATCGGTAGCTTGTTGTTGATTCATGGCAAACACTTTCCCTTGGACCTTGGGCTTTCCCGTAGCGTCCCTTTTCTGACCCTGTGGAGCCCCAGTTCTTACCCCAGTCGGTTGACCTCTGCCTCTAGTACAATCCCTTGCAAAATGACCCATTTGACCACAATTGGTGCACCTTCCCTGCTTCTTCCAACACCGATCCTCAGAATGACCCTCCTTTTGACAATATGAACAAAGCCTCCTAATTTGGTTCCCTTGGTTCCCGGAAGTGGTACCCAGGTTCCTTGGGATCGGTTGCCCTCGGGACTGAGATTGTCCCCCAAAGTTACCTCGATTATCAATCCTTGGTTGTGACTTGCTCTGCGCTCCTTGTTTACTCGGGTTGGCCACCTCGGTCTTCCTCTTATGTTCCCCAATATCTTGCTCTATAAGATAGGCACGGTCTACCGCATCCTGAAATGTCACAATCCTCTGGGCTATAAGTTGAGTACGGATGGAGGTCTTCAATCCCCGAATGAATCTCATAGCTTTTTGTTCCTCGGTCCTCACCAAATAGTCACAATACCGGGCTAATTCTGTGAACTTAGCCGAGTATTGAGCTATAGACAACAAACCTTGCTCCAAGTTGAGAAGCTCGATCTCCTTTCGGTTTTGATCAACAACCGGAATGAAATGTTCCTTGAATTTGCGCACAAACAACTCCCACGCATACACCGTGTGAGTATCATCCCAACTAGCTTTAACACATTTCCACCAATACTCGGCGGCTCCCACAAGCTTATAAGCCGCAAACCGGACCTTGTCCTCATCCGTGCAACCAAATACCTCATAAATCTTCTCCATCGACTCGATCCACAACTCAGCTTTCCGAACATCGGGTTCCCCATTGAATTCAACCGGTTTCAACTTCAGAAATTGCTCCAATCCGTAGCGGGGTGGTGCTTGTTCTACCCTCGGACCTTGATCATGTATGGCCTTCATGGCCGCCTCGAACATGCCTTGAAACATGGCACGGGCTTCTTCCCTTGTATCATTCTGATTTGCATTACCGGTACTACCTTCACCACTCCTTCTACGAACCATTGTAAACAAGTACCTGCATAAAACATCAACCGTTAATCACTCCGCACACTACTACCCTCCTAGGTCATACTAGTCCACCTAGACTTATACTTAGAGCCAAACCATGGCTCTGATACCAACTGTCGCGGCCCCGAACCCCACGGGCCCGAGACCGCGAGCTGGACGTCGACTTAAACAATAAACTCTAAAATAATGGAGATAAAAATTTCCTTTTATACCCAAAAGATGATAACACAAGGTTTTGAAAATCAACTTGAACAACAAAGTAAAACTAGTATAAACTCCATAAGCTTATACACCAAAGTTACAAAATACACAAATCCTAGTGACGTCAATGTTTGGTACAAATATCCCCAAAAGGTTACACATTGATATAATGTGAACCAACCTATAACTACTTTCCCCAAAAGAATGTATCCACACTCGACGTCCTCTTTCTCGTGATCAGCGAGACTAATCCTTAGCACCTGGGGGGGGGGGTTAAGGAAAACAAAGATAAAAGAAAGGGGGTGAGATAAATCTCAATAAGTTACTAATGCAACTACATGACATGCTAAGATGCAATATACAATAATAAATCATATCTAGCACATAGCATTTATCACATAACAGATAGCAGCGGAAATAAACACATAACAAAGGATATTAGCCAAGGTTTCCAAACCGATACATCCAAATAAAGGATCGCTGCGCAGCTTCAATAATCAACAAATCATCATCTTCATAATAGCATGAAAGCTGAAGAGAAATCCCCGGTACCGGAACAATAACCAAATGAAGTGTCACAAGGGACGGGAGACATGCCACAAAGTCATGCTCCAAGTAAAGCTAAAATGCACACAAAGGAGCTAGCTCTTCTCACATCCAAGGCCAATCTGGAGGAGGGTAATAATGGGGCAAAACAATGGTCAACATCATAATGGACTTGGCCGTGCCATTATAATATTTCGCATCGCCCGAAACAAACACAAATAACCAGCTGGACTTCCAAATAAATGCTAAGTAATAAATACTAGCTTAAATAAACAACTTAAGGTTCCAAAGTAGGGAACCAATCCAAATAAATTACCACAAAGGTAAACCAATCCAAACAACACATCAAGGATGAACCACATCCCCAAAATAACACTTGGTCAAATTCCATAACATATTTATTCACAAAAGAATCAACTCCACTTAATAAAATGTTCCACGGTGTTATCTTAAGTTAATTAGAAGAAATAAACCTAAACTAGTTAAGCCCTAAGTCTTAAACCAAGCAAAAGGGGCAAAATCCCAAGCAGGCGGGCGGGCGGGCGCTCGGGTAGGGGCAGGCGCGCGCTTGTTTGGCCAGAAGGTCTAGTCGCTGGCAAAGGGGGTCCAGGCGGGCGCCTGGCACCACGCGGGCGGGCGCCTGGTCTACGGGTTGGGAGAAATTCCCAACTGGGTTCATCAAAAAGCCTTACCATTTTCATACCAAATTCATAACACCCAAAATCAACACTCCCAACAAGATTCCTAAAGTACCCAAACATAATTTAACCAAAAAGGGGACCTTAACAACACCATTTATCAACCAAAACCAAGAATCAAGCCCAACATTCATAAAATCACCATTTTTTACCAAAACTCAAATAAATTCCAAATAAATTCTAAACTCAACCAAACTTCCAATACAACACATCAAGCATTATATAAACATGATATGAACATTTTAGCATAAAAATGGGGGAAAAGTAACTTACTTGAAAATTCTCAAAGATGACGGAATTCAATTCCTTTTGGTTCTACGCGATCCTATCGACGATCTAAACAAGTTTCACGTTTTAAGAAATGAGAGATAACAAGAGGAAGGTGAAGAAAATGAAGAGAGAAGAAACTTACCCAATGTAGAGAGAGAGGGAGAGGTGTGCTGGGAGAGAGAGATGGAGGTGGAGTGTGAGGGTGAAAGAGTAGGGTGAGGGAGGTGAGTAGGGAGAAGATGAAGATTTGAAATGTTACACCTAGCCCCCTTCCCCCACTAACTAGCTCAACTATGATACTCCCACTAATTAATAAGACCCAAATAAAATGCTAGGCATAACTTATTATAACACATAAATATTTAAGCAAATAATAATTTAAATAAATAGATAGGCAAATAATTAAACAATAATCATTTATTACTAATAAAATAGAGCCTAGATTTCGGGTCGTGACATGTATGGGGTTGTGTATCGGGAGAGTGTATGGGGGAAGATTTGCCATTAATGGTTTTCTTCATGCCAATTGATCACAACATTCATTCACATCAAGATTAATCGTTTGAATTTAGCACCCTTTTATGTTTAGGTCCATTCATCCTTTAATGAGTCGTTGTTGACTTGTTATGTTTGGGGAGTCAACTCATCATTTTGGGGACAAAGCAATCATTTGGAAACATTAATCAAAGCGATTCCGAGAGTTAATGTAATTTTCAAATAATGCCTCAAGTCTAGAGAGAATAGAAGTAAAAATAATTCATTTCATTTCATGGAAGACTCAATTTTTACAACTTTAGACTCGACTATTGATTACATTGACTCGACCATTCCACCATTCATTGACTCAACCATGGCCAACCCCGTGGCTCTTTACATACTCTTGCCTCGCAGGGCCTTTTGGGAAAGCAAAAAAGACAAAAGACTATGTCCACAACGGACTTTGGGGACCCTCTAGAACCTAGACACTAAGCCACTCCTAACAATTCTTTCTTTCCTTGCTCCAACTCCTTACGCTTCCTCCTCAAACCCATTTGTCTCCTTGCTTGGTAATGACACCTTCTTCGATGAGCGCTTGGATATGATTTCTCAAGGTGAGGCAATCATTCGTAGAATGATCCGGGGCCTGGTGGTACTTGCAGTGCTGCTTTGGATCGTGGCGAGCTCCGATCGGTTCGGTCCATATCACGTGCCGGCCGAGGAGCTCGATCTTACCGATCTCAAGTAAATGATTCAACATTTGCTCTCTGGGCATTCCTATCTAATGGAACCAACGGTAGTAAGCTCCCTTGCCTTGGGGGTGAAATCCTCCCACAACTGCCGCGGGCTTCCCATGGGATACTGTAACGGGTTGGAGCTGATCACGAGACTCTTGCTCATCTTGGACCAAGCGGTCGGGGATGGTCCTTAGTGAGGAGGAAGACTTCTTCGAGGACTTTTTGATCTCCTCAATGGATTTCACAATTTCATGGAGACATTCTCGGGTGTTCCTTGAGTTGTGCCTTTCTAATTCGTCCATCAATTCCGCTTGGCTATGCAGGAGCTCGTACCGGTGATCGTACTTTTCCTCAAGGTCTTTCCTGAGTCTCTTACCACCCTCTTCCCATAGCTCCTCAACCTTTTTATGGAGTACCTCCTTGATCTCCTTCCGGAGCTGTTAAACCACCTTGATTGCTTCATTGCGATCGACCTCTGACTTTCGTATTTGATCCCTCATCGTGTTCACCGTCCTTTCTAGGAATTTCACCCTGTCTTCCAGCCGGGCCTGTGCATCCAACCTGATATCTACCTCAATCACTTGGGATTTGCTTTCCATTGCTTCCTATAGCACAAAGGACCGACAAGCCGTAAGGGCACAGTGGAAAGAATCTCGAAAAGCCATGCTTTGAGTAAGGCGGGGACTCGACACAAACGAGATTTTGACTCATGGGGGAAACGAGTTTGACCATTGGGGGGGGGGGGACAAGCCCAAGCCATGCATTTTGGATGAATTTAACGATTTTCACTTTTTAGAAAAAGGATTTTTGTTTATTCTTTTGATTGTTATTAGGCAATGTTGTCACACGAACAAACGTTAGTGCACAGTTCAAAGGCTTAGCATTTATTGTTCATGTTTACTTAAAACACATTGTGAGAGCCCGCACTCGAAGACAAACCGCACCGAAATGATCGCTCGTGAAAGTGATTCGGGTGATTCCTCGTGCTAATACGCTTTTGGAAATGCGCTCGGTTCCCACACAATGGTTTCCTCTCGATGAAATCAAAACAGTCAAGAGTCGCCACCTCATTTTATTTTAGGAAAAACGAAGATAAAACATTTTTTTAGAGAAAGTGGGTTCGGGGGCTAAGTTACGAGAAGAGAAGGGGTTAGGCACTCTCCTCGCCCGTGATGGTCTCTAGTATGCATGCCACTTAAATTCATTTTATGCCTTGCTTTTATGCCCTAACCAAAATGGTGATTTATATACATGGGAGTCTTCCTATTCTAGGAATGTTTGCTTTAATTCACAAATGAGAGTCGGTTTGGGTGGACTCTCACTTGGTTTTGAAAATGGTTTAGCATTCATATCCAGTAAAGTAGATCACAAAAGGGGTGGGGGATTAATATTTACAATGGTGAACAAAAAGGGAAAAAAATCCCATAAAAAGAATGTCCAAACTCCGTCCCCAAAGATTTTAGGGACTACTGTCCCTTCCTTCCTTGTGTAATTGCTATTATGCTTGCACAATCTGGAAAGTGAATGTTAGGAAAAGTCCCTACCACATCAAGTATCAACCATGAATTTTCCTCTGATTTTAGGAGCATGTTATGGTGTCCAAATAAGGCATGCAAGATCATACTTTCAACAGCCTATTCTGACAGATATTCATACCTCCACAAAAGATCCACTTTGTGCATCATGAAAACTGGTAAATCATGGGAAATACTAAACATGAAAGTTATTCCTAACATATCAAAGTTTAGATCTGGAAATTTTCAAGGCCATTGCAAAAGTTTAAGTCACACAAAACACCTCTGACATTTTAGTGTAAGAACAGGAAGTATGCTAATCTGAGAACAGAGAGTTGAAACAAAAAATGGAAAGAACCTCTTCCACTCAGGTTAAAAATAAGATATTTACATTCTCATCTTCCTTTGTTTTTCTAGAAAAAAATACCTTTTGAGGTCTAAAACTAAAACCACGTTTGCTATGCACAAAGAGAGCAACAAGACAGAAATGTGCAGATGGACAGTCTGCTGGAAATCTACAAAAGGGATGAAAACACCCATGAAAACTCACTCAAATGAAATAATGTGAACATGAAACTTTGGATGCACATAGATATATACATGAACAACACAAAACAACATCCATTTGAGCATTTAATCATGGAATATCATCATTTAGAGAGAAGAACAACAAGAGTATCAACATTACATCGTTTGGACATCAAATGGGGGTCTAGCCTAACAAGTGGCTAGACCCTTTTCCAAATCACATAAGGATCTTAATTTTACATGTATGAACTTTACAAGAACAAGAGATTACCTAGATGTGCTTCCTTTGCTTCCAAGGGAAGACTTTTTTGTTGCTTTTCTTAAGGTGTTTGCCTTAGATTAAGAGAGTGTTTGAGTGGATTGTTTTTGCTTGTGTTTGGTATGTGTTTTTGGTGGTGTTATGGTGGTGTTGTGGTGGTGTATGGACTGAGGTTTGATAGCTCCTCTAGTGCTTAGAGAGAGAAAGGGTGTGGTGTGTATATCTTATGAAAAATGGATGAGGGAGGTGAGTATATGGAGGAGGGAGGTGGGAAATTACCTTAAGCCACCCTTGCTAAGCTTAGGAGTCAGTTTAGGGTGTGGCTACCCGCCTTAAAATGCAGCTGGGATGGATTGATGTTGAGTTTGAAAGGCCAAGTTGTTGAAGAACAAACTGCTGTCTGAACCTCCCAAACCAGCCGTACGGCTCATGCCTCCATCCCTTCTTCCCAAAGTGCCACTTGTCGCATTCTGATTGGCTCCTTTCTTATTGATTTGGCCAGCCAACTTGGGCCACTTGTCTGACTCTTTTAGGCGTGAATGATCACAATTTTTTCTCCGGTATTGGTTCCACAACAGTCCAAGTTTTGTCCGTGTGTGCGCACAACGGTGTCCCGGTTGTCCGCGGTCCCAACATGAAAGTTGCTTGAAATAATCCTGTGGTCACGTACGTCTATCTGAAATATGTTAATGAGCAAGGGATGACAATAATATATTTTTAAGTGCACAAAATGGATTAAAACGAGCAGTTCCAAGGGTGCGGGCTCCGTTTCGGGTCCCGCAGCTCAAAAATTGAAGTACATGCTTGCTTACTCGTTTTTTTGCTCTGATCATGAATTTGAAGTCCGTTAATCCATTCGATGCACCGATAAGGCTCACGGCACTCCCGCATAGCCAAATCGAGGGCTCTAGGTCAATTCTAGGGTTTAGACCGATTAAAAGGGGTTTGATAAGGGGTGCGAGATCGGGGTATCTACACACATTTCATTCCTAATTGGTTGGAAAAGATTTCTCTTCTTTTTCGCAACTATTCTACATCCTGGATCAGTGGAGGTCATCACTACGCCTATAGACCCCTCGTTTTTCACCTGCCTTGCACACTCCCAATGATGGACTGTCACGGGCGAGGGTCCTATAGGACAAGCAGCTTCCACCGACCAAAGAAACTAACCTAGGGTCTAGTGCATCACAAGGTTCCCAATGCGTGAGCCATTCCAATCATGATTAAGCCCCGGTTAAGATCGAGATTCGTCTTAGGGACTTAAGGGACTTCCGGTATAACCTCATCTTTGATGAGGGCTCTCGAATCTTATCCATGGACTTAAGGATGATTAGTATGAACCATTCATTAGGGCTCGACAACACAGTGTCACCCTATCCATAACACATGACTTAGGTTAATTATAGCCAATATTAACGCATAAGTCAAGGACCGGGTCAAAGTTGACCATGGTCACACTTGATTTCACAAGGAGTCGTGACTTGGGCATTAACTTGGCCACAATTAATCTTAGACACGTATTAGGGACGTGGTAACGTGAGCTAGACCAAAAACCAACCGAAGTCACGGTATTTGTGTGTCACATACAAGTGTGGTTGACTCGGCTTGGAAGGGGAGGTGGAATGGACCCGTGCGCGCTAGAAGGGAACAAGAGCACCAATCAAGCTGCATCTGGAATCCATCCTGGGTTTAAAGGGCATTTGGAACGTGCAAGGTCAAGTGCGCGTAGTGTGAAGCCATTCTATGTTCTCTTTTGAGTTAAAATAGAAATTTTCGATTCGTCTTAACATCATGAACAATGTATAATCAACATATGAACAAGCATGAATAAGCTATTTACACAAGCGATCAAGCAAGAATCATATGAACAAACAAAGCCAAAACTTGTACATACA
This sequence comes from Campanula takesimana, assembly GCA_026119855.1. Classification (NCBI taxonomy): domain Eukaryota; kingdom Viridiplantae; phylum Streptophyta; class Magnoliopsida; order Asterales; family Campanulaceae; genus Campanula; species Campanula takesimana. Next base: position 263,809 of record JAOWBW010001022.1, read on the forward strand.
ACAAATTGTGCACAACCAAAGAATTCTTTGAAATCAAAACATCACAAGAAACAATCCTTTTGAAAACCATTTGCAAAACAAGTTGTGCACAACAAAAGATTCAAATTTTTTTTACAAAATGGGTTATGCACAAGGAGGCTTTGAAAACCAATTTTATGTCCAAAAGACTTGTGCATAACCAAGCTTTAAAAACCAAGTTTTGGCTAAAAAAGAAGAAGGTAATGTGCACAAAAAAATCTGTAAATTTGGAACCTGGATAAGCAGAAGCAAAAAGGGACACAAAATGTTTCTGCCTGCACAAAATTGTTAAATTTTGAAACATTATGTTCCCTGCCCAACATAGCCGTACGGCTATAGCATCCTGGCAATTATTTTTTGCAGTTTTTCAACTTCTGATCATCAAGCCCTAGTTTATTGCATTTCCAGAGCAGTTTCCACTTCAGAAGTTTCAAACAGAAACACAGCACACACAAAACAAACACAAAAGTTAACGAAAACGGGGGACGGGAGTTTGACCCACACAAAAGTGTCCTCAAAGCTTCTAAAAAGAAGTTGCAAACACTTTACTCCCAAACGGAGTCGCCACTGTAAGGATCCCGCCCCGTGACGAAGGGAAACGAAGGGGGTTTTCGTTTCGAAGGGCGAAAAACCAAACACGGTTATCACACAAAACATAACAGAGTCGCCACATTTGTTAATTATTTAACCCAACAAATGGAAAGGTTAGAGATTCTATTAGTTCGGAGGTCAGGTTACGCCTTGGGAAGAGTTTTACGTCACCTAAGTCGCCTCGGATAGGACCGAGTCTCCCTAATGTTAGTTAACAAACGTGCATGTGTGTGTGTGTATTTCAAAAATGGGACAAAACTGACATATTAACAAAACTGGTTAATTATTTAACAAAAAGGGTTATTTTGCAAACATTCCAGTCAAAAGGGGAAGAGACTGGAAAATACACTCCCTGGCCAAAGTAGCCGTACGGCTAGGGAGAGCATTCCAGGGGTTTTTGACAGTTTATCAGAAAACTGTCCAGTTTCAGGCAAAACAGAGTGTTGTTGCTGAAACTGGACTGTGATGATCATTTTCAATTAGTTTCTTTAACAAAAACATGGATTTAATCATCCCTATGTCACTGATAACAAATAAGACACCAAAAACAAAGGTTTTGGGTGTGATCAAGATAATCATTGGGGAAATTTTGATAAAGGTGATGAACATGCCCTTTGGGCCAAAATTGCCATTTGATGAGTAAAGATTGGAACTTTACCATCAAAATGGACTTTTTATGAAAGATTAACCTTGAGGACAACAAAAGCAACATAAATATCCAATCTTTATGACCCAATCTTAGGGATTTTTGGCTAGATCAAGGTTGGGATGATAAAGATTGAGCCTTTATCTCCCAACATGATCATCATGGCCTAGTTTGTGTAATACCAACATAAAGACATGAGATTTCACCTTGATAAAGAGATCTTTAAGCTAATTAGAGCAAGAAATTAAACCATGATCATCCTTAGGTTTGAACCTCTTTCACACAAAAGCATGAAGGGCACCTTGAATCATGCTCATGATTTAGTTCACATTATATGTATATATATAAGATATATATGCTTGAAATGGACAAGTCTTGTAGTAATATAATATATGTATACTTGAAATGGACAAGTCTTGCAAGAATGTAAATTTGCTTGAGAGGACAAGTCTTACAAGAATGTAAACAAGAACAAGTAATGTGGTTAACAAATCAAAATAGAGTTGAGATGAAGAGAAGATGGGGGAAGGGGACCTCACCTATGATGGTTCTAGTCTATCTTCCTTTCCTTCACTCAATTATAAGGGTGATTTCTCTCTCAAACACGATTTCTGCAGAGTTTCCCCTATCTAAACAATATTCTTCCCCCCTAAAATGATCAGCATGGGGTTCAATTTATAGGGACTGAGGGTGCCCAACATAGCCGTACGGCTCAACCCCTCAAGTACCCAAACCATCCGTACGACTCGACTTGGCGAGCTTCTGGATTTTTCTAAGTTTAATTCCAGTTCAGTCCTGGAATATTAGGTTTATCCTAGTGAGGTCCTGGCCCATTGGTTTATCCCTAAATGGTACCAAGAATTCCTCTAAAGTAGGTCAAATTCAGATTGGGGTACTTACACCATCCCCAAGAAAGGTCGGGGCCTAGGATTGGATTCCCAAATGAACCAGGGCTATCAGACCATAACGACACATTAAAGGGATTAGCGGAAAGGTTATGCTTTGGTAAGCCCAGTTTAAGCAGAAACCCAGAGTAAAAATTCTCCCAAGAAAATCTCCATCTTTTCAAAATTCCCCAAAGGTCCCCAGAAATTTTTGGTAAAAAAAGTCAACCCTCTGCTCCAACCGTACGGATACTTTGTCCTCTGTAAAAAATTCAGATCAGCAGCCCATACCAGCAGACTTCCCACAAGTGAAACTCATTTTTACTTGCTAAACCTGTCAAAAACATGTCCCATTTATACATAATCGAGTCTAAACACATTTCCGGGGATTCCCCACAAGTTACACCACCAAAAAAGCCCTCTTAAGGCCCAAGCCATGCATTTAAGAATATTTTGAACATTAATAAAGTCACAAATTCTTTATACACATGTTTTCAAAACAAAGCATAACATAGAATTGTTTAAACAGGTACATCTACTCGGAATCTGGGTCTGAGTCAATTGGAGGCGAATAAAAAATACCCGGACCGCGAGTTGGATAAGCGCTGGGGTCAAAATGGAAAAAGGACTCCGCTAATCTCATGTCCTCACCGGCAGGTAGCTGAAAGGAACTCCAAGCAAACTGGGAGGAAGTGCCTGGACGATCAATAGAAGATGACCCAGGGTGCTCTAAAGTTAAATGAGCAAAAGGATCCGGTGTAGTCTCATGAGTGTCCGTTTCTCTCGATGAACCTAGGAAAGATGTGATGTCAGCAGCACTCATGGACTGACTACAGACATAGGAAGGAGGCAGCTCCATGCTTGATGCCCTCTTGTGAGGTCTCTCATCGCCACTCACAGAGCTCCTGCCTGGCACGAAGCTATACTCTGCCCGGGGCCCCTTAGAAGAACGACCTGTAAACTTCCTAAACCACTTCTTGGCCCGTCCTAAGAAGCTAGGCCGCCTCAACAGTGCTCGCCCCGTAACCTGGACATGAAAAACAAAAATGGCTCAGCAAAAGAGACAGAGATAAAAGGTGTGTGTGCGTAAAACAAAGGAGAAAACATACCGCCTCAACAGGGATCTCCTCAGCTGGGACCCCTTCCCCCGGAGTGGACAAGTCCACCTTTTGAGCCTTTCCATCCACGCAGACGTAAGAATAGTCCGTCTAAACCGGAGGGGCTACCCCTGAAGCTACCACCTGTGGGGACCTAAGCTGGGTAGCCACAAACTGTCCATACGGCTCATCAGTGATCAGACCAGCTGCATTCACTCCCATAAGAAGAGGATCGTCCCGATGGTCAGAAAGGAACATACTCGCAGGAGGGAACCGGTGCCCTCTGCACGAGCTCCAACCCATTCTGCCATAGGACCCTCTCCCCCAGGTAGAAGGACTCACCTCGGAGTCCCACAAATAGTCGCCTTTGGCTCATCACCCTCCGAGCCTCACTCAAATCAAAGCTGATCTCCGGCCTCTCATACCTCGACCACGAGTACAGATTAAGCTCCTCAGGCATGGGCCCCCTCAACACTGCCTTTACATTTGCATATCGGACAGAGGTTCTTCCCTTGGAGCCCCTCGGCTCTCGGGCACTCCTTGCCCAACAGGTTATGGCCGGAAAGTTAAGGTCCCAGTCCAAAGATGGCTTCACAAATAGCCGCCAAATATCTCGTAGTACCAAGCCTGAAAAAAGAAAATGAGAAGGCTTTTAAGTACACGAAAATGAGATAGAGCTAAAACAGGGAGTAAAGCAAAGGCAGAAAGGGTAAAGGTGTACCTCGAGGGAAAACTGGAAGCAAGCCAAAGACTTGCTCGCCTTCCGGCTGAATTTGTTGAGCTCCATATACATCTCGACAAGGCTCGCCTCGCCCCAAGTAATGCTCCTGATACCCTCGGGTGTCATCAGTGAGCCAAGAAGGGGAAACATGCATGTGGTGTTAGCATTGGCGAAAATAGTGTTGCTAAGAAGAAGCCACACGTAAGAGCACCCTATCTGCTCAGCCGTCACTCTGCCAGCCAGGTACTCCAAATAGTTGGCCTAGATGGCCCTCTCCACCTTCTGCAACAAGATGCCCAAACCCTTGGTAGGGCCCGAAAAGCTGATGAGCGCCCCAACTTCCTCGACAGGGATCCTATCCCTCCACGCAACCGGATGCCCGTCAAAAGAGAGCCCGGTAATCGCCGAAAAATCAATGGGAGTCACGGTTACTTCCCCCCAGCTCAAATGAAATGTGTGGATCGAATCCCACCAGTACTCAGAAAGGGCATTAAGAAGCCCCATGCTCCTGTTGGTCTCCGCTAACATACCTAAACCCTCGATGAATGGTACCAAGCCGGTGCGCTCTACTCACTCCCTTGGGCCAGGCCCTCCATCAACGGACTCCGGCATAGTCTGCCACAAGGAAAAGAAAGCATCCAGAGACCCCCTGTGACTTGATATCCTTGCCCTGCAGGTAAACACAGCAAAGGTATGAATAACCCAGTTTTCAAAATATCAATGCAAAAATCATGTTTCCGTCCCCTTTCAAATTGCATAGACATGTGAGGATCATTTTGAAAAAATATGTTCCGTCCCCTTTCAAATTGCATAGACAGTGTGAGGGTCATTTTGAAAAAATATGTTCCGTCCCCTTCCAAATTGCATTGACATTTGAGGGTCATTTTGAAAAAATATGTTCCGTCCCTTTTCAAATTGCATTGACATTTGAGGGTCATTCTGAAAAAATATGTTCCGTCCCCTTTCAAATTGCATAGACATTTGAGTGTCATTCTGAAAAAATATGTTCCGTCCCCTTTCAAATTGCATAAACATTTGAGGGTCATTTTGAAAAAATATGTTCCGTCCCCTTCCAAATTGCATAGACATTTGAGGGTCATTTTGAAAAATATGTTTCGTCCCTTTTCAAATTGCGTAGTCATTTGAGGGCCATTTTTAATAAAAAAAAATCTAAATCCATCCACTTTAGGGTCAACCTTTTTCAGGGGAAATAGATAAGAACTTTTAGTGGCATATGCGTATATAGGTAACAAATGCCCAAGAATGTGTCAAATAGCTAGTCGAACCCATGGTACAAGCACTTTATGCACAAACTTAGCGTAACACAATTTAATTTTCAAAAGCATAGCTAGGAATGTCCGATTTAAAAAGGAACACGTGCCCATGATCCTTGTAACTTCAATTTCGTGAAAATCAATCCAATTTTGAAAAATGGCGTAAAAAGCACAAAATCCCAAATCGCATGAACATAAGCCCTAGGCCTAGAGAATGCACCAAATTTGGCATAAATCAAAAGGGAATGGCTTAGTAATTCTTACCCCATCACCTTGGAACAAATGCACGGTAGGAGACTTATAAAAGTCCGCTCCCGCAACAATAAGGTCGATGGTGTAGCCCCAAAGTTCCGAACCATGTCGAGCCTTTTGTCCGCTCCTCTAGGGTAGCCTGAGCGTGCCCGTCCTGCCATAAGTGATCGTAGAACAATTTAAGGAAGAAATTTGAAGATTGGCGAAGTCTCCCTCTCAATTTCTCTCTTCTCTCTCGCCTAGAAATGGAAAAAAAGAGGAACAGTCGTAAGGCTACTGCGTTTTTTAAGAAAAAGAAGATGACTGACCAAACCGTAAGGATGGTTTAGGCGAAAAATTCCCTGCCCAACATTTACACTCTGGCCCCTGGTGCCTTGAATCATATTCCCCTATGTTTCTAAAATTAGAACTTAGGCCTCCTTGCATAATGTCATCCCATTTAAAAAAAAAATTAAGAAAAATCCAGGCGGTCCCCGCATGACGTAAGCCGTTGTTTTGAACAAAAGATTTGAGCAGAAAATGCCCGGCGGTCTTTGACGTAAGCCCATTTGCCTTAGAGAAAAAGAAAGGTTTCGACTTTGACCAAATGGATCCTAGGATGTCTATTTGTGTTTTAGTTGTTAGAGTCGCCACCTATGTTTTAAAGGAACATAAGAGAAACCTAATATTTAGCCTAAGTTTTGGTACGAAAATAGAGATTCTTGTTATGAAGGTTCGGGGTTAGGTTACGAGATGGGAAGTACTTAAACACCCATCTCGCCCAACTAATATTGGTCTTGCTTGTTCAAAGTCTACATAAGTAAAATATTCTTCCTATTCTTTGATAATGATAAAAGGGGGTTAAAAGGGGTGTTTTGAATGTAGGGAGATAACTCCTTTGACCAACTTTAATAGAGTGAAGTGATCTTTGGTGTCATATCCCAAAATATTTTGGGTGATCGCACTTTTGATAAAAATAAAAGAAGAAGAGAGGAGATGAAGTAGAGGGAATAGAGAGAAAAGTTGTGTTACCTAGACTTCAAGAATGCTTCAAGTTCTTCCTTGGGAAAATGCTCAAAAATGTCTTAAAATCAAAGTTCTCTTTTTGTTAGAGTTTTCTTATGTTGAAAAAAAGGTCCCTTGAAATGGTTGATTAGAAGGGTTTTTATAGTTGTAAAACATGTGTTTTTGGTGCCAAAACGAAGTTACAAAGATCAGTTTCCTGGGTAAAATCATGTAAAATGAGCAAGGGAGGGATCCTGGAGAAAATCTGTAACTGACGCCCAGATGCGCGCGCCTCCTGCCATGGTGGCGGGACGCGCGCGCTTCTGCCCCCAAAGGACGGAGGCGCGCGACTTTGAAATGGCTTTTTTTTTTTTTGACATAATGGAAAAGAAAGTTAGCATTGTTATTCAGTTTAGTCCCTGGACTTAATGAAGTCAGTCAGGAAATTAACGAAAGTAACAAAAACTAACGAGAAAACATTTAAAATAGGGAGAAACACAATATCAAATGTGCAATCAGGGCGAGCGGTCCAAGGTGTAGACACCCCGCCTTGGACCTCTCACCCCGATTGCATACATAGTATTTTTATTTAACTTATTTTTGTTAATTTTTGTTACTTCGGTTAAGTACCTAACTGATCCCGTTAGTTTTGGACTAAACTGCATAACAGAATTAACTTTAAAGTCATTTATGTCAGTTTGTCTTTTCCACTCGCGGGCGCCTCCGGCACTGCTTGTGGGTTGCGCGCGCGTCTCGCCCCTAAAGCCAGACTCGAGCGCCTCCCCTTATGGCAGTTACGGATTGCAGCCTTTTCCCTCCATTTTCTTGATTACAAACAATCCTTTTTACCTACAAGTTCATCCCCCTAGTTTTGTAACTCCCAAATCCTTTATTCTAGCCTTTTCCCAAAAAACAAATGATTTTATCTTTATTTCATTTCATTTTATTTTCTATTTATTATTTTATTCTCTTCTATTTTCCTATTGGTGTAAAAGGCTTCTTTTCCTCTCTTTTTCACCTATAAATACTTCTTCTTTTAACCTTAGAAAGGGGACCTTGAACTTTCTCTCAACACAAATTCTATATCATTTTCTCTACACAAATTCTCCCAACAAGAGTTTTACACAGCAAAATTCTACACAATAATTTCTCTACAACAATACCATCTTCAAGTCAAGGTTTAAAGTCTTCTTTCTTAAGGTACAACTTCACCTTTTCTTCTTCTTATTATATTTTTCTAGTCATTGTATGCAATCTCCATAAAAAGGAATATAACCAAAAGACCACTTCACTATTGAAGTTTGGTCAAGGTTACATTCCAACATTCTAAACTACTTTAGTTTACCACTCTTTTCTTAATGTAATTGTTAGCATAAATTAGTACAATTCTCCTTTTAATGTAATCTTTAGCATAAATCAATAAATAAAACAATTCTCTTTTACTTCTCTTTTATTTTCCCCTTTTCTTTCCGTTATAATTGTTAGCACTGTTTAATTAATTGAAGGACATTTAGCATTAGAGCACCAATAGTAGCAAGACCCGCGTAAGCGGGGCGGAGTGGGTGTTTAAGTACTCCCCATTCCGTCACCTAACCCCCGAACCTCTTAACAAGAATCTCTGTTTTTGTATCGAAACGTAGGCTAATTATTAGGTTTTTCTTATGTTCCTTTAAAAACATAGGTGGTGACTCTAACAAATAAAATCAAATAGACATCCTAGGATAATTCACCGCTCTAGCCAAGTTGTGGTTTTTCCCGGGGTATCTACAGTGGAGACTCCGCTGGGGACAATTTAGAGGGTTAAACTTGCGTTTCTGCTTTTGGTGTTCTTTTATTCTGTTTTCTGGGCATTCTGGTAAAAAGGGTTAGAAGCGCGCGCCTCTGGCCTTCTTGGCCTAAAGCGCGCGCGTCTGACCCCAATTACAAGAATCGCCCGCCTCTCATCTCGTCCTCCAATTCCATGTTTCTGTGCTAACAAATTATGCAGGGAAAAGAATTTTTATTTAGGGTCAAGGAAATCCCTTGAACCCACTGATTTGCAGGAGGTACTGCCCAGAATCGGGAGCCTCGACCTCTCTCGCTGTTGCTTCCGGCACTGCATGTTGGTTGCGCGCGCGTCTCGCCCCTAAAGCCAGACTCGCGCGCCTCCCCTTATGGCAGTTACGGATTGCAGCCTTTTCCCTCCATTTTCTTGATTACAAACAATCCTTTTTACCTACAAGTTCATCCCCTAGTTTTGTAACTCCCAAATCCTTTATTCTAGCCTATTCCCAAAAAACAAATGATTTTATCTTTATTTCATTTCATTTTATTTTCTATTTATTATTTTATTCTCTTCTATTTTCCTATTTGTGTAAAAGGCTTCTTTTCCTCTCTTTTTCACCTATAAATACTTCTTCTTTTAACCTTAGAAAGGGGACCTTGAACTTTCTTTGTCGCGACCCCGAACCCCGCGGCCCGAGATCGCGAGCTGGACGACGACTTAGAACCAAAACTCTAAAATATAGAAGTTAAAAATTCCATTTTGAATCAAAAGATGATGACACAAGGTTTTACAAATCCAAGTTTAAATCAACAATGTACAAACAACATAAGCTCCACAGCTTATACTCAAAAGAATAAATATACAATTCTTAATGACGTCAATAATGGTGACACTATCCCCAAAAGGTTATACATTTAAATAATGTAAACCGATCCATAACAACCTGCCCCAATATCTCAATCCTCTCGACGTCCTCCTCGATCCGCGAATCCTAATCCTTTTCCTCCTGGGGGGGGTTAAGGAAAAACAAAGATGGAAATAAACGGGGTGAGATAAAATCTCAGTAAGTTACTAATGCAACTACATGACATGCTAATATGCAATGACCGATAGCAATTAACATAAGATAGATAGCAGCGGAATAATAAGTGACATGCTGTCGAACAGTAACATCCAATAGTCAATCATATAAATAAACATATAACAACAAATGAGAGGCTCCCTATCGCCAACTGTCCCATACCGGTTGGAAATAACGACCAGCTCAACATGCAACACATAAAGCTGAAATAAACACTCATAAGTGGATACATAGCCAAGGTTTTCCAAACCGGAACATCCAAATAAAGGATCGCTGCGCAGCTTCAATAATCAACAATCAACATCTTCATAGCAGCATGAAAGCTCGAAGAGAAAACCCCGGTACCGGAACCAATAACAAAGCAATGTGCCACAAAGGGCGGGAGCCATGCCACAAAGTCATGCTCCAAACGTCTCAACCAAGGCCGATCTGGAAGAGGAAAATAAGGGCAAAACAATGGTCGACACCATAATGGACTTGGCCGGTGCCATCACAATATCTCACATCGCCCGACACAACCACAAATACCAGCTGGACTTTCAAATAAATGCTAAGTAATAATATTTTAGCATGAATAAACAACTTAAGGTTCCAAAGTAGGGAACCACACCAATTAATCACCATAAAGATGCAAACGATTACTCATGAAGAGTTCAACAACAACGAACACAAGAGGTTTCTCATGAAGAGCACAACAATGATAAACGGAATTTCTCATAAAGAGCACAACAACATTGTTCATTAAAACAAGATGATTCCACAACAAGGACCCATACCAAACACATCCTAAAGATGATACTCACAAGTTACTCATAAAGAGCACAACCCAAACGGTTGCTCACAAATAGAACAACGACTATAGCCCAAAATTATCCTAAACGTTTACTCATAAAGATATACTAGGACTATGAACTTAACCATCTCATCACACCTGGAATTCCAAAGTAGGAATCAGAATGAATACACTTTAAGGTTAATCAAACCGTAAGTACCCAACTGCCAATGCACGCTTTACCTTCGTCCTTAACGAACCAAACCCAAGCCCCCAAACGAATCAAAAAGGTTAATCTTTAGAACGTGATCACGACCGGAATAAACCCTACACTTTGGTGTTCAACAACAACCCTCTAGGTACTATGCGACATCGCCTAAAAACTAGACCAAGTCTTACTCGAAAATCAATTCGATTGGAACAACCACGAACACATCATAAGATGCCCAAACACCCAATAAAATCCCGAAGTATAAGACTTATACTTAACTGAAAAAACTATACCATCTTTTAGTACTCAAAGATAGCTTCGAAACGATAGTTTACACGCCTAAAACGGAGTCCGGATGAGAAAGTTATGGCCTCCGGAAGATCGAACAAAAAACGGACAATACTGGAAAAGGAGGGATGCGCGCGCCTCCAAAAAAGTGATGCGCGCGCCTCCTAAGGTCAGAAGGCTGCGATTTCGAAGCAAAAAAAGGGTGCGCGCGCCTCCCAAAACATGGTGCGCGCGCCTCCTTGCCCGGAGGGACGAAATCCGGCCAAAATCTGGGTTTCTACCCATTTTTCTTACCCATTTCATATTACAACCAAAATCAAATATAATTAACCTTCCACCAAGCATAAAGATGAACCCAAAACAACTTATAACTAGAATGGGGACTCAAATAATACCATTTATCAACCAAGATCAAGATTCAAACCCAACATTCCTAAAATCACCATTTTTGACCCAAACTCAAAATAAATTCCAAATAAATTCCAAATAAATTCTAAACTCATCCAAACTTCAAACATAACAACTCAAACATCATATAAACATGATATGAACATTTTAGCATCAAAATGGGGGAAAAGTAACTTACTTGAAAATTCTCAAAGTTGCCGGAATTCGATTCTTTTTGGTTCTACGCGATCCTATCGACGATCTAAACAAGGTTCAAGTTTTAAGAAATGAGAGATTATGAGAGGAAGATGGAGGAAATGAAGAGAGAAGGAGGAAGATGAGAAAACTTACCTTTTGTAGAGAGAGAGAGAGAGATTGGGCTGGGAATGGGGAAGAGGAGAGGGAGAAGGGGGAATTATTTCCAAAAACTTACACTCAGGCCCCTCCTCTACACTACACACAAATACTTATACTCCCTACTAACTATTAAGACCCAACAATACTACACTAGCACTAAGGACCCAAATAAAATGCTAGGCATAATTATTATGACACATAAAGTGCACACATAAATATTTAAATAAATAATAATTTAAATAAATAAATAAATAAATAAGCAATTAAATAAATAATAATTATTTATTACTAATAAAATAGAGCCTAGTTTTCGGGTCGTGACATTCACTCCCCCTTAGAGAAAATTCGACCCAAATTTTAACGAGACTTACCCGAAAGACCCAATAGCTACGGATACGATAGTTCCGCCATTTCTCAAATTCCTCAATTGTCCATTCTAAACCACCACGTAGTAACCCTAAATAATGTTCACAATACCACGACCTCTCGCACATAACTTCCTTCAATCATAACCTTCACTACTAATTAGAATCCATAATCAAAATTGGAGAATCCCAATTGCTCCCAAACATAACTCTCGAGATATCCCAAGCTCACTTTATTCACAACCTTAATTACACTGCAAAGGTGTCTCCTTTTGTAAATCGCATACTTAGTAGTATTCCCCAGAAATTCAAAACATCACCATCCCGAGCCTAATTGGTTTTTAAATTATAAGAAGGCTAAAGAAATTTCTATTTCCACAATATTCATCGAAATGGCTATATCTCCATGGATTACCATTATAGTGTCTTCACTTTGAGTTAACACCTTAAATAAATAGTACCATACAAACACCAAAATTTCTCGTACAAAGTGTCCACTTAAATCTATGTTATACTCTCATCCCTTCATTAATCTGGTCTTGAAGCCTAAACCATTCAATATACTCAATAGTTCGCAAAAAGACCCAAATTTCATCTTCAAAAGATTTTCTCTAACTCCCATTTAAGTCATAATCCGTGCTCATATACCCAAAGGAAATCAACGAACTCTAAATTCAATAGCTAACCCCAGTTAGGCCCTCACGCATACATTTATTGACTTAATGATATTTAAGCTCAATGGTACTACCATCATAATAAACCAATTAGCTAGTCACCTTCCAACTGACCCAATACCAAATCATAGTATTCTTTAATATGCCAGAGTATTTATACTCAACTTTCTTCACTTATTTGTAATCCAAAATAAGAAATGCCACCAAGACAAGATTTAGGACCATAGAACACCCCTTTAACTAAAACTCAAAATGCCTTTGATATAGGTCGCAATTTATTACTCTCCCGAAATGTGCTTAGTCCTTTCAAACTTACGCGCTCACCACTATCGATGATTATAACTTCCATAATATACTCATATCCCATAACACATCATGCTTTTCCTCATACTATCCAATTCCGATGCGCTCACGTAGATGCACTACAAGTAAACAAAATCTCCTATCCAGAAATCCTCAATTTGAATCCTCAACTCTTATAACCCAACCGATGCCATAAGGACATTGATCTAAATATTAGCACTACAACCTTGTACTATAACAACTCAATTTAACCCAAAGTTCTCCCCAATTACTAGGTACTACTCAGAAATAAAAATAGAAATTTTTACAAACGATAAATACACCCAACAATTGGTATAGACATCCATTGTCACCCATCGAAGCAAAATAGTCAGATTCCAAACAAGAAAAGATTTGCTTAACACTACACAAAGGGACGGTCCCAAAACAATTTTAGGCAAAAGGGAAGAGAGGATGTAACAATTTTCCTACAACCATCGACTAAAGCAATAGTAACATCAAAATCTTGTAATAGCAACATGGCTAATTTAGCAGGTAAGTTATATCTACCTTTAAGCACAACATGAGCACATAAGACTCCATCAGACATCCTACACTCCTCCATAGGAGTAGACACTGACAACACATAAGTCAAAGACTCAAGAGAAATAAATGCAACTAAATGCACACAAACATGAGAATGCGATGATCCTAAAATGCACGCGCTCGCTCTCACGACGCAAAATAATACCTCCTGAACTGATGAGTCACCTGCTGAGTGCTGATTGATTGCAAATACTCTACCCGAAATCTTGGGCTTCCCCGAAGCATCCCTCTTCTGACCCTGTGGTATTCCAGTTCCTGTCCCAGATGACTGAACTCTAAACCTCGGACAATCTTTAACGAAGTGTCCCAACTGACCACACTTCACACATTTTCCTTGCTTCTTCCAACACTTGTCTTCTGAGTGTCTTTTCCTCTGACAGTAGCTGCAGACTTTCCCAATTCGTGTCCCTTTATTAGAACCTCGATTTCCTACTGTTGGCTGCCCTTGAAGTTGCCTTCTGAATCGAGTTTGCACTCCAGAATTACCTCTGTTATCCGAATGTTGCTGTTGTGACTTACTCTGCCCTCCTTGCTTACCCGGGTTAACCATCTCAGTCTTCCTTCTGTGTTCCCCAATATCCTGCTTAATTAAGTAGGCTCGATCCACCGCATCCTGATAAGTCTGAATCCGCTGTGCTATAAACTGAGTCCGGATGGATGTCTTCAAACCCCTGATCAATCTCATCGCTTTCTGCTCCTCGGTCCGCACAAGGTATTCACAACACCTGGCTAATTCTGTGAACTTAGCTGAGTACTGTGCTACTGACATCATGCCTTGCTCCAAGCTGAGGAACTCGATCTCTTTCCGGTTTTGATTCACTAAAAAGATAAAATGATCCTTGAATTTCTTCACGAACCACTCCCAAGGATATGGTACAAGAGTCGCATCCCAACTGGTCTTCAGTGCCTTCCACCAATGTTCCGCAGCACCAACTAACATATAAGCTGCAAACCGAACCCTATCCTTATCAGTACAACCAAAGACCTCATAGATTCTCTCCATCGATTCTATCCATAGCTCGGCCTTCTTCACATCAGGCTCACCGTCGTACTCACTTGGTTTCAACTTCAAGAACTGCTCCAACCCATATCGCGGAGGTGCTACATATTCCTCTCTCGACCCTTGGTCACGAATTGCTTTCACGGCCACTTCAAACCTGTCCTGAAACACTGCACGGTTTTCTTCCCTTAGACCATTAAGATTCTGAGTCCCACTGATGTCTTCACCAGCTCTTCTTCTAGCCATTGAGAACAATTACCTGTATAAAACATCAACCGTTACTCACTCCGAACCCATCTACCCTCCTAGGTCATTCTAGTCCACCTATACTTATACATAGAGCTAAACCATAGCTCTGATACCAACTGTCGCGACCCCGAACCCCGCGGCCCGAGATCGCGAGCTGGACGACGACTTAGAACCAAAACTCTAAAATATAGAAGTTAAAAATTCCATTTTGAATCAATAGATGATGACACAAGGTTTTACAAATCCAAGTTTAAATCAACAATGTACAACCAACATAAGCTCCACAGCTTATACTCAAAAGAATAAATATACAATTCTTAATGACGTCAATAATGGTGACACTATCCCCAAAAAGTTATACATTTAAATAATGTAAACCGATCCATAACAACCTGCCCCAATATCTCAATCCTCTCGACGTCCTCCTCGATCCGCGAATCCTAATCCTTTTTCCTCCTGGGGGGGTTAAGGAAAAACAAAGATGGAAATAAACGGGGTGAGATAAAATCTCAGTAAGTTACTAATGCAACTACATGACATGCTAATATGCAATGACCGATAGCAATTAACATAAGATAGATAGCAGCGGAATAATAAGTGACATGCTGTCGAACAGTAACATCCAATAGTCAATCATATAAATAAACATATAACAACAAATGAGAGGCTCCCTATCGCCAACCGTCCCATACCGGTTGGAAATAACGACCAGCTCAACATGCAACACATAAAGCTGAAATAAACACTCATAAGTGGATACATAGCCAAGGTTTTCCAAACCGGAACATCCAAATAAAGGATCGCTGCGCAGCTTCAATAATCAACAATCAACATCTTCATAGCAGCATGAAAGCTCGAAGAGAAAACCCCGGTACCAGAACCAATAACAAAGCAATGTGCCACAAAGGGCGGGAGCCATGCCACAAAGTCATGCTCCAAACGTCTCAACCAAGGCCGATCTGGAAGAGGAAAATAAGGGAAAAACAATGGTCGACACCATAATGGACTTGGCTGGTGCCATCACAATATCTCACATCGCCCGACACAACCACAAATACCAGCTGGACTTTCAAATAAATGCTAAGTAATAATATTTTAGCATGAATAAACAACTTAAGGTTCCAAAGTAAGGAACCACACCAATTAATCACCATAAAGATGCAAACGATTACTCATGAAGAGTTCAACAACAACGAACACAAGAGGTTTCTCATGAAGAGCACAACAATGATAAACGGAATTTCTCATAAAGATCACAACAACATTGTTCATTAAAACAAGATGATTCCACAACAAGGACCCATACCAAACACATCCTAAAGATGATACTCACAAGTTACTCATAAAGAGCACAACCCAAACGGTTGCTCACAAATAGAACAACGACTATAGCCCAAAATTATCCTAAACGTTTACTCATAAAGATATACTAGGACTATGAACTCAACCATCTCATCACACCTGGAATTCCAAAGTAGGAATCAGAATGAATACACTTTAAGTTTAATCAAACCGTAAGTACCCAATTGCCAATGCACGCTTTACCTTCGTCCTTAACGAACCAAACCCAAGCCCCCAAACGAATCAAAAAGGTTAATCTTTAGAACATGATCACGACCGGACTAAACCCTACACTTTGGTGTTCAACAACAACCCTCTAGGTACTATGGGACATCGCCTAAAAACTAGACCAAGTCTTACTCGAAAATCAATTCGATTGGAACAACCACGAACACATCATAAGATGCCCAAACACCCAATAAAATCCCAAAGTATAAGACTTATAACATAACTAAACAACCTATACCATCTTGTATTACTTGAAGAGAGCTTCTAAACGATAGTTTACACGCCTAAAACGGAGTCCGGATGAGAAAGTTATGGCCTCCGGAAGATCGAACAAAAAACGGACAATACTGGAAAAGGAGGGATGCGCGCGCCTCCAAAAAAGTGATGCGCGCGCCTCCTAAGGTCAGAAGGCTGCGATTTCGAAGTAAAAAAGGGTGCGCGCGCCTCCCAAAACATGGTGCGCGCGCCTCCTTGCCCGGAGGGACGAAATCCGGCCAAAATCTGGGTTTCTACCCATTTTTCTTACCCATTTCATATTACAACCAAAATCAAACATAATTAACCTTCCACCAATCATAAAGATGAACCCAAAACAACTTATAACTAGAATGGGGACTCAAATAATACCATTTATCAACCAAGATCAAGATTCAAACCCAACATTCCTAAAATCACCATTTTTGACCAAAACTCAAAATAAATTCCAAATAAATTCCAAATAAATTCTAAACTCATCCAAACTTCAAATATAACAACTCAAACATCATATAAACATGATATGAACATTTTAGCATCAAAATGGGGGAAAAGTAACTTACTTGAAAATTCTCAAAGTTGCCGGAATTCGATTCTTTTTGGTTCTACGCGATCCTATCGACGATCTAAACAAGGTTCACGTTTTAAGAAATGAGAGATTATGAGAGGAAGATGGAGGAAATGAAGAGAGAAGGAGGAAGATGAGAAAACTTACCTTTTGTAGAGAGAGAGAGAGAGATTGGGCTGGGAATGGGGGAAGAGGAGAGGGAGAAGGGGGAATTATTTCCAAAAACTTACACTCAGGCCCCTCCTCTACACTACACACAAATACTTACACTCCCTACTAACTATTAAGACCCAACAATACTACACTAGCACTAAGGACCCAAATAAAATGCTAGGCATAATTATTATGACACATAAAGTGCACACATAAATATTTAAATAAATAATAATTTAAATAAAAAATAAATAAATAAGCAATTAAATAAATAATAATTATTTATTACTAATAAAATAGAGCCTAGTTTTCGGGTCGTGACATTCTTTCTACACAAATTCTATATCATTTTCCCTACACATTCCCAACAAGAGTTTTACCCAACAAAACTCTACAGAATAATTTCTCTACAACAATACCATCTTCAAGTCAAGGTTTAAAGTCTTCTTTCTTAAGGTACAACTTCACCTTTTCTTCTTCTTATTATATTTTTCTAGTCATTGTATGCAATCTCCATAAAAAGGAATATAACCAAAAGACCACTTCACTATTGAAGTTTGGTCAATGTTACATTCCAACATTCTAAACTACTTTAGTTTACCACTCTTTTCTTAATGTAATTGTTAGCATAAATTAGTACAATTCTCCTTTTAATGTAATTTTTAGCATAAATCAATAAATAAAACAATTCTCTTTTACTTCTCTTTTATTTTCCCCTTTTCTTTCCGTTATAATTGTTAGCACTATTTAATTAACTGAAGGACATTTAGCATTAGAGCACCAATAGTAGCAAGACGCGCGTAAGCGGGGGGGAGTGGGTGTTTAAGTACTTCCCATTCCGTCACCTAACCCCCGAACCTCTTAACAAGAATCTCTGTTTTTGTATCGAAACGTAGGCTAATTATTAGGTTTTTCTTATGTTCCTTTAAAAACATAGGTGGTGACTCTAACAAATAAAATCAAATAGACATCCTAGGATAATTCACCGCTCTAGCCAAGTTGTGGTTTTTCCCGGGGTATCTACAGTGGAGACTCCGCTGGGGACAATTTAGAGGGTTAAAACTTGCGTTTCTCCTTTTGGTGTTCTTTTATTCTGTTTTCTGGGCATTCTGGTAAAAAGGGTTGGAAGCGCACGCCTATGGACTTCTTGGCCTAAAGCGAGCCCGTCTGACCCCAGTTACCAGAATCGCCCGCCTCTCATCTCGTCCTTCAATTCCATGTTTCTGTGCTAACAAATTATGCAGGGAAAAGAATTTTTATTTAGGGTCAAGGAAATCCCTTGAACCCACTGATTTGCAGGTACAGCCCAGAATCGGGAGCCTCGACCTCTCTCGCGGGCGCCTCCGGCACTGCTTGTGGGTTGCACGCGCGTCTCGCCCCTAAAGCCAGACTCGCGCGCCTCCCCTTATGGCAGTTACGGATTGCAGCCTTTTCCCTCCATTTTCTTGATTATAAACAATCCTTTTTACCTACAAGTTCATCCCCCTAGTTTTGTAACTCCCAAATCCTTTATTCTAGCCTTTTCCCAAAAAACAAATGATTTTATCTTTATTTCATTTCATTTTATTTTCTATTTATTATTTTATTCTCTTCTATTTTCCTATTGGTGTAAAAGGCTTATTTTCCTCTCTTTTTCACCTATAAATACTTCTTCTTTTAACCTTAGAAAGGGGACCTTGAACTTTCTTTCTACACAAATTCTATATCATTTTCCCTACACAAATTCTCCCAACAAGAGTTTTACACAACAAAACTCAACACAATAATTTCTCTACAACAATACCATCTTCAAGTCAAGGTTTAAAGTCTTCTTTCTTAAGGTACAACTTCACCTTTTCTTCTTCTTATTATATTTTTCTAGTCATTGTATGCAATCTCCATAAAAAGGAATATAACCAAAAGACCACTTCACTATTGAAGTTTGGTCAAGGTTACATTCCAACATTCTAAACTACTTTAGTTTACCACTCTTTTCTTAATGTAATTGTTAGCATAAATTAGTACAATTCTCCTTTTAATGTAATCTTTAGCATAAATCAATAAATAAAACAATTCTCTTTTACTTCTCTTTTATTTTCCCCTTTTCTTTCCGTTATAATTGTTAGCACTGTTTAATTAATTGAAGGACATTTAGCATTAGAGCACCAATAGTAGCAAGACCCGCGTAAGCGGGGCGGAGTGGGTGTTTAAGTACTTCCCATTCCGTCATCTAACCTCCGAACCTATTAACAAGAATCTCTGTTTTTGTATCGAAACGTAGGCTAATTATTAAGTTTTTCTTATGTTCCTTTAAAAACATAGGTGGTGACTCTAACAAATAAAATCAAATAGACATCCTAGGATAATTCACCGCTCTAGCCAAGTTGTGGTTTTTTCCGGGGTATCTACAGTGGAGACTCCGCTGGGGACAATTTAGAGGGTTAAACTTGCGTTTCTGCTTTTGGTGTTCTTTTATTCTGTTTTCTGGGCATTCTGGTAAAAAGGGTTGGAAGCGCGCGCCTCTGGCCTTCTTGGCCTAAAGCGCGCGCGTCTGACCCCAATTACCAGAATCGCCCGCCTCTCATCTCGTCCTTCAATTCCATGTTTCTGTGCAAACAAATTATGCAGGGAAAAGAATTTTTATTTAGGGTCAAGGAAATCCCTTGAACCCACTGATTTGCAGATACTGCCCAGAATCGGGAGCCTCGACCTCTCTCACGGGTGCCTCCGGCACTGCTTGTGGGTTGCGCGCGCGTCTCACCCCTAAAGCCAGACTCGCGCGCCTCCCCATATGGCAGTTACGGATTGCAGCCTTTTCCCTCCATTTTCTTGATTACAAACAATCCTTTTTACCTACAAGTTCATCCCCCTAGTTTTGTAACTCCTAAATCCTTTATTCTAGCCTTTTCCCAAAAAACAAATGATTTTATCTTTATTTCATTTCATTTTATTTTCTATTTATTATTTTATTCTCTTCTATTTTCCTATTGGTGTAAAAGGCTTCTTTTCCTCTCTTTTTCACCTATAAATACTTCTTCTTTTAACCTTAGAAAGGGGACCTTGAACTTTCTTTCTACACAAATTCTATATCATTTTCCCTACACAAATTCTCCCAACAAGAGTTTTACACAACAAAACTCTACACAATAATTTCTCTACAACAATACCATCTTCAAGTCAAGGTTTAAAGTCTTCTTTCTTAAGGTACAACTTCACCTTTTCTTCTTCTTATTATATTTTTCTAGTCATTGTATGCAATCTCCATAAAAAGGAATATAACCAAAAGACCACTTCACTATTGAAGTTTGGTCAAGGTTACATTCCAACATTCTAAACTACTTTAGTTTACCACTCTTTTCTTAATGTAATTTTTAGCATAAATTTGTACAATTCTCCTTTTAATGTAATCTTTAGCATAAATCTATAAATAAAACAATTCTCTTGTACTTCTCTTTTATTTTCCCCTTTTCTTTCCGTTATAATTGTTAGCACAATTTAATTAATTGAAGGACATTTAGCATTAGAGCACCAATAGTAGCAAGACCCGCGTAAGCGGGGAGGAGTGGGTGTTTAAGTACTTCCCATTCCGTCACCTAACCCCCGAACCTCTTAACAAGAATCTCTGTTTTTGTATCGAAACGTAGGCTAATTATTAGGTTTTTCTTATGTTTCTTTCAAAACATAGGTGGTGACTCTAACAAATAAAATCAAATAGACATCTTAGGATAATTCACCGCTCTAGCCAAGTTGTGGTTTTTCCCGGGGTATCTACAGTGGCGACTCCGCTGGGGACAATTTAGAGGGTTAAACTTGCGTTTCTGCTTTTGGTGTTCTTTTATTCTGTTTTCTGGGCATTCTGGTAAAAAGGGTTGGAAGCGCGCGCCTCTGGCCTTCTTGGCCTAAAGCGCGCGCGTCTGACCCCAGTTACCAGAATCGCCCGCCTCTCATCTCGTCCTTCAATTCCATGTTTCTGTGCTAACAAATTATGCAGGGAAAAGAATTTTTATTTAGGGTCAAGGAAATCCCTTGAACCCACTGATTTGCAGATACTGTCCAGAATCGGGAGCCTCGACCTCTCTCGCGGGTGCCTCCGGCACTGCTTGTGGGTTGCGCGCGCGTCTCGCCCCTAAAGCCAGACTCGCGCGCCTCCCCTTATGGCAGTTACGGATTCCAGCCTTTTCCCTCCATTTTCTTGATTACAAACAAACCTTTTTACCTACAAGTTCATCCCCCTAGTTTTGTAACTCCCAAATCCTTTATTCTAGCCTTTTCCCAAAAAACAAATGATTTTATCTTTATTTCATTTCATTTTATTTTCTATTTATTATTTTATTCTCTTCTATTTTCCTATTGGTGTAAAAGGCTTCTTTTCCTCTCTTTTTCACCTATAAATACTTCTTCTTTTAACCTTAGAAAGGGGACCTTGAACTTTCTTTCTACACAAATTCTATATCATTTTCCCTACACAAATTCTCCCAACAAGAGTTTTACACAACAAAACTCTACACAATAATTTCTCTATAACAATACCATCTTCAAGTCAAGGTTTAAAGTCTTCTTTCTTAAGGTACAACTTCACCTTTTCTTCTTCTTATTATATTTTTCTAGTCATTGTATGCAATCTCCATAAAAAGGAATATAACCAAAAGACCACTTCACTATTGAAGTTTGGTCAAGGTTACATTCCAACATTCTAAACTACTTTAGTTTACCACTCTTTTCTTAATGTAATTGTTAGCATAAATTAGTACAATTCTCCTTTTAATGTAATCTTTAGCATAAATCAATAAATAAAACAATTCTCTTTTACTTCTCTTTTATTTTCCCCTTTTCTTTCCGTTATAATTGTTAGCACTGTTTAATTAATTGAAGGACATTTAGCATTAGAGCACCAATAGTAGCAAGACCCGCGAAAGCGGGGCGGAGTGGGTGTTTAAGTACTTCCTATTCCGTCACCTAACCCCCGAACCTCTTAACAAGAATCTCTGTTTTTGTATCGAAACGTAGGCTAATTATTAGGTTTTTCTTATGTTCCTTTAAAAACATAGGTGGTGACTCTAACAAATAAAATCAAATAGACATCCTAGGATAATTCACCGCTCTAGCCAAGTTGTGGTTTTTCCCGGGGTATCTGCAGTGGCGACTCCGCTGGGGATAATTTAGAGGGTTAAACTTGCGTTTCTGGTTTTGGTGTTCTTTTATTCTGTTTTCTGGGCATTCTTGTAAAAAGGGTTGGAAGTGCGCGCCTCTGGCCTTCTTGTCCTAAAGCGCGCGCGTCTGACCCCAATTACCAGAATCGCCCGCCTCTCATCTCGTCCTTCAATTCCATGTTTCTGTGCTAAGAAATTATGCAGGGAAAGAATTTTTATTTAGGGTCAAGGCAATCCATTGAACCTACTGATTTGCAGGTACTGCCCAGAATCGGGCGCCTCGACCTCTCTCGCTCGGAGGCGCGCGCCTCCCACTCTCACTGCCCAATGCGCGCGCTTCTGGGCAATTTTCCCAGAAACAAAACAGCGCACAAAACAGAATGATTGACAGTGTGTAGGCACCGGGCCTGCACAAAACAATTATTATTTTTCTGTTTATTTTATCGGTCACACGGGTGATTAGAAAATTGTAATTATGTGCTTATTTATTTTTCTTTTCTTTCTTTGAAATATATATATATATTGTCACTTGGCTTGACCTCACACTACATGCACATATATCTATGAATTGCTCACTATCGAGTCGCACAAGTTTATAACCCCAAGCCCGTCGAGGCCCGTCCTAGAGAGTTTCAAGCTCCACCCGACCTTGACTCTCTCGAAGCGGTAAACCTCAACCCATGGCGTAGTTCATGACTACATGTCGGGGGTGACCTTAACCCTCTCTTTAGCCGAGCACAAGCCAACACATTCTTAGTCTAGGTTCTAACACTCCGTGACTAAGTCAGTTTTTCATGTGTCGAGATTTCCCTAAACTAATGTCATCAAATCATACATGCCGTTTCCAAAAGAAACAAGTGGTTATTATGGACGAAATAAAACTCCATCCCCAAGTGGTTATTATGGACGAAATAAAACTCCGTCCCCGCATGTATGCTTTATGACATTAATATAGTTTAATCCCGTCACATGTAGGTATCACAAGCGTGGTGGAATCCGATGAGTATATGGGACCGCGAGAAGGTCTATATACTAGTGTGAAGATTCCACTATTTTTCTAGAAACTCCAAAAAGGACTACGTCCTTCCGACTTTTGTAAATAAATAAAAAAAAAGAGTCATTTTTCTTTATGTGGTTGAGTCTTTTTCCTGTTTGTGGGTTAAATTATTTTATTTAAAAGGTGTTTGTGGGGCCATCCTAAGATCAACCGTGTTCTTCAATAGGTCCCAATGGTTTTCAACGACAACAACAAGGGTGAAAATCTCTCTCGGTCCAACGAGGATATAGCCAACATGGTCAAAGCACTGAAAAGGCAAATGATGCACTCGCCGAGAATGCCCGACACAAGGATGATTTGTGGCAAGCCCGTCTCAAGCATGAGAGAATGGCTCATAAGAAAGAACTTGCTAAGCTCGAGGACCAATTGAAGGGGCTCACAAATGAAAGGAAAGAGGTCCTAATCATCGACACCGGTTTTGCCAACACCATCATGTCCTACATTGACCAAAAGCTTAGTGGGCTATATTTGCACAAGGGCCCGAGCACCGATCTTCATCAAGCTTCTCTTCTCATGAACACAATGGTGGCCCTTCCCGAAAGATTCAAAATTCCCAATATTGGAAAGTTCAATGGCAACTCTCGTCCCGATGCTCATGTTGACTCCTACATTTGGGCCATGCTACCGAAGAAAGTGTCTCCTCAAATAATGACACAATTCTTCCTACTTACTCTCGATGGGGTCGCAAAAGATTGGTATATGGATCTCCCTATTTCCACCCGCCTCAGTTGGGATGCCGCTATGTTTGCCTTCAAGAAGCAATACCAAGGCAATTTTATGTACTATCCCACAAAGAAAGAATTGGAGAACACCATGCAAGAGGGCAATGAATCATTTGGGGACTTTTCTCGCCGTTGGAATGACAAGTTAGCCGAGATTGTGGATAGGCCCTCAATGAAGGAACAAATGGACATCTTCTTGAAATGTTTGACTTTGAACCACCGAACACATCTTAGTGGGGCCTTTTATCCCGATTTTGCAAGCATGTCTGATGCGGGAATTAGAGTTGACAATTTGCTCCAAGAAGTGGCCGAGTCCTCCTATGAGACAAGCTTCAATGATGAAGGGTTCCCGAGCAATCCGAGCAACGACATGGAAGACTACAACGACAATGAGGACTACAACGACATGGGGGACAATGACAGCAACCTCCGTTTCTCTTTCTCTACCTAGTAATAGGAATAAAAAAAAAGAGTCAAAGTCCTCTTATGTGTGCATTAAGTTTTCTTCCTTCTCATCAATGTTAAAGTTTGAGTCGGTCTTAATAAAAGTCATTCTTGTCCTCATACACTCTTCCAAGGTATTCAATTTAATTCTTGACAAAATGATGAAAAGATGTCTAAGCATGTTTTGGAACGAAGGCCATCACTTGAACGCCTAGGGGCTAAACATCGTGACAAAGGCCACAACATCAACGACAAAGCCAAGAAGCAAAACAAGGTGGACCAACACCAAACAATGTTTTCAAAGGGGGATTAAAAAAAAAGGGCTCGCTAGGTTGACTCTTCAAAACAATCTAGGCAAAAGTTAGAGCATAAAAAAAAAAAAGCCCCTCATTCAAAGAAGTTCACATCAAGATCATCATCATCATCATCCTCCAATGAAGGACGAAGCAAAATCAACAATCATCACGGCGAATGGAGTATCTATAAGAACTACGGTGACCTGAGCCTCTACATTGGAGGAACGTAGGCAGCCTTCGGGTCTGGTCTCATGCAAGAAAGAAGATATGTCTAGCCCTAGTGTGTTATGGTGATCGACCTTCATCTTGAACTTTTCAAGACATCTTTGTACGAGTCATTTGTCAATGAATTAATCACCTCAAGATTGAATAACTTTCCTAGATTTGAAATCATTTCACATTCCTTGTCGAGTCTATGGGCTTCTTATCTTTCAGCGACGCTCCCAGTTTCTTGCAATCAAATTGGGGCTTTATTTCTCTTCTCTCTTAATGACTTACTTGCCTTCGTGAGTCATTCAATAAAAATACATGTCAATACTAGGGACCACTTCCCTAGTCAAGTCAATGTCACTCACCTTTAGTGACAAAAGGTCTCCACCGCAAAATCACATGTCTTATCTCCTCAGCTAGAGTCAATGCACATTTCTTCATTAATCGAGTCAAAATGAAGACGCAAAAGAGAGGCCCGCTAGATTGAAAACCCAAAAGGGTGGTCTAGGCAAAAAATAGGGTGCGTCATAAAAAAAATGAGAGAGTGCGAGAGAGAAGGGAAAGAGAAAAGGAGATCCCCAGACTCTAAAGAAGACAAGTTCTTCATTGAATCTCCTCAGCAAGCCAG
This sequence comes from Campanula takesimana, assembly GCA_026119855.1. NCBI lineage: Eukaryota > Viridiplantae > Streptophyta > Magnoliopsida > Asterales > Campanulaceae > Campanula > Campanula takesimana. The sequence goes on from JAOWBW010001022.1 coordinate 289,344, forward strand.
TTCCCCACCAAGTCAACTTTTGGAATTGCAAAAAGTTTGACAACACATGGCACGATCAAAGGTTGTTTGGGGTTATTGAAGTAAGAGTTTTCTCCAACAATGTGCAGTATTGGGTTCATAAGAAAGAAGCCCCATGGTAACCAAGATCCATTCGAGAACGAGCCCATCATTGAAGGGTACGAGGTTGCAAAAATGGTCCCCAGTGAGTCAATTGGTTTGGGCAGCAAATGGCAACAACGTGTGATTTAGTTTTTAAGCTTATCCAAGCATGTGCCCTTATAGTATGCCGAAGGCTTCCCGAGAAATGGAATAGCTCTTTCCCACACGAGGACGAGTCTCTTGCTTTGCTTTACAAATGATGACGCCCTAGGGGCTATGTGACTCAAGAACGAGAGATTCTTTTGCTACTCTCTACATTTAATGAGACATAGGGGCTACGCCCAAGAAAGATGTGTGATACTATCCTCAAAGTCTCTCAAAGGGAATGACGAAAAGCCTTCTTATCATGGATTTTGCCCGGGAAGGATTTCTTGGTGACTGAGTTTTGGCACCAAAAACACCTCTCTTTCACCTATAAAAACCTCTCTTTACCTCCATTTTCAAGGACCGAAAAACCTTAGACCTTGGACCTTGGATCTTTGACTCAAAAATCTTACATTATCAACAAAGAAGCCAAATTTCTTACCTTCAAGGCATTTCCAAAGGCATTCATCAAGAAGTGTTTGAAGTATCTCAAAGACTAGGTAAAAACCATTTCCTTCCTCTTCTCGACTTCATCTCTTTTCTCTTTCTTTTTGTTTTATCAAAGTGCAATCACCCAAATCATTTTGGGACATGACTCTAATGATCACCTCATCTCATTGAGGTTGGTTAAGGAGTTATCTCCTACATTCCAAACTCTATTTTAAAACCCCTTTTTACGACTTAAAGAAAAAGAAGAAGAACGTTTATCATTCATGTAGATTTTGATCAAGCAAGACCAACTTTAGTTGGGCGAGATGGGTGTTTCGGTACTTCCCATCTCGTAATCTAACCCCCGAACCTCAAAATAAAGAATCTCTGTTTTCATAATCAAACTTAGGCTATTATCAATAGGTTTTTCTTATGTTCCTCAAAACATAGGTGGCGACTCTAAACAATCTAAAACAACTTAGACATCCTAGGATAATTCACCGCTCTAGCCAAGTTGTGGTTTCCCGGGGTATCTACAATAGGTGGCGACTCTAACAAATAAAATCAAATTAACATCCTAGGATAATTCACCGCTCTAGCCAAGTTGTGGTTTTTCCCGGGGTATCTACATAAGGTGGGGTGTCTACAGAGCCCCTCGGCGACGTGGATTGCAAAGAAAAACACGTCGACAAAAGAAAGAACATCCGCCGAGGACATCACCAAGAAAAAAACAAAGACTCGATGAAAACAAGAATTTAAAATTATGAGAGATGAAGATGCACTTCCTGTGTGAGTAACTTTTGCTGATAGAGGGGGTACGATTATGATAATGTCCCACCGTGGCCAAGGCTTAAAGTCCGTATAGAGGACTGGCTGGATTCGAGGACCCGTCTGCTGGCTTAAAGTCCGTATAGAGGACTGGCTGGATTCGAGGACCCGTCTGCTGGCTTAAAGTCCGTATAGAGGAATGGCTGGATCCGATGACCTGTCTGCTGGCTTAAAGTCCGTATAGAGGACTGGCTGGATCCGAGGACCTGTATGCCGCTTTAAAGTCCGTATAGAGGACTGGCTGGATCCGAGGACCCGTCTGCGGCTTTAAAGTCTGTATAGAGGACTGGCTGGATCTGAGGACCCGTCTGCTGGCTTAAAGTTCGTATAGAGGACTGGCTGGATCCGAGGACCTGTCTGCCACTTTAAAGTCCATATAGAAGACTGGAAAGAATGTGAGTTTACTGAGTAGACTTTGTTGATAAAGCGGTGGTGATTTCAATGGTTCACCATGGATCAAATTGTTGCTTGGAGCTGTATGCTATTCGGAGCTGCACTTGCTGTTGACTTCGTGGGGTGCGGGCACAGCTGACTACGGACCAAAAAAAGTTTTCCATTTAAAGAGGAAAATGTCAAGATTGACTTTGACTTTGTAACCGTCAGATTTAATGATGTCCTTTGCGGAACTTTGTGCTTGAAATGCCCCAAGGTGGAGCTAAAAACACGGATGGGAGTTGGAGGAACATTGATGTGATGTATTTATTCATGCATGGGAACTTGCACCTGGGCCTGACACGATATGGGAGTCGCCCGCGTCTGGAAGTTGCTGTGAGACGCTCCCGCGTTCCAGGTAGGTAGCGGGAGGCACGCGTATTGCGCATAAGTTCAGCACATAAGTACAGAGTCTGTCCATTCTACTCAGACTAAGTTAAAAAAACTTGTCAAACCCTCCACATTCTGAGTCAAATTTTCGTGAGAAAAACATGCCAAAACATTTCCTTTGTCCATTTGAGATCATTCTATCAAGAAATCATGTCGAGTTCTCATCAAACTCCTCCTTTTGAGATGCCAATGGGCGAGGAGGCCAAAATCAGGGTTGAGGCCATGGACCCGAGATTGCTTACCTATGAGTCTCATACTCATATCTCCCACTTTGTTTTTACGGGTTTGGTAAGAATTTCACCCTTCCTTTGTCGATTTTTTGCATTCTGGGGATGTATCATTGTTGCCCATAATATTGCTGCAGTAACCCTTTCTTTGTCGATCATGGTGTAGATACCCCAGGGGAAACCACAGCTTGGCTAGAGCGGTGAGTTATCCTAGGATGTCTAATTGTGTTTTAGAGTCGCCACCCACGTTTTTGAGGAACGTAAGAAAACCTAAAGTTTATGAGCCTAATTTTGATTTACGAAAACAGAGATTCTAAGGATTAAGGGTTCGGGGGTTAGGTTACGAAATGGGAAGTACTTAAACACCCATTTCGCCCGAGCAAAGTCGGTCTTGTTTGTTCATAATTCACTTTAAAGATAGATGTGTTCTTCCTATTTGAATAAATGATAAAAGAGGGGGTTTTAAAAGGGGTTTTGATTGTTTAGAATGTAGGGAGATAACTCCTAGGCCAATTCAATGTAATGAAAGGGCCATTGGTGTCATGTCCCAAATGGTTTTGGGGTGATTGCACATTTGATTGAAGAAGAAAAAAAATTTAGAAGAAGAAGAAGAAGTAAAGAATAAAGTTAAGACATTTTACCTATAATATCATTCAAAGAGAACCTCTTAAAAAAGTCTTGAAGAAGAGGTTGAATACTTTGAGAGAATACCTTTTGTAAATTGCCTAGAGTTTTGTTTAGAGAAGAGTTTTCAAGGTTGAGACCCCTTTTCAATGATGGATTGGGGGGTTTTATAGTTTAAAATGTGTGCTTTTTTGGAGCCAAACGGAGTCTCCAAGAAATCTTTCCTTGGAAAAATCATGTATAATGAGCAAGGGAGAGATTCTTGGGCAGAATCTGTAACTGACACACCCTAGAAGCGCGCGTCTGGCCTCAAGGGGCGGAGGCGCGCGACTCTGAAAGGCAACTTTTGACAGAATGGACTAGAAAGTTAGAACGGTTATTCAGTTTAGTCCCTGGACTTAACGGAGCCTGTCTGGAACTTAACCAAAGTAATAGAAACTAAAAGAAAACACTTAAAAGAGGGAGAAACACAAAATCAAGTGTGCAATCGGGGTGAGCGGTCCAAGGCGGGTGTCTACAGAGCCCCTCGGTGGCGTGGATTGCAAAGCAAACGCGCCGACGAAAGAAAGACATCCGCCTAGGACATCACCAAGGAAAGGGAAAAGACTCGACAAAAGCAGGAATCTGAAATTGCGAGCGATAGAGGTGCGCTCCCTGTGTGATGAGCTTGGTTGATAATAAAAGGTAGCATGAAGTCATACTAAAAAAAAAACTTATAAAAGAGGGAAATACAATTTATGTGTGCATTGTTGCATCGGGGTGTAGCGGTTGGGGTAGGGGTGTCTCACCTCCCTCTCCTGGCGTGGCTTGCAAAGCAAACGCGCCGACGAAAGAAAGACATCCGCCTAGGACATCATTCCGCTAGGGAAAAGACTCGACAAAAGCAGGAATCTGAAATTGCGAGCGATAGAGGTGCGCTCCCTGTGTGATGAGCTTGGTTGATAATAAAAGGTTTGGTAGCATGAAGCGGCCCACTGTCACGACCCGAAATCTAGGCTCTATTTTGTTAGTAATTATTATTTATTTATTTGCCTATTTATTTATTTAAATATTTATGTGTGCATTTTATGTTTCATAATATTTATGCCTAGCATTTTATTTGGGTCATTTGGGTTAGTGTGGTATTGTTGGGTCTTAATTGTTAGTTGGGAGTGTAGTATTGTGTTAGTAGATGGGGTAGGGGCCTAAGTGTAAGTTTTCAAATCATTTTAACTACTCCCTCCCTACTCCTCATCTTCTCCCTCACTCTCTCCATTTTCCCAGCTCATTTCTCTCTCTCTCTCCAAAGAAGGGTAAGTTTTTCTCTCTCACTTCTCTCTTCATTTTCTTCCTCTTCCTCTCATTATTTCTCATTTCTTAAAACGTGAACCTTGTTTAGATCGTCGATAGGATCGTAGGAAGCCAAAAATATTCGAGTTCCGTCACCTTTGAGAAAATCCAAGTAACTTGCTTTTCCCCCATTTTTACGCTAAAATGCTCATAACATGTTTCTACAATGCTTTAATTGTTATATTTGAAGTTTGGTTGAGTTTGGAATTGATTTGGAATTTATTTGAGTTTTTGGTTAAAATTGGTGAATTGATGAATGTTGGGTTTGATTCTTGGTTTTGGTTGACAAATGGTGCTATTTGGGTCCCCATCCTAGTTATAAGTGGTTTTGGTACATTTTGGAACTTGTTGAAGGAGTTGAGTTTTGAGTATTTTGTGTTTTGGTGTATTTTGGGTCGAAATTGAAGAACCCAGCTCTGTTCTTCCCGGCCAAAACCAGGCCGAGCGCCCGCCTGCCCTTGCCCAGGCGCCCGCCTGCACCCCCTTTTCCAGCGGCCAGACCTTCTGGACAAATGAGCACCCGCCTGCCCCTGCCCGAGCGCCCGCCCGCCGCCTGCTTGGAATTTTGCCCTTTTTGTTTGTTTAAACTAAATGGCTTTCCTAGTTTAGGGTTCCTTCTTCTAATTAACTTAAGATAACACCGTTGAACACTTTATTAATTGAATTTGATTCCTTTGTGATGGTGGTACGAGTTGTTTGTGCGCAAATTCAAGGAACATTTCATTCGCGTTTGTTTATCAAAACCGAAAGGAGGTCGAGCTGCTCAACCTGGAGCAAGGTTTGTTGTCTATAGCTCAATACTCGGCTATTCACAGAATTAGCCTGGCTATTTGTGATCGGGCCGAGGAACAAAATATGGCAAAGATCCATTATAATGTTGACCTCCATCCGTACTCAACTTATTGCCCAACGGATTGTGACCTTCCAAGATGCGGTAGACCGAGCCTAATTGATAGAAAGATATTAGCACCGAGAGGTTGTGGGTACGGGTAAACCGGGAAGCCATGCTAAATCTCAACCTCAACACCGTTCCGACAACCGAGGTAACCCGGGAGCATCATCTCAGTTTAAGGGGCAAACCACACGAGAAATCCGGGTACTACTCCGGGGATTCAGAATAGGAAGCCTTGTACCTTTTGTCAGAGGGTAGGCCATACAGAGGATAGGTGTTGGAAAATGCAAGGCAAGTGTACCAATTGTGGTGAAATGGGGCACTTTGCGAGAGACTGCACGAGGCACCGAGGTCAGTCATCCGGGTCAGGGGTTGGTACTAATCAGGGTCAGAAAAGGGATGCCGCTGGGAAGCCCAAAGTTCAAGGAAAGATATATGCCATGAATCAACAACAGGCGACCGATGATCCTTCGGTTATTGGAGGTATTGTTTCTGTGTCTAATGTGAGCGCACGAGCGTTAGTAGATCCAGGATCATCTCATTCATACATTTCTGTGCAATTTGCTTCCATGTTAAATGCTGCATTCGAGTCTTTACCATACGTGCTAGAGGTGTCGACCCCTATAGGAGAATGCTTGATTTCTGATCGAGTCTTTCGTGCTTGTGATGTGGTTTTTGTGGTCGTGTCCTTTGTGCGGATTTGGTAGTTCTTCCTATCCAAGACTTTGATGTCATTTTGGGTATGGATTGGTTAAGCAAGTTTCATGCTTCCGTTGATTGCCGTAAGAAAACTGTTACTTTTTCTATTCCCGATGTGCCTAAATTTGTGTTCGAGGCTAATCCTCTGAGTAAAAAGGTTCGCTTAATTTCTTATATGAAAGCGAGAAAATTATTGCATAGTGGTTGTGAGGGGTATTTGGCTAGTGTTCTTGATACTAGGAAGGAATCCCCTAGTTTGGATAGTGTTCGGGTAGTTCGGGAATTTCCCGATGTTTCTCTACCGAGTATGATATGCCGCCCGATCGTGAGATTGAGTTTTGTATAGACCTTTTACCGGGTACGGCTCCAATTTCGAAAGCACCTTATAGGTTGGCTCCCGCAGAGTTGAAGGAATTAAAGGTTCAATTGCAAGAGTTGCTTGATCGAGGGTTTATACGCCCTAGTGTTTCCCCGTGGGGAGCACCGGTTTTATTTGTGCTGAAGAAAGACGGTTCCTTGAGATTGTGCATCGATTACAGAAAGTTGAATCAGGTTACGGTGAAGAATAAGTATCCTCTACCCCATATTGACGATTTATTTGATCAGCTTCAAGGGTCCGTGGTTTTCTCTAAACTTGATTTGAGGAGTGGGTACCATCAGTTGAAAGTTCGATCGGAGGATATTCCGAAGACTGCCTTTCGCACTCGTTATGGTCATTATGAGTTCTTGGTTATGCCGTTTGGGTTGACTAACGCGCCTGCAGTATTTATGGATTTGATGAACCGGGTTTTCCATCCTTATCTTGATTCGTTCGTGGTAGTCTTCATCGACGACATTCTTGTTTATTCGAAATCTCGAGAGGAGCATGAACAACACTTGAGGACAGTTTTATCCGTTCTTGCGAGGGAGAAATTGTTTGCGAAGTTTAGTAAATGCGAATTCTGGCTCGAGAAGATGTCATTTCTGGGTCATCTGATTTCTAAAGACGGGATTTCTGTGGACCCATCAAAGATTGAAGCCATAATGGATTGGAAGAGACCCGAATCAGTGACAGAGATTAGAAGCTTTCTGGGTTTAGCCGGTTATTACAGAAGATTTATTGAGAGGTTTTCGAGGATCGCTACTCCGATGACTCAGTTGACCCGGAAGAATGTCCCATTTGAGTGGACCGAGAAATGTGACAAGAGTTTCGAGGAATTGAAGAAGAGGTTGACTACCGTACCGATCTTGACCTTGCCTAATGGGAATGATGATTTAGTAATTTATAGTGATGCTTCGAAAGACGGTTTGGGTTGTGTTTTGATGCAGAACAGGAAGGTGATTGCCTATGCTTCGAGGAAGTTGACCCCTAGTGAACAAAATTACCCGACTCATGATATGGAGTTAGCGGCTATTGTATTTGCGTTGCATAAGTGGAAGCATTACCTTTATGGAGCAAAGTTCGAGATTTTTACGGATCACAAGAGTTTGAAGTACCTATTCTCTCAGAAGGAATTGAACAACCGACAGCGCCGATGGATGGAATTGTTGAAGGATTATGATTGTACGATTTCTTATCATCCGGGGAAGGCGAATGTGGTAGCCGATGCGATTAGTAGAAAGTCTTATGTGGCTTCGATGATGGTCTGTGAATGGAAAATGCTTGAAGATGTTCGAGATTGGTCTCCTCGTGAATCGAGACATGGGGCTATTTTTGCGAATATTAGGGTATCTCCGACCCTAATTCAGAGGATAAAGGAAGCGCAGAAAGAAGATCCCGAGTTGGTGAAGATAATGGGTAAATTGAAGGAAAAGAACTTCGAGGATTTTTCTTTGAGTTCGAGTGGAGTGTTGACTTTCTGTGGTCGTTTGTGCGTACCCGATGTTGGCGGAATAAAGAGGCAAGTTTTAGATGAGGGTCACAAATCGAGATATACTATTCATCCGGGTAGTACGAAGATGTATCAAAATTTGAAACAACACTTTTGGTGGAACAACATGAAGAGGGAAATAGCCGAGTACGTATCGAAATGTTTGACCTGTCAACAAGTTAAAGCAGAGCATCAGAGGCCCGTAGGTTTACTTCAGCCTCTTGAGATACCGGAGTGGAAATGGGAGCACGTGACTATGGATTTCGTTACGGGACTACCTCGTACTCGTAGGAAGTATGACAGTGTTTGGGTAATAGTGGATAGATTGACCAAGAGTGCCCATTTCTTGCCTATTGACATCAGATATTCGATGGGGAAGCTTGCGACCCTTTATATCGATGAGATCGTTAGATTGCATGGGGTTCCGGTTAGTATTGTGTCAGATCGAGACCCGAGGTTTACTTCTAGATTCTGGAAGGCGTTTCAGGAAGCTTTGGGTACAGATTTGCGATTCAGCACAGCTTTTCACCCTCAGACCGACGGTCAATCCGAGAGGACTATTCAGATTCTTGAGGATATGTTGCGAGCTTGTGCGATAGACTTCTCTGATTCTTGGGATTCGCACCTACCGTTACTGGAATTCTCTTACAACAACATTTATCAGGCTAGTATCGAGATGGCACCGTATGAGGCCTTGTATGGAAGAAAATGTAGATCGCCTATTTGTTGGGATGAGGTTGGTGAAGCGAAGATCGTGGGTATTGATTTGCTTCAGGATTCAGTTGAAAAGGTTAGAGTTATCGGGATCGAATGAAAACAGCCCAGAGTCGACATAAGAGCTATGCAGATAACCGAAGGCGAGATCTTAGTTTTCAGTCCGGTGATTTTGTGTTCTTGAAGGTGTCTCCGAAGGTGGGTATCCGAAGGTTTGGGAAGAAAGGCAAATTGGCTCCGAGGTTTATTGGCCCGTTTGAGATTTTGGGAAAAGTGGGATTTCTTGCGTATCGACTCACGTTACCGTCATCCTTAGACCGGTTGCACAACGTCTTTCACGTTTCTATGCTTCGGAAGTATGTTCATGACCCATTATAATGTTGACCATTGTTTGCCCTTACTATACCCCTTTTCCAGATTGGCCTTGAAAGAGATAAGTTAGCTTCCTTTGTGAATGTATCTAGCTACCGAGCATGACTTTGTGGCATGGCTCTTGTCCTTTGTGACACTCTTATGGTTATTGTTCCGGTACCGGGGATTTCTCTTCGGCTTTCATGCTATTATGAAGATGTGATTTGTTGATTATTGAAGCTGCGCAGCGATCCTTTATTTGGATGTATCGGTTTGGAAACCTTGGCTAATATCCTTTGTTATGTGTTTATTTCCGTTGCTATTTATTATCTGATAATTGCTATGTTATATGAGATATTGATGTTGTTATTACTTATTGTATCATAACATGTCATGTAGTTGCATTAGTAACTTATTGAGATTTATCTCACCCCCTTTCTTTTATCTTTGTTTTTCCTTAACCCCCCAGGTGCTAAGGATTAGTCTCGCAGATCACGAGAAAGAGGACGTCGAGTGTGGATACATTCTTTTGGGGAAAGTTGTTATAGGTTGGTTTACATTATATAAATGTGTAACCTTTTTGGGATAGTTGTACCAAACAATGACGTCATTAAGTATTGTACATTTATATTCTGTTGGGCATAAACTTGTGGAAGTTTATGATAGTTGTATGTGGTTATTGTAAAACTTTGGAACATCACCTTTTGGTATCAAATGGAATTTTTAACTTCGGTATTTCACAGTTTTGGTTTTAAGTCGACTTCCAGCTCGCGATCTCGGGCCCGCGGGGTTCGGGATTGCGACACCCACCGTGGCCGACAGTGGGACCTGGGGGTCCGTTTGCTAGAAGCGGGACTTGTTTGCTGGCGGCGAGATCCGTTTGCTGGAATGCGGGACCCAGAGGACCGTTTGCTGGAAGCGGGATCTGTTTGTTGGTGGCGAGATCCATTTGCTGAAAGCGGGATCCGTTTGCTGGTGGCGAGATCCGTCTGCTGGAATGCGGGACCCGGAGGACCGTTTGCTTGAGTGCGGGACCTAGAGCACCGTCTACTTGAATGCGGGACCCGGAGGACCATTTGCTCGAATAGCGGGTACCGAGGGACCGTCTGCTTGAATGCGGGACCCAGAGGACCGTCTGCTTGAATGCGGGACCCAGGGACCATCTGTTTGAATGCGGGACCCAGAGGACTGTTTGCTTGAATGCGGGACCCAGGGACCGTCTGCTTGAATGCGAGACCCAGAGGACCGTTTGCTCGAATAGCGGGTACCGAGGGACCGTCTGCTTGAATGTGGGACCCAGAGGACCGTTTGCTCGAATAGCAGATACCGAGGGACCGTCTGCTTAAATGGATGCAGATTTTACTTGATGAGGAGGTGGTGATTTTTGTGGCTCACCCAGGACCAAGTTGTTGCCATGAGTCGCTCTTTGATGTTGACTATTTGACTTTGACTTTTGGTGGGGTGCGGGCACAGTTGACTGCGGAGTGCTTTCTGCTGGGGATGAATTGTCAAAACTGATCTTTGAGAATTAAAGAAGGACACCCTAACCTTTTTAGTGAGAATTTCTGTCCTACTTTCAATTTTAGACATTCCTTAAGGGCGGACCAAATTAACGTGTGCCCAACTGGGTGCTCAAGAATTGGAGCTGCATCTTGATTTGGGCAGAAATTTCTTGCATAGTTTTCCTGATAAGGATTTTCTGAAATGATCTTTGATTAGGAAGCACGCGCCTCCCTTTGTAGGCGTGTAATGCGCACGCTTTGCGCACTGGTGACGGGTGGCGCGCGCGTCTGGGGGGCGGAATTACGGGCTTGACTGTTACTGGCCAAAAGATCCCCCAACAGCTATAATATCAGCTTCTGGTCGACAATTTGATTTTAACACCTCTCTTCTGCCATTTTTGAACACCATTTTATTGTCCAATTTCGCTTGTGATCTTCTTTCCCATGGCCTCTAACCTTTTCAGTCTTGATGCCGAGGTTGTTAAGATTTACGAGAAGGATTTATCGACCTTCGTGTATTCTTTCAAGACTCATCCCAAAAATGCTTTCATCAACGATTTCGGGTTTCGAATTATTTTTACTTTACGGACATTGAATCCGGATTGGGATTTATTGAAGGCCGCTGCAGCCTTTTGGGATTGTGATAGCCATACTTTCAACTTTTCGGCTAATGAAATGGTGTCGACTGTCGATGATTTGGGGCCATTCTTGGTATGCCTTTGGTCGGTCGGATTGCTGTCCCTAAGTATCACCGCGGTGTTGTTGACTCTTGGGTTGACCTTTTGAATCTCCCTGTTGGAGAGGTGAAGAAGATGATACATGGGATTGTTGTTGACATAACTGAGCTTCCGATGTTTTCCAGCTTGCATTTGGAAGATGTCGCGGTTCAGTCTTTTAAGAGAAATGCCATGGCTGTTTGTCTTTTCAGCGAGGTTCTGTTTGTCGCTCCTTTGGGTACTGCGGATGCGTAGTTGGCTGAGATTGTGTTGCAGGCGAAGGAGCAACAATTCAGTATAATCCCTCTCATAGTGGGGGAAACATTGCATGGTCTGGACGAATTGCGTCGTACGGGCGGGATGCGACGAGGAAGCCCCTTGCTTTTGACCATATGGCTTCAAGAGCATTTCAGGCTTTATGCGTCGGATGGTGACCTCTCTCCTTTTGCTGTTCATAGGCGACGGTTGCTGATTAGATATTTGACTGAAGAGAATTGGCAGAAGTTCTTCGCCTCCCGTGCTTTGGCCGATATTGAGTGGTGTCCCTCTTCTTGGGGTCTCCGTCCTTTCGTGGAATGGACTTTGGGTTTTAAGCATGTGGTCTTACCCGGATTGAGAGACTCTTCATTTTATCAACCAGAACGGGTTTTGAGACAGTTCGGTCGCTAGCAAATAATTCCTTTTCCGAGGAATGGGATGTTTCGTCCGGTTTCTTATATGGGTCCAGACTTCTCGAGTGAGCTTCAGTCGGCTTGGGGAGATGATCGCCATCGGTGGGCTTCTTCCCCCATTCACCGGGGTAGTATCTTTCTTCCTGAGAGTTACTTGGATCATTTGTTTGGTACCGTTTACCGCGGCATTACTTGGGTAGATGCTCTTCGGGCTGAATTGTTAGGGAAAGACTTTTAGCCTAGCAGTGCTTTGAGATATAAGGAAGCTGCTGCTGATGTGAACAATATTCTGACTGACCCTTTCGGCACCCCTTTGGATGACTTTTATGCTCGGAGGCATTCTGTTGCGCAGAAGGTTTCGGTCCGTATCAGTGTTCCTAGACCTCCCAAGAAGAGTAGGATTGATGGTCGTTCGGGTGGCCCTTCGAAGGCCATGAGAAAATTAGAATTTTTCTAGTACCCCAAGAGATTGCAAGTAAAATAGACCAGTTGTTTAGGATTTAATGTTTTATGTCTTTTAATAGCTCAACATTTCCATTGTAATGATCAAAATAATTCAGTGAATGAATAAAAATTGCATCTCATTAATTTGAAATGATTTGGGTATTTGTTTATATTTTAGACGCACCCGAAGGTTGGCTACGTTCCTCCAGTGTAGAGGCTCAGGTCTCCGTAGTTCAAACAAACGAAGACCATTTTTTTTTTGCTTGTGTGCACCCTGTTTTTTGCCTAGACCGCCCTTTTGGGTTTTCAATCTAGCGGGATTCTTTTTTGCACGTGCTCTAATTTTTGCCTAGGCCGCTGTTGCGGGTTTTCAACCTAGCGAGCTCTTTTTTTTTTTTTTTAATGGTCTTCGTTTATTAAGCGTAGAATCTCTTCAGCTTGTCGAGGTTGACTTCCTTCGGCAGCTGATCTCTATCTAAATCCACGAGTCGGACTGCACCGCCGCTTAATATCTTCTTAACCACGTACGGGCCGATCCATTGGAGTCCCCATTTTCCAAGAGGGTTCATGGCATTAGGAGGATGTTGTCTTAGGACCAAATCTCCCACATTGATGTTTCGAGGCTTCACCTTTTTGTTGAAAGCCCTTGCCATTCTTTGTTGATAGGCTCTCCTACGTTCGAGTGCCCTTAGCCTTTTCTCATCGAGTAGAGCTAGCTGTTCATATCGACTTTTCATCCAATCGATTTCATTGACTTGGTTCTCGAGGAGGACCCGTAGGGATGGGATTTCGAGCTCTATTGGGAGCACAACTTCAAAACCATACACTAGTGCATAAGGAGTTTCTCCAGTTGCTGTCCATATTGAGGTGCGGTAGCCCCACAATTCTAGAGGTAGCTTTTAGGGCCAATCCCTTCCGGTGGAGGTCATTTTCTTCACAATGGTCTCGATTGCCTCATTAGCTGCTTCGACCGCGCCGTTTGCTTGAGAGCGGTATGGAGATGACTTGTGCTTTGTAATCTTGTATTCTACCAAGAGTGCGTCCATCTCTTTCTCAGAGTGAGAACCATTGTCTGAGATGATCTCATGAGGAACGCCGTACCGGCACATGATGTGGGTCTTTACGAATTCGGCCACTTTCCTGGCGTTGAGAACCCGGTAAGCCTGTGCTTCGACCCATTTTGTAAAATAGTCCACGGCTACTAGGACGAAAGATTGTCCGTTGCTGCCAGTAGGGTGAACTTTACCGATGATGTCTATGCCCCAACAAGAGAAAGGCCATGGCGTGGTCATGTTGTAAAGTTTTGAGGGGGAGCGTGATTTGGCGCACCTTTTTACTTTCTCGATGCAGTCTCTTTCCGTGGTACTCCAATAATAACCCAGGCGGAGTATCTTCTTGGTCAACATAAGCCCGTTCATGTGGGGCCCACATTCACCCTCATGGATCTCTTGCATTATTTCTTGAGCTTCAGTCTCACTTGCGCATAGGAGATTGATCCCTTCATGGTGCCTTTTGTAGACTCGGCCTCCAATTAGTACATATCGAGAGGCTAGTCTCTGCAACGCTATTTGAGACTTTTTATTGCTATTCTCGGGATAAGTGCCATTCTTGAGAAAATTCATGATATCCGAATACCACGGGGAGTTTGCCTGGACCTCGTTGATCTCGATACTCATGCAGTATGCCGGACTGCTCCTTCGGGAAATTTTAAAGGGCTTCACCATTTTACCCTCGGGCATTTCGACCAGTGAAGCGATGGTGGCTAGTGCATCAGCGAAACGGTTCTTATCCCTTGGCAGATAGTTGAAGGTAATTTCTCGAAACTGTCCAACTAACTCCTCGATATGTTGACCATACCGTTGTAGAGTTGAGTCTTGAATCTTCCATTTTCCAGATGTCTGATTGATGATGAGTAAGGAATCACCAAATACCTCTAAGTTCGTGACATTTCTCTCGAGGGCCGCTTTGAGCCCCGCTATGCATGCTTCTTACTCGGCGATATTGTTGGTGGCTTCAAATTCGAGGCGGATAGCGATTGGAGTATACATGTCCTTTGGATCGACAAGTAACATCCCTATGCCATATCCATGCTTATTGACCGCGCGATCGAAAAAAATTGCCACTTATCTTCCCCTGTTGTAGCGCAAATTAAATGCTCGTCGGGGAACTGTACGTCTTCCCCCTTCACTTCGTCACATGGAAATTCAGCAAGCTGATCACTGAACACTTTCCTCCTGATGGATTTGAGTGTGACGTTAGTGATATCGTAGCCGGCGAGCATGAAGTACCATTTGGCTATTCTTGTTGACATAAAAGGCTTCTCGAAGATGTAGCGGAGCGGGTCCACTTTTTCTACCAACTTGATTGGGAAGGCCTCCATGTAATGTTTGAGCTTTTGAGTAACCCAAACCAATGCCGCACAAGACTTCTCTCAGACAGAGTAGTTCTTCTCAGCTCCTTGAAACCGGCGGCTGACAAAGTAGATAGCATTCTCTTTTGTGGAGTCTCGTTGTTCTTGTAACATAGCCTCTAGGGCTTCATCATTGACAGTGAGATAGAGCAAGAGAGGCTTCTCCTTGTGCGGTGGAACCAAAACTGGAGGGTATGTCAAGTAATGCTTCACTTGGTCAAAGGCTTCTTGGCAAGAATCGGTCCATTCTAGAGCCACATTCTTCTTGGGTAGCTTGAAGATCGGCTCACACATGGAAGTGAGTTGGTGCACAAACCGACTGATGTATTGAAGTCTTCCCATGAAACCCTTGATTTCTTTCTGCGTCTTTGGAGGAGGAATGTCAATGATTGCCTTGATTTTGGAGGGATCGGCTTCAATTCCCCTTTCAGTGACCATGTAACCGAGAACTTTTCCTCTGATTGCGGGATTGAGTCTCATGTTGTGTTGTTGGAGTTGTTCAAAGAACTTGCGAAGATCGATCAAATGTTGACCGTTGGTTCCCTTTGAATGGATGATCATGTCTTCTACATAGACCTCGATCTCTTTATGAATCATGTCATGGAATAGATCCGTAACAGTCCTTTGGTAGGTAGCCTCAGCGTTCCTTAACCCGAACGGCATGACTGTGTAGCAGAAAGTGCCCCACAGTGTTGTGAAAGCTGTCTTGTGTTGGTCCTCCTTTGACATGAGACTCTGATTGTAACCGGCAAAACCATCCATAAATGAACGGACTTCATAGTTGGCAGTCGAATCGACGAGCATGTCGATGTTTGGTAGCGGAAAATCATTTTTCGAGGAAGCTTTGTTCAAATCCCGGAAGTCCACACAAACTCGAACCTTGCCGTTTGCCTTTCTGACTGTCACAATGTAGGCTACCCAAGTCGGATACTCAATGACTTTGATAAAACCCATACTGAGGAGCTTTTCAATCTCTTCTTTGACTTGTACGGACCATTCTGGTATGATCTTTCTGAGCTTCTGCTTTACTGGCTTGGCGTCCTCTCTGATCGGGATTCTGTGCTCTACGACCTTTCTGTCCAAACCCGGCATGTGTTTGTACGACCATGCGAATACATCCACAAATTCCTTGAGCAGTGTAGTCAATCTGTCTCTGTCTTCCACCTTAAAGAAGCTACATATCTTCGTTTCTTTCGGCTCTTCGTCGGTACCCAGATTAACAACATGCAATTCCTCATCAGCCCCTGGACCATTTTCACCACGACAACGAACATGTTGAGCTAGTTCATTTAGGTATGTTATGTTTTCGTGGTCTAATTCATCATAATTTGAATCGTTATTAACTTGTTCATTAAGTTCGTTATTAGTTAATTCATCATTTATGATGTTTGCATTCTCGGGGTACTCAGAAATATCAAATTTTTCATTAGCAAAGAAAGGAAACACACATTCGGCTATGGCCTCCATATCCTCTTGGGTGAGGGTATTAGAAACACTCTCGGACTCGAAAGTAAGTGTGAGACGCTCTTCCTTTGTTGTTGTGCGGGGTATGCAACCCATTTCTCGGACCAAAAATTCCTCGGATACCATGGGCCATTTCGTAGAATACCAGTTGTTGATTGGCTCGGAGCTTGGTTGGATCTCGCTGATAGATGGATTCTCTATTTCTGTGTCATCGGAGATGGCGTTGACTTGACAATCGTCCATGATGGCAAATTCTTCGAACATGGAGGCTAGATCGGACAGTCCTTCCCCCACGGTAATCTCTACCTCAGACTCTATAGTCACTTTCTTGCCCCACCACTCTCGGGGTGACATTGGAATAGGCTCCCTTTCTTGTGTCGGAATTTCACAATCAGTGAAGATCTCGAGACCGGGCTTTCTGACGCCCTTGTTGTTAACCCATGGGTCGGGAAAGATCATGTACGGAACATCTTCCCCTTGGCGAACAAAATAACCGTTCAGTGTGTTGCGGTAAGGCCTCAAGTTGGGGATTTCATATTGTCGACCTTCTTTGCGAGCTCGGGTCTTTTGATTCATGACCGCTTGCACGTATTTTAAGTCATCTTCGGTAGGCTCGTATCCCAAACCAAACTTGTTTCTGACAAAAGGAACCTCTACGGGATGCAATGTTCGTTGTTGATGCTTCCCTAGACCTAGACCGGTAAAGTGGTTCATGTTTCTCATCATGCGGAGGATTTTAGGATTACCGAGGGTCCATTGCCCACTTCCCCCTTCTTTGTCGATGGCGTTGACGCCGGAGAGATGGAATCTTCTATCCTGTGTTGAACTTGGTGGACGAGTTGTCCCCCATTTCTGTGGATGGTGACATTCTCGGCCATGACAGTGACTATCTCATCCCCATTTCTGATCTTGACACACTGATGGAGAGTGGAAGGGACAGCATTGGAACTGTGGATCCATGGTCGGCCCAAAAGTAAGTTGAACAAAGATGGGACATCAAGTACTTGAAATGGGACGGACATGATCATGCTTCCAAATTCGATATCAACTTCTAGCATTCCCATGACTGTACGGGCAGTGCTGTCGTACCCTCTAATGACTTGGGTAGAAGGTTGTAAATCGGAGCTTTTGAGCCCCAATATGCCCATGACTCGGCTAGGCATTAAGTTGAGTGCGGAACCACCGTCAACTAAAACTCTTGAAATGGGTCTCCCCCTTGCCTTTACTTTGAGGTAGATGGCTTCATTGTGATCGGACCCAAATGGCGGGAGGTCTATGTCAGCAAAAGTGATGACATTGCCGAAGTGAATGTGACCTATCATTGCTGTGAGGTCCTCGGGAGTTATGTTGGGAGAGACTGATGTGTCATCCAAGTTCTTGATGATGAGGTCTCGGTGTTTCTTTGATGATGCAATAAGGTCCTAGATGGATATGTTGGCTTGCGTCTTCTTGAGTTGTGTCAATAAAGGGTCTTCAGGTGCATCTTGTGCTTTTGATCTTTGAGAAGAGGTGTTGGTTGCTGTATTCGTGGGAACCGAGACGCTCGGTATTACCCGGCCACTGCGGGTGAGCACATTCACTGACCCTTGGAGCTTCTTCTTCCTATTCTCTAATACTTCCCTCATAACTTCATCGTAAGTCAAAACATAACAAGAATTGTCAAGTTTATTCATGCCATCGGAGCCCTCATTCACAAATGGGATCGAATAAGTGGTTCCTTCAAACTCTCCTACCTCTATTACATTGACACCACCCTCATTAGGGATTATGAATTACTTCTTGTCTATAAGGTCTTGGATGGTGTGGATGGAGAAGCATTCCTCGGTGAGGTGGCCGGTGCATTGATGGTGGGCATGGTTGGGACGGAGCGGTTGTGGTAGCTTGTACTCTTGGAGAGGAGTGATTTGTCCCTTGGACTTTAGAGATTCATAGGCCTCGGTGATGGTCATGCCATTGCGAGGAGTGTAGACGCGGTCGTTTTGGAACTGCTTGCCTTATGGTGGAGGGACCCTTTTGTAATTCCCCTTGTCGGTAGTAACGGCATTGACATAAGCCTCTTTGTTTGAACTAGAGGCGGCCTTGTAACGGAAAGTAGGAGTGGCTTTCTTTATCTCCTTGAGAAAGTCATCCATACGTACCCCTGCCTCATACATTTGGGAGAAGTCAGAGTAGCAAGCCCCACTTAGGTGGGTGCGGAGATCAATCTTGAGACACTTGAGGAAGATGTCCATTTGCTCTTTCGTGTTTGGCCTCTCAACAATTTTAGAGAGCTTGTCATTCCATGTCCTTGTGAAGTCAATGAAGGACTCGTTGTGTCTTTGAGTGGTGTTCTCGAGCTCTTTCCTTGTGGGCCGGTGAGTGGTGTTGCCTTGATATTGATTTTTGAAAGCAAGTATAGCGGCATCCCAATCAAGACAGACAGTGAGCGGGAGAGTTGCATACCAATCCTTTGCCGCCCCCTCGAGAGTGAGAGGAAAGCATTGAGCCATCATCTTTAGGGAGACCTTCTTCGGAACCATAGCCCAAATATAAGTCTTGATGTGAGCCATCGGGCATGAGTTTCCCTTAAACTTGCTGATGTCGGGCATTTTGAACTTGTCGGGGAGAGCGGCCATCATGCTCATGAGAATGGATGACTAATAAAGGCTTGTGTTGGAGCCTTTTCCCATGTTGAGGCCGTCAAATTTCTGATCAATGTAGGATAAGATGGAATCGACCATTTTGTGGTTGTTGTTGTCGGTGCTTGGCTCCCCCACTTTTTTGGTACGGTCACTAACATATGGGCTTTCAAACAAAC
This sequence comes from Campanula takesimana, assembly GCA_026119855.1. Lineage (NCBI taxonomy): Eukaryota > Viridiplantae > Streptophyta > Magnoliopsida > Asterales > Campanulaceae > Campanula > Campanula takesimana. The sequence goes on from JAOWBW010001022.1 coordinate 308,356, forward strand.
CTTTGGTCCATTCGGATTCCTCATTGTCGTTCACCCCCTTATTCTTGGAGAGCTTGATGAGCTTGGCTTTCAATTGTTGGACCTCGGCCTCGTGGGCCGCTTGTTGGCTGTCAACATGAGCTTTACACAAGTTTTCCTTGGTTTGAGCCTCTTGGTTAAGGGTAGAGACTTGTTGTTGGAGTGCTTGAACCATGGCAGAAAGCTGTTCGAGAGTCATGCGTTGTTGGTGCTGGAGTCGCCGGCCATTGATGATGTAGAAGCTGTTGGAGTGATCGGTTCACGGACAAGCCTGTTGGATGAATCCCTGTAGACGCGGAGAGTACCAATCGGACCTATAATTGGAGAAGTAGCCCTTGTCAGTATCGGTTCACACTTTCGGTCCATGAAGAGGTTTAGTGTCACGACCCGAAAACTAGGCTCTATTTTATTAGTAATAAATAATTATTATTTATTTATTTGCTTATTTAATTATTTAAATTATTATTTATTTAAATATTTATGTGTGCATTTTATGTGTTATATAATTTATGCCTAGCATTTTATTTGAGTCATTTGGGGTTAGTGTAGTCTTGTTGGGTCTTAATTGTTAGTAGGGAGTGTAAGTATTTGTGTTAGTAGATGGGGAAGGGGTCTAGGTGTAAGTTTTTGAAAATAATAACCAACAACTCCCTCCTTCTCCCTCACCTCTCCCTCATCCTCCATCTTTCCCAGCTCTCTCTCTCTCTTTCTCTCCTTGGAATTGGTAAGTATTTCTTCTCTACCTTCTCTCTTCAATCTAACCATCTTCCTCTTGTTATTTCTCATTTCTTAAAACATGAAACTTGTTTAGATCGTCGTTAGGATCGTAGAGGGCTAAAAATATTCGAGTTCCGGCAACTTTGAGAAAATTCAAGTAAGTTGCTTTTCCCCCATTTTTATGCTAGAAATGTCATTCCATGTTGATATGATGATATGCTTACTATATATTGCTTCTTGGATGATTTATGAACTTGTTTCCATTTTTGGTTGATTTTGTGATATTTTGAATGTTGGGATACGAATCTTGTTTTGGGTAGCTAGATGTTGTTATTTAGGTCCATTTCAAGTTCACAAGTTGTTTTGGTGCATCATTATGCTTATTGGAAGTCTTGATTTTAAGTATTAGAGAAATGGTGAAGTTTTGGGTAAAATTTGGTTTGATTTGGTTACCTGGGTTCTTCTGCGTTTTTCTGAATTCAGGAGGTGCTCGGCCGAGCACGTCCCTTGACTCGGCGGATCAGACCAAAAATTCATAATTTTGGAGCCGAGGTTGCTCGGCCGAGTCATATAGAACTGCTCGGCCGAGCACCCCTGTTTTAGGCATAAATGTTTATAACTTAAAAGTAAGCACCCGGAACAATAAGAAGTCAACCGTAAGCCTATGTAAACCGTGTAAGGAGTGTGTTAGAGTTATAAAAGTGGTAAATGAGTATTAGGTGGTTGTCATTACCCCCCCCCCCTTGTGACGTTTTATGATATTTCCTACTTTGATCAAATTGTCCGTTTTTCGTTCAATCTTCCGGAGGCCATAACTTTCTCATCCAAACTCCGTTTTGGACGAGTAAACTATCATTTTAAAGATCTTCTAGAGTACTTCGAGATGAGGTGGTTTATTTAGGTGAGTTTAAGGTTTAGATTAAGTTGAGATTTCATTTAGTGTCTTATGACAAAGTGTTTAGAATCGGTCCGTTGTAATCAAGTTGGGAATATCGGTTTGCGTGGTTTCGCCTTGGTTCCTTTGTGAATAAATGGGTTATGGAATGTAGTTATGGATTATTGGAAAATGTGGGAACACTTTCATAATGAGTGGACGTTTGGGATAGTTTTAATGATAGTCATTGTGCTATTTGGGGAATGACCATTTGGGTAGTACTCTCTATGAGTAACTCGCGTGTATCATGTTAGGATGCATTTGATATGGATCCTTGTCCTAGAATCATTTCGTTTTAATGATTTGTATTGTTGGGCTTTTATGAGCAATTCCATTTCTGTTATTGAACTCTTTTATGAGGAACTTCTTGCTATCATTGTTGTTAAACTCTTAATGAGTAATCGTTGTATCTTTATGGTGATTTGTGTTCGGTTCCCTACTTTGGAACTCTTTTTATGTTTATAAAGCTAGTATTCATTACTTAGCATTTTTTGAAAGTCCAGCTGGTTAAATTGTGTATCGAGTCAGGCAATGGATAATGCTATAATGGCACGAGCCAAGTCCAGTATAGCATCGCCCATTGGTCCTTCTGTCCTCATCCAGATTGGCCTTGGTTGGGATGAGCTAGCTCCGTTGTGGGTATTCTAGCTAATCGTTTTGGAGCATGACTTTGTGGCATGGCTCCCGCCCCTTGTGGCACTTTACATTGTTATTGGTTCTGGTACCGAGTTTCTCTTCAGCTTTTATGCTACTATGAAGATGGTTTGTTTAATTGATGGGTTGATTGGTCGCTTCTGACCGGGGATTTCTCTTCAGCTTTCATACTATTATGAAGATGATGATTTGTTGATTATTGAAGCTGCGCAGCGACCTTTATTTGGTTTATCAGTTGGGAAACCTTGGCTAATATCCTTTGTTATGTGTTTACTTTCCGCAGCTATCTGTTGACTGTTATTTGTTACATGCTAAGTGATATTTATCATTGTTTATTTCTTATTGCATTATAGCATGTCATGTAGTTGCATTAGTAACTTACTGAGATTTTATCTCACCCCGTTTATTTCCATCTTTGTTTTTCCGTAACCCCCCCAGGAGGAAAAGGATTAGGATTCGCGGATCGAGGAGGACGTCGAGAGGATTGAGATTTTGGGGCAGGTTGTTATGGATCGGTTTACATTATTTAAATGTATAACCTTTTGGGGATAGTTTTACCATTATTGACGTCATCAAGAATTGTATATTTTATTATTTTGGGTATAAGCTGTAGAGCTTATGTTAGATGTACTTTGTTGATTTAAACTTGGATTTGTAAAACCTTGTGTTATCATCTTTTGGTTCAAAATGGAATTTTTAACTTCTATATTTTAGAGTTTTGGTTTTAAGTCGACGTCCAGCTCGCGTATTCCGGACCCGCGGGTTCGGGGTCGTGACAGTTGGTATCAGAGCTATGGCATTAGCTCTAAGTGTATGTATAGGTGGATTAGTATGACCTAGGAGGGTAGTGTGTTCGGAGTGAGTAACAATTGTTGTTTTATGCAGGTACTTGTTTGAAATGGCTCGAAGGAGAAGTGGTGAAAGTAATACCGGTAATGCAAATCAGAGTGAAACAAGGGATGAAGCCCGTGCAATGTTTCAGGGCATGTTTGAGGCGGCCATGAAGGCCATACATGATCAAGGTCCAAGGGTAGAACAAGCACCACCACCCCGCTATAGATTGGAACAATTTCTGAAATTGAAACCGGTTGAGTTCAATGGGGAACCCGATATAAGGAAGGCCGAGCTATGGATTGAGTCGATGGAGAAAATTTATGATGTCTTTGGTTGCACCGATGAAGACAAGGTCCGGTTTGCGGCTTATAAACTTGTGGGTGCCGCCGAGCATTGGTGGAAGGGAGTTAAAGCGAGTTGGGATGATACTCACACAGTGTATGCATGGGAATTGTTTGTGCGAAAGTTCAAGGAGCATTTCATTCCGGTAGTGGATCAAAACCGAAAGGAGATCGAGATGCTCAACCTGGAGCAAGGGTTGTTGTCTATAGCTCAGTACTCGGCTAAGTTCACAGAATTAGCCAGGTATTGTGACTATCTCGTGAGGACTGAGGAACAGAAAGCCATGAGATTCATCCGCGGTTTAAAGACATCCATCCGTACTCAGCTTATTGCCCAGAAGATTGTGACCTTCCAGAATGCGGTAGACCGGGCATACTTGATCGAGCAAGATATTGGGGAGCATAAGAGGAAGACCGAGGTTGCAAATACGGGTAAACAAGTAAGCCATGCTAAATCTCAACCACAACACCGTTCAGATAACCGAGGTAATTTGGGAGCACCATCTCAGTTTAAGGAACAAACCGCGCTACTGAATCCGGGTACTACTCCGGGGAAACAAGGGAAACAAGGTAGGTGGCTTTGCACTTACTGTCAGAGGGAAGGACATTTGGAGGATAAGTGTTGGAAGAAGCAGGGAAAATGTATCATTTGTGGTCAACTGGGTCACTTCATAAAAGATTGTCCGAGGTTTAAAGTTCAATCATCAGGAACAGGAACCAGTACTTCACCGGGTCAGAAGAGAGATGCTTCGGGGAACCCTAAGGTATAGGGTAGAGTAATTGCGATCAATCAGCACTCACCAGGTAACGGATAAATTTCAGGAGGTATTATTTTGCGTCGTGAGAGCGAGCGCGTGCATTTTAGGATCATCGCATTTATGTGTTTCTGTGCATTTAGTTGCATTTATTTCTTCTGAGTCTTTGACTTATGTGTTGTAGGTGTCTACTCCTATGAAGGAGTTTAGGGTATCTGATGAAGTCTTATGTGCTTATGATGTGCTTAAGTATGGTTATGTCTCACCTGCTAAATTAGCCATGTTGCTATTACAAGATTTTGATGTTACTATTGCTTTAGTCTATTGTTGTAGGGGGATTGTTATATTCTCCATTCCTAATTTCTTAAAACTGTTTGAGACCGTTCCTTTGGGTAGAGTTATACCTATCTTTTCTTAATTGAAATCCGAGTATTCAGTTTCGGTCAATTTGTTGGGTGTATTTATCATTCGTAAGATTTTCATTTTCTTCCGAATAGTACCTAGTGTTTGAGGAGAAGCTTGGGGTTAAATTGAGTTGTTATGGTACAAGGTTGTAGTGCTAATATTTAGATCAATGTCCTTATGGCATCGATTGGGTTATAAGAGTTGAGGATTCAAATTAAGGATTTCTGGATAGGAGATTTTTGTTTACTTGTAGTGCATCTACGTGAGCGCATCGGAATTGGATAGTATGAAGAAAAGCATGATGTGTTATGGGATATGAGTATATTATGGAAGTTATAATCATCAATAGTGGTGAGCGCGTTAAGTTTGAAAGGACTAAGCACATTTCGGGAGAGTAATAAATTTGCGACCTATATTAAAGGCATTTTGAGTTTTAGTTAAATGGTTGTTCCATGGTCCTAAATCTTGTCTTGGTGGCATTTCTTGTTTTGGATTACAAATATGTGAAGAAAGTTGGGTATAAATACTTGGGCATATTAAAGAATACTATGATTTGGTATTGGGTCAGTTGGAATGTGACTAGCTAATGGGTTTATTATGATGGCAGTATTATTGAGCCTAAGTATCTTTAAGTTAATGAATGTATACGTGAAAGTCTAATGTGGGTCAACTGTTGGAGATGTAGGGATTGCTAAACTTCTTTGGGGTATTTAAGCGCGGATTATTAATTCAAGAAAGGGAATTAGAGGAAATCCCTTGACGATAAAAATTGGATTATTTTTCGGACCACTGAGTATTTGTAATTGTTTTAAGCTTTCAAAGATTGAAGTAATGTGATGATGGTACTATGACATGGATTTAAGTAAACATTTTGTATTAAAAGTTTGGGTTTACATTGTACCTCTAGTTTAAGGTACCATCTAAGGCGAAAGCGCTATAATGGGAATCCTTGGAGGTATAGCCACTTTGGTGAATATTATGGGGATGGAAAATTTCTTTAGCTTTTCATATTTTTAGAAACTAATTAAGCTTGAGATGGTTTAATGTTTTGAATTTCTGAGGAGAAATCCTAGGTATGCGATTTACAAATGGGAGTATCCTTGCAGTGTAATTAAGGTTATGAATAAGATAAGCTTGTAGTACCTCGAGAGTTATGTTTGGGAGCAATTTGGATTCTCCGATTTTGAATATGGATTTTAATGAGTAATTATAATAATGATGGAAGGAACTTCTGTGTGGGAGTTATGTTGTGAGCATTATTTAAGGTTACCACATGATGGTTTAGAATGGACAATTGAGAAATTCGGGAAATAGTGGAACTATCGTATCCGTGGCTTTTTAATTCGGGTAAGTCTCGTTAAAATTCGGGTCGAATTTTCTTTAAGGGGGAGTGAATGTCACGACCCGAAAACTAGGCTCTATTTTATTAGTAATAAATAATTATTATTTATTTATTTGCTTATTTAATTATTTAAATTAGTATTTATTTAAATATTTATGTGTGCATTTTATGTGTTATATAATTTATGCCTAGCATTTTATTTGAGTCATTTGGGGTTAGTGTAGTCTTGTTGGGTCTTAATTGTTAGTAGGGAGTGTAGGTATTTGTGTTAGTAGATGGGGAAGGGGTCTAGGTGTAAGTTTTTGAAAATAATAACCAACAACTCCCTCCTTCTCCCTCACCTCTCCCTCATCCTCCATCTTTCCTAGCTCTCTCTCTCTTTCTCTCATTGGAATTGGTAAGTATTTCTTCTCTACCTTCTCTCTTCAATCTAACCATCTTCCTCTTGTTATTTCTCATTTCTTAAAACATGAAACTTGTTTAGATCGTCGTTAGGATCATAGAGGGCTAAAAATATTCGAGTTCCGGCAACTTTGAGAAAATTCAAGTAAGTTGCTTTTCCCCCATTTTTATGCTAGAAATGTCATTCCATGTTGATATGATGATATGCTTACTATATATTGCTTCTTGGATGATTTATGAACTTGTTTCCATTTTTGGTTGATTTTGTGATATTTTGAATGTTGGGATTCGAATCTTGTTTTGGGTAGCTAGATGTTGTTATTTAGGTCCATTTCAAGTTCACAAGTTGTTTTGGTGCATCATTATGCTTATTGGAAGTCTTGATTTTGAGTATTAGAGAAATGGTGAAGTTTTGGGTAAAATTTGGTTTGATTTGGTTACCTGGGTTCTTCTGTATTTTTCTGAATTCAGGAGGTGCTCGGCCGAGCATGTCCCTTGACTCGGCCGAGTGGAGCAGAACAGAAAGTCATAATTTTGGAGCCGAGGTTGCTCGGCCGAGTCATATAGAACTGCTCGGCCGAGCACCCCTGTTTTAGGCATAAATGTTTATAACTTAAAAGTAAGCACCCGGAACAATAAGAAGTCAACCGTAAGCCTATGTAAACCGTGTAAGGAGTGTGTTAGAGTTATAAAAGTGGTAAATGAGTATTAGGTGGTTGTCATTACCCCCCCCCCCTTGTGACGTTTTATGATATTTCCTACTTTGATCAAATTGTCCGTTTTTCGTTCAATCTTCCGGAGGCCGTAACTTTCTCATCCGAACTCCGTTTTGGACGAGTAAACTATCATTTTAAAGCTCTTCTAGAGTAATTCGAGATGAGGTGGTTTATTTAGGTGAGTTTAAGGTTTAGATTATGTTGAGATTTCATTTAGTGTCTTATGACAAAGTGTTTAGAATCGGTCCGTTGTAATCAAGTTGGGAATATCGGTTTGCGTGGTTTCGCCTTGGTTCCTTTGTGAATAAATGGGTTATGGAATTTAGTTATGGATTATTGGAAAATGTGGGAACACTTTCATAATGAGTGGACGTTTGGGATAGTTTTAATGATAGTCATTGTGCTATTTGGGGAATGACCATTTGGGTAGTACTCTCTATGAGTAACTCGCGTGTATCATGTTAGGATGCGTTTGATATGGATCCTTGTCCTAGAATCATTTCGTTTTAATGATTTGTATTATTGGGCTTTTATGAGCAATTCCATTTCTGTTATTGAACTCTTTTATGAGGAACTTCTTGCTATCATTGTTGTTAAACTCTTAATGAGTAATCGTTGTATCTTTATGGTGATTTGTGTTCGGTTCCCTACTTTGGAACCCTTTTTATGTTTATAAAGCTAGTATTCATTACTTAGCATTTTTTGAAAGTCCAGCTGGTTAAATTGTGTATCGAGTCAGGCAATGGATAATGATATAATGGCACGAGCCAAGTCCAGTATAGCATCGCCCATTGGTCCTTCTGTCCTCATCCAGATTGGCCTTGGTTGGGATGAGCTAGCTCCGTTGTGGGTATTCTAGCTAATCGTTTTGGAGCATGACTTTGTGGCATGGATCCCGCCCCTTGTGGCACTTTACATTGTTATTGGTTCCGGTACCGGGTTTCTCTTCAGCTTTTATGCTACTATGAAGATGGTTTGTTTGATTGATGGGTTGATTGGTCGCTTCTGACCGGGGATTTCTCTTCAGCTTTCATGCTATTATGAAGATGATGATTTGTTGATTATTGAAGCTGCGCAGCGACCTTTATTTGGTTTATCAGTTGGGAAACCTTGGCTAATATCCTTTGTTATGTGTTTACTTTCCGCTGCTATCTGTTGACTGTTATTTGTTACATGCTAAGTGATATTTATCATTGTTTATTTCTTATTGCATTATAGCATGTCACGTAGTTGCATTAGTAACTTACTGAGATTTTATCTCACCCCGTTTATTTCCATCTTTGTTTTTCCTTAACCCCCCCAGGAGGAAAAGGATTAGGATTCGCGGATCGAGGAGGACGTCGAGAGGATTGAGATTTTGGGGCAGGTTGTTATGGATCGGTTTACATTATTTAAATGTATAACCTTTTAGGGATAGTTTTACCATTATTGACGTCATTAAGAATTGTATATTTTATTCTTTTGGGTATAAGCTGTAGAGCTTATGTTAGATGTACTTTGTTGATTTAAACTTGGATTTGTAAAACCTTGTGTTATCATCTTTTGGTTCAAAATGGAATTTTTAACTTCTATATTTTAGAGTTTTGGTTTTAAGTCGACGTCCAGCTCGCGTATTCCGGACCCGCGGGTTCGGGGTCGCGACATTGAGAACACACATTGGGCACACGACTCGAACCACATAAGAAAAAGACTCTTTTTTTTTTTATTATTTTATTTTATTTTTAAAGTCGGAGGGACGGGGTCCCTTTTGGGGTTTCTAAGAAGATAATGGAATCATCACACTAGTATATAGACCATCTCGCAGTCCTATGTAGTAAAGCATACATGCGGGGACGGATTTTTTATTTTCGTCCAAAGTAACCACTTTTGGGGATGGATTTTTATTGCGTCCGTATCAACAAGGTGGCATGTATGATTTGAAAAAATTAGTTTAGGGAAATCTCAGTACATGAAAACCGACTTGGTCACGGAGTGTTAGACCCTAACTAGAATTGTGTGGTTTGTGCTCGGCTAAAGAGAGGCTTAAGGTCACCCCCGGCATGTAGTCTTGAACTACGCCACGGGCTGAGGTTGACCGCTTCGAAAGAGTCAAGGTCGGGTGGAGCTTGAAACTTTCTAGGACGGGCCTCGATTTCATGTAGTGTGAGGTCTATCACGTGACAATTTTTTTTTAATTTTTTTTTTGAAAGAAAAGATAAAAAAAAACACATAAGCACGTAAATTACAACTCCCGAATCACCCGTGTGACCGATAAATAAACACAAAATTAAGAAAGTCCAAAGGTCCAATTCTGTTCGGATGCAGGCAACTGTGCCTATACCCCACTATTCTATTCAGTCCCTGAAACCTGTTCTTGTCCTGGAAATTGGCCCAGAAGCGCGCGCCTCGGGCTGGTGTTGTGGGAAGCGCGCGCCTGGCGCATTGTACATGGGAGGCGCCCGCTTCTGGGCTGACCTGTCAGATTGTCATAAACTTATGGACTCAGGGGATTGCCCTGGTCCTGATTATGTAATGAAACCCCTGCAGTGTTTGTTAGCATGAAATAATAGGAAGAATAGGAAGAATAGGAAGAACACATGGAAGGCGGGCGGTTCTGGAATTTGATGTGGGACGCGCGCGCTTTGGACCATGAAGGTCTGAGGCGCGCCCTTCCCATATCAATTTCCAGAATGCCCAGAAAAGTGAATTATGAACAGAAACACAAGTTTAAGCCTCAAGCTGTCCCCAGCAGAGTCGCCACTGTAGATACCCTGGGGGCAAACCACGGCTTGGCTAGAGCGGTGAGTTATCCTAGGATGTCTAATTGTGTTTTAGAGCCGCCACCCACGTTTTTGAGGAACGTAAGAAAACCTAAAGTTTATGAGCCTAAGTTTGATTTACAAAAACAAAGATTCTAAGGATTAGGGGTTCGGGGGTTAGGTTACGAAATGGGAAGTACTTAAACACCCATTTCGCCCGAGCAAAGTCAGTCTTGTTTGTTCATAATTCACTTTAAAGATAGATGTGTTCTTCCTATTTGAATAAATGATAAAAGAGGGGGTTTTAAAAGGGGTTTTAATTGTTTAGAATGTACGGAGATAACTCCTAGGCCAATTCAATGTAATGAAAGGGCCATTGGTGTCATGTCCCAAATTGTTTTGGGGTGATTGCACATTTGATTGAAGAAGAAGAAGAATTTAGAAGAAGAAGAAGAAGTAAAGAATAAAGTTAAGACATTTTACCTATAATATCCTTCAAAGAGAACCTCTTAAAAAAGTCTTGAAGAAGAGGTTGAATACTTTGAGAGAATACCTTTTGTAAATTGCCTAGAGTTTTGTTTAGAGAAGAGTTTTCAAGGTTGAGACCCCTTTTCAATGATGGATTGGGGGTTTTATAGTTTAAAATGTGTGCTTTTTTGGAGCCAAACGGAGTCTCCAAGAAATATTTCCCTGGCAAAATCATGTATAATGAGCAAGGGAGAGATTCTTGGGCAGAATCTGTAACTGACGCACCCCAGAAGCGCGCGTCTGGCCTCAAGGGTCGGAGGCGCGCAACTCTGAAAGGCAACTTTTGACAGGATGGACTAGAAAGTTAGAACTGTTATTCAGTTTAGTCCCTGGACTTAACGGAGCCTGTCTGGAACTTAACCAAAGTAACAGAAACTAACAGAAAACACTTAAAAGAGGGAGAAACACAAAATAAAGTGTGCAATCGGGGTGAGCGGTCCAAGGCGGGGTGTCTACACATGGCTGCATGTTGTTTGTTATTGTTGATTTGTCACAAAGGGAGTGTTTGGATACCCATTTGCATGCTCACACACTTGTTTGCACATTGTGATTCTGCCATGTTTGTTGAATTTCTTCATGTTGGGTTTGGCCATTTTATAGCCGTTATGCTGACGAATTTTCTTTCGTTTCTTTTCAGAGATGGGCTCGTCTGTCCGAGATTCAAGGCGGGGCTCAAGCGCTTGTCTCCATATGGAGGAAGTTACCCGAGAATATTCGGGCTAGGGTTGCGATGACTTGCTTCGGCCCTTTTATTACTAGCCTGCCGTCCTTAAAGAACGACCCGGACATGATTCAGGCCTTGAGAGAGAGATGGTGGGATACCACCCACACTTTTCATTTGCCGATGGGCGAGGTGGCCATGACACCTACTGATTTTACTGCTTTGACCGGCTTTCCCTTTTATGGGGCGGCTGTCCCTTATGGTGTGAGAGGGACTGCTCGGACACCTGCTGAGCTGTTGGCTATAGTCGACTGTGAGTTCGTGGTGAAGAATTCCAGAGTGACTTGGGGGAAAATCCGAGCTTACTTTAGCATCCTTGTGGCTGAGTCTCGGGGTGTTACCGCTGACAGGGTCGAGGCGGTGGCCCGATGTTTTATTTGGTTCGCTTTGTCCGACACCCTGTTCGCGAATGGTGGATGTTCTGCTGCCTTGTCTCTATTGGACCTTCTGGTTGATTTGGACCAGGTTGCTCAGTATAACTGGGCTGCAGCGGGTTTGTCTGCCTGTTACCATGGCATGGATTTGACTAGTCATTCGACTAGGAGCTCGATCACGGGATTTTCTCTCGCTTGGGAGGTATACTTACCACTCTTCCCTTTTCAGATTCCTGTCTTTATCTGCACTTTTTGACTATTATTAATCATGTCTTTGTTTTTGTTTGCAGCTATGGGCTTTTGCCATTCTGGGCATGTGAGACTTCCGGATTGAGCGGGATGTTCAGCCCCAATATCCTGACTGTGCGAGGTGGTCTTAAAAGGCCAGAAATGTTAAGACCGGCACTGCCCCGATCAGCTTGGTCTTGGCTCGGCAATATCTTGACAACTTGAGGCCCGAGTCTGTGTCCCACTTACTATTCCCCAGGAGGCCGATATACGACAGTATAGAGTATACCTTGCTTCCCACTCGCTCGAGGCTTCTGATGAGCTCTGTGGAGTGCATGGCCATGTACCTGGGAGAGAGAGTATACTGGAAGCATGGGAGCCAGATGGTGGATTACCATAACCCGCCTGTCCGTCTGTCAAAGGCGCGCGCGACTGGAATAGAGAATGGAATGCGCGCGCGTTGCAGCTCCAAGGGCGAAGGCCCCCGCGTCTGGGCTGCTGATTTACAGCCTCTTTCTTTCTGAACAGGATTCTCCAACAGCTATAAATTTAAACCCATTTCGACCAGTTTGGTCACACAGCAATATTATGCAATAATTCCCATTCTCTTAAGCCCCAAATTCTTGTCAAGAATGGCTCCCATGACCTTTTGTTTTGAGGTAAAGGTGTCCGTCCCTGAAGGTGAACAAATGAAGTCCGTCCCCATAGTGAAGGCACGATCGAGTGTCTTTGATCGCTTGGGAAGACCAAATGAAGTCGTCATTGAACCTTTGAAGCCGGCGGTTCAAGTTGAAGCCCCTAGGCCACACTATTTTCCTAAGAAAAAGAAGGGCAAAGCTAAAGGCAAGGGCAATTCCCCTTATGTGTGGAAGAATCCCTCTAAGGCTCCCGTCAAGGCTTCTTTGGACAAAGGCAAGGGGAAGGTTGAAGAAGCTCCATCCCGTCCTAGTGTCTTCTCCCGTGTCGGTTCCGGGAATGCTCCGCCCCCATCCAAGAAGGTCAAGGGCCCTAGTCAAAAGCAATGGGTTCCCAAACCGAAGAAAGATTAGATATTTCTTAGTACCCCAAGATTGCAATTAATAGACCACTTGTTTAGGATTTAATGTTTTATTGTCTTTTAAGCTCAACATTATCCGTTGTAATGATCAAAATGGTTTAAGAATTGAATAAAAAATTGCATCTTGTTTATGAATGATTGGGTAAAAATTGTTGTTTTAGACCGCACCCGAAGGTTGCCTACGTTCTTCTCGTAGAGAGGCCCAGGTCTCCGTAGTTCAAACAAATGAAGACCATTTTTTTTTGTGTGCACCCTATTTTTTGCCTAGACCGCCCTTTCAGCTTTTCAATCTAGCGGGCCTCTTTTTTTGCACTTGCTCTAATTTTTGCCTAGGCAGCCCTTGCGGGTTTTCAACCTAGCGAGCGGTTTTTTTTTTTTTTTTTTTTTTTTTTTTATGGTCCTCATTTGTTAAGCGTTGAACTTCTTGAGCTTGTCGAGGTTGACCTCCTTTGGCAATTGATCACCATCCAAGTCTACGAGTCGGACTGCACCGCCACTCAATATCTTCTTGACCATGTAAGGACCAATCTATCGGGGTCCCCATTTCCCAAGGTGATTCATGGCATTGGGAGGATGTTGTCTTAAGACCAAGTCACCCACTTTTATGTTTCGAGGCTTCACCTTTTTGTTGAAAGCCCTTGCCATTCGCTGTTGATAGGCTCTTGTGCGTTCGAACGCTTTTAACCTCTTTTCGTCGAGTAGGGCTAGTTGTTCATAGCGACTTTTCATCCAATCAACCTCGTTGACTTGGTTCTCGAGTAAGACCGGTAGAGAGGGAACTTCGAGTTCGACTGAGAGTACGGCTTCAGAACCATAAACCAATGAATATGGGGGTGCGGTAGCCCCACAATGCTAACGGTAACTTCTCGGGCCAATCCCTTCCTGTTCAAGCCATTTTCCGTATGATGACCTCAATCGTCATGTTTGCTGCTTTGACCGCTCCATTGGCTTGGGGGAGGTACGGGGATGACTTATGCTTGGTAATTTTGTAGTTAACCAAAAGTGCATCCATTTTTTTCTCAAAGTGTGAACCATTTTCGGAGATGATCTCATGAGGAATACCATATCGGCACATGATGTTGTTCTTCACGAATTCGTCCACTTTCTTGGCGTTGAGAACCCGGTTAGCTTGTGCTTCAACCCACTTTGTGAAATAATCCATGACCACTAGTATGAATGACTGTCTGTTGGTTACCGTAGGATGGAATTTCCCGATGATGTCTATGCCCCAAAAATAAAACGGCCACGGCGTGGTCATGTTGTACAGTTGTGACGGTGAAGCATGTTGCAAATTAGCATGGAATTGGCAATTGGCGCATTTCTTGACTTTCTCGATGCAATCTCCTTTCATGGTAGTCCAATAGTAGCCAATACGAAGTATCTTCTTGGCTAACATAATCCCATTCATATGGGGTCCACACTCACCTTCGTGGACTTCATGCATTATCTCTTGAGCTTCAGTCTCATTTGCACACAAAAGATTGACCCCTTCGTGATGTCTCTTATAGACTCGGTTCCCAATTAACACATATCTCGTAGCTAGCTTTTGACCCCTTCGTGATGTCTCTTATAGACTCGGTTCCCAATTAACACATATCTCGTAGCTAGCTTTTGTAATGCCACTCGAGATTTCCCATTGTTGTTCTCAAGGAAAGTGTCGTTGTTGAGGAAATTCATGATGTCTGTCTACCATGGGGGGTTATCTTGGACTTCATTGATCTCAATACTCATGCAGTATGCCGGACTAGTCCTTCCTGAAATTTTGAAGGGCTTCACCATTTTTCCCTTGGGCATCTCGACTAGTGAGGCTATGGTGGCTAAAGCATCGGCAAAGCTGTTCTTATCCCTTGGCAAATAATTGAACGTGATGTCTTAGAAATGTTCAGCTACTCCTTGAGGTGTTGACCATACTGTTGGAGGGTCGAGTCTTGGATTCTCCATTTGCCTGATGTCTGATTAATAAGAAGTAGAGAGTCACTGAATACTTCTAGATCTGTGACATTTCTTTCTAGAGCCGCTTCTAGCCCCGCTATGCATGCCTCATATTCAGCAATGTTATTGGTAGCTTCGAATTCGAGACAGATTGCAATTGGAGTTTAGATGTCTTTTGGATCGACGAGCAAAATTCAGATCCCATAGCCATGCTTATTGGTGGCGCCATCGAAAAAAAGTTGCCACTTATTTTCCTCAGTTATAGTGCAAATCAAGTCCTTGTCGGGAAACTGTAAGTCCTCCCCCTTCACTTCGTCACACGGAAATTCAGCAAGCTGATCACTGGACACTTTCCCCCTGATGGATTTGAGTGTGACGTAAGTGATATCATAGCCGGTGAGCATGAAATACCACTTGGCTATCCTTGTTGACATGAAAGGTTTCTCGAAGATGTAGCAGAGCGGGTCCACTTTTGCTACTAGTTTGATCGAAAAGGATTCCATGTAGTGTTTGA
This sequence comes from Campanula takesimana, assembly GCA_026119855.1. Taxonomy (NCBI): domain Eukaryota; kingdom Viridiplantae; phylum Streptophyta; class Magnoliopsida; order Asterales; family Campanulaceae; genus Campanula; species Campanula takesimana. The sequence continues at coordinate 323,566 of JAOWBW010001022.1, forward strand.
GCTTTTGAGTGACCCAAACCAGTGCTGCACATGACTTCTCTAAGACAGAGTAGTTCTTTTTACCTCCTTGAAATCGGCGACTGACAAAGTAAATGGCGTTCTCCTTTGCGGAGTCTCGTTGATCTTGTGCTAGCATAGCCCCTAGGGCTTCATCATTCAATGTGAGGTAGAGCAAGAGAGGCTTCTCCTTGTGCGGTGGAACCAAGACTGGAGGGCATGTCAGATAGTGCTTTACTTGATCGAAAGCTTCTTGGCAAGCATCGGTCCATTCTAGAGCCACATTCTTCTTGAGTAGCTTGAAGATTGGTTCACACATCGAAGTAAGCTGGTGCACGAACCGACTGATATACTAATCTCTACCCATGAAACCTTTGATTTCTTTCTGTATCTTTGGAGGAGGCATGTCAATGATTGCCTTGATTTTTGAGGGATCTGATTCAATTCCCTTCTCAGTGATCATGTAGCCAAGAACTTTACCTCGGATAACCCTGAAACTGCATTTTGCGTGATTGAGCCTCATCTTGTGTTGTCGAAGCCTTTCGAAGAACTTGCGGAGGTCGATCAAGTGTTGACCGTCGGTTCCCTTTGAATGGATGATCATGTCATCTACATAGACTTCAATTTCTTTGTGAATCATGTCATGGAACAAGTCTGTCACAGCCCTTTGATAAGTAGCCCCAGCGTTTCTCAACCCAAATGGCATAACTGTGTAGCAAAAAGTGCCCCACGGGGTTGTGAAAGCAGTCTTGTGTTGATCCTCCTCGAACATGAGAATCTGATTATACCCAGCAAACCTATCCACAAATGAGTGGACCTCGTAGGCGGCAGTGGAGTCGACTAGCATGTCGATGTTGGGTAATGGGAAATCATCCTTTGGCGAAGCTTTATTCAAATCCCAGAAATCCACACAAACACGGACCTTGCCGTTAGCCTTTCTGACTATCACCACATTGGCTAGCCATGTTGGATATTCAATAACTTTGATGAAGCCCACACTGAGAAAATTCTCTATCTCTTCTTTGACTTGTAAAGACCATTCTGGCTTGATCTTTCTGAGTTTCTGCTTTGTTGGCTCATCGTCGTGTCTGATCGGGATCCTATGCTTGGCAACCTTTCTGTCTAAACCCGGCATGTCTTTGTATGACCATGCGAACACATCCACAAACTCTCTAAGCAGTGCAGTCAATCTATCTTTGTTTTCCCCCTTGAAGAAGCTTCCGATCTTGGTTTCTTTCGATTCCTCATCGGTATCCAGATTAACAACATGCAATTCTTTATCAGCCCCTAGACCATTTTCACCACGACTACTGACCTGTTAAGCAAGTTCATTTAAGTATGTTTCATTTTCATGGTCTATTTCATTATTATTTAAATCGTTATTAACTAGTTCATTAGATTCATTGTTAGTTAATTCATCATTTATGATGTTTGCAATCTCGGGGTACTCAGAACGATCAAATTTTTCATTAGCAAAGAAAGGGAACACACGCTCGGCTATTGCCTCTATATCCTATTGGGTGAGGGTATCGGAAACACTCTCGGACTCGAAAGTGAATGTCAACAAATATTCCTTTGTAACCTTGCGCGGCATGCAACCCATTTTCTCGATCAAGAATTCCTCAGATACCACGGGTCCCTTGAATACCAGCTGTTAATCGGCTCGAAGCTTGGCTTGAACTCGCTGAGAGGCCCACTTCCCTTGTTAGTGTCGTTGGTGATGGCATTGATTTGGCATTCATTCATGATGGAAAGTTCCTCGAACATGGAGGCTAGATCTGTTAATTCCTCCCCCATGGTAATCTCTGTTTCAAACTCTATGGTCCCTTTCTTCCCCCACCATTCTAGGGATCACATAGGAGTTGGTTCCCCTTCGGATTTCTGAATCTCACAATCGGCAAAGACTTCGAGACCGGGATTTCTGATGCCCTTGCTATTAACCCATGGCTCGGGAAAGATTATGTACGGGACATCCTCCCCCTGGCGGACAAAGTAGCCACTTAGTGTCTTGCGGTAAGGCCTCAAATTAGGGATCTCATAGTAACAGCCTTCTCTGCGAGCTCGGGCCTTTTCATTCTTGACGGCTTGCTCGTATTTCAAGTCGTCTTTGGAAGGCTCATATCCCAAACCGAACATGGTCTTGACAAATGGGACCTCTACAGGTTGCATTCTCCCTTATTGGTATTTCCCTAGGCCTAGACCGGGGAAGTAGTTCATGTTCCTCATCATGCGGAGGACTTTGTGATTGCCAAGGGTCCATGATTTGTTTCCCCCTTGTTTTGTCGATGGCGTTGATTGAGACGCTGGAGAGAGTAGAGTCTTCTAACCCATGCTGAACTTGATGGACGGGTTCCCCATTTCTATGGATAGTGACATTTTCTACCATGACGGTCACTATTTCTTCCCCATTTTGGAACTTGACACACTGATGGAGAGTTGAAGGGACGGCATTGGAACTATGTATCCATGGTCGAACCAAAAGCAAATTGAACGAAGAGGGGACATCGAGCACTTGAAACGGGACGGACATAACCATGCTCCCAAATTCAATGTCTATTTCCACCATACCCATGACTGTGCGGGCAGTGCTCTCGTAACCTCGGATTACTTGAGTAGAAGGCTTTAAATCTGAATTCTTAAGCCCCAGTATGCCCATGATTCGGCCAGGCATTAATTTGAGTGTGGAACCACCGTCAACCAAGACTCTTGAAATTAGTCTCCCCCTTGCTCTCACTTAGAGATAGATTGCCTCATTATGATCGGATGATGGGAGGTCCATGTCGGTAAAGGTGATGACATTTCCAAAATGTATGTGGCCTATCATAGCAGTAAGGTCCTCGAGAGTCATGTCCGGAGAGATTGATGTGTCATTGAGATTGCTGATGATAAGGTCTCGGTGCTTCTTTGAAGATGCAATGAGGTCCCAAATGGATATGTTTGCTTGAGTCTTCTTGAGTTGAACTAGTAAAGGGTCTTCGGGAGTGTTGCGAGCTTGCGATCTTGGAGAAAAGGTGCTTGGTGCAGAAGTAGTGAGATTGCTTGCTATGACTTGTCCGGATCGAGTTAGCATATTTACGTTCCCATCTTGCCTCTTTTTCCTATTCTCTAGTACTTCCCTCATTACCTCATCATAAGTCACAACATAACAAGAACTGTCAATTTCATTCATAACATTGGGGCCCTCATTCACAATAGGAATTGAATGAGTGGTCTCCTGAAACTCTCCTATCTCTATTACATTGGCATCACCCTCATTGGGAACTATGAATTCCTTTCTGTCTATGAGGTCCTGAATAACATTATAGAGGACAAAGCATTCCTCGGTAAGATGGCCACTATGTTGATGGTAGTCACAATACATGTGATGGGCATGCTTGGCGCGGATCGCATTGGGCTTGTACCCTTGGAGAGGAGTAACTTTCCCTTTGGCCTTGAGGGATTCAAAGGCCTCGGTGATGGTCATGCCTTGAAGAGGAGTGTAGAGAAGATCATTTTGAAACTTCTTGCCTTGTGGTGGAGGAACCCTTTTCTAATTCCGCTTGTCAGTAGTGTTGACATTGACTGAAGCCTTTTTTGTTGAGTTAGAGGCGGCCTTGTATCGGAAGCTAGGAGCACTTTTCTTGATCTCCTTGAGAAAGTCATCCATTCGGACCCCTGCCTTGTACATTTGAGAAAAATCTGCATAGCAAGCCCCACTTAGGTGGGTGTGGAGATCAATCTTTAGACATTTGAGGAAGATGTCCATTTGCTCCTTGGTATTAGGCCTCTCGACAATTTCAGCAAGCTTGTCATTCCACCTTCTTGTGAAGTCAATAAAGGACTCATTGTCCCTTTGGGTGGTGTTCTCAATCTCTTTCTTTGTCGGGCGGTGAGTGGTGTTGCCTTGGTATTGACTTTTGAAGGCAAGCATGGCGGCGTCCCAATCGAGACGGATTGTGAGCGGGAGATTTACATACCAATCCTTTGCCGCCCCCTCGAGAGTGAGAGGGAAGCATTGCCATCACCTTGGGAGAGACCTTCTTCGGAACCATAGCCCATATGTATGTCTCAATGTGTGCCATAAGGCAAGAGTAGCCCTTGAACTTGCTGATGTCGGGCATCTTAAACTTGTCGGGGAGAGAGGCCATTGTGCTCATGATAATAGATGACTGATAAAGGCTTGTGTCGGAACCTTTCCGCATGTTGAGACCGTTGAAGCGTTGGTCTATGTAGGCCATGATTGAATCAACCATCTTTTGATCTTTGTTGTCAGTGCTTGGCTCCCCCATGATTCAAACAAACCCTCGGTCCACTCGGACTCTTCATTGTCCTCCTTGCCTTTACCATTGGAAAGCTTGGTGATTTTAGCTTTCATTTGGTCCATCTCGGCTTCATGGGCTTCCCTTTGATTGTCAAGATGGGATTGCCAAAGGTCATCTTTGCTTTGGGACTCTTTGTTGCGAGTGGAGATTTGTTCTTTGAGCATTTGGACCATAGCCGAGAGTTGCTCAAGAGACATGGTGTTGTTGCTGTTGGAGTCACCGGCCATTGATGCTGTCGGAGCTGTTGGAGTGATCAATTCACGAACTAGCCGGTTTGCTGAATCTCGGTAGATGCGGTAAGTACCAATTGGACCTAGATTGAAGAAGAGGCCCTTGTCAGTCTTGAGTAACACTTTCGGTCCATGAAGAGGCTTAGAACACACAGTGGGCACACGACTCAAACCACATAAAGAAAAAGTTTTTTTTTTTTTTTTTTTTTTTATAGGTCGGAGGGACGGAGTCCCTTTTGGGGTTTTTAAAAAAAATAGTTGAATCGTCACACTAGTATATAGACCCTTTCGCGGTCCCATATACTCATCGGATTCTACCACGTTTGTGATCCTACATGTGTCGGGATTAAACTAAATTAATGTAGTAAAGCATACATGCGGGGATGGATTTTTTATTTTCGTCCATAATAACCACTTGGGGACGGATTTTTATTTCGTCCATGAGAACCACTTGTTTCTCTTGGAAACGGCATGTATGTTTTTAAGACATTAGTTTAGGGAAATCTCGACACATGAAAACCGACTTAGTCACGGAGTGTTAGACCTTAACTAGAATTGTGATGGCTTGTGCTCGGCTAATGAGAGGCTTAAAGGTTACCCCCAACATGTAGTCATGAACTACGCCACGGGCTGAGGTTTACCGCTTCGAGAGAGTCAAGGTCGGGTGGAGCTTGAAACTCTCTAGGACGGGCCTCGACGGGTTTGGGGCTATGAACTTGTGCGAATCGATAGTGAATAATTGATAAGAATTAGTGCACGTAGTGTGAGGTCCAACAAGTGACAAAATATTTTTTACTTTTTTTTTTAAAAAACAAAACAAAAGCAAATAAGCACATAATTTACAACTCTCGAATCACCCGTGTGACCGATGAAAAACACAAAATAAAATAGTCAAAGGGTCCGAGTCAGTCCTTTATGCAGGCAACTGTGCCCACACCCCTTTATTTATTCTACTCTGTTCTAGAACATGTTCCTGTTCTGGAAAACCACCCAGAAGCGCGCGCCTCTGGCCTGTGCTAGGGGATGCGCGCGCATGGTGCAGAGTCTCTGGGAGGCGCCCGCTTCTGGGTAAACCTATCAGACTGTCAGAGACTTTGGACTCAGGGGATTACCCTGGTCCTGAATGTCTAATGGAACCCCTGCAAAGATGATTAGTGTAGAAAAAAGAAGAAGAATAGGAAGAACATTGAGAAGCAGGCGATTCTGGTCTTTGATGTGGGACGCGCGCGCCTTAGGCCAAGTAGGCCAGAGGCACACGCTTCCCCCATCAGGAACCAGAATGCCCAGAAAAAATGTAGACTTTGAACAAAAACGCAAGTTTAACCCTCAAACGTCCCCAACAGAGTCGCCACTATAGATACCCCGGGAGGGCCCACCCGCTTGGCTAGAGCGGTGGATGGATCATAGGATGTCTATTTGTGTTTTAGTTGTTAGAGTCGCCACCTATGTTTTAGAGGAACATAAGAAAAACCTAATATTTAGCCTAAGTTTTGGTACGAAAACAGAGATTCTTGTTATGAAGGTTCGGGGGTTATGTCACGACCCGAAATCTAGGCTCTATTTTATTAGTAATAAATAATTATTATTTATTTATTTGCTTATTTATTTATTTAAATTATTATTTATTTAAATATTTATGTGTGCATTTTATGTGTTATAATATTTATGCCTAGCATTTTATTTTGGTCATTTGTGTTAGCGCAGAAATATTGAGTCTTAATTGTTAGTGGGGAGTAATTGTGTTGTAGATGGGGAGGGGGTCTAATGGTAACTTTTTGAAATAATTCCCTACTCCATCTTTTCTCCCTCACCTCCCTACTCTTTCACCTCACCTCACCTCATCTCTCCCAGCTCTCTCTCCTTCCATAGAAGAAAAAGGGTAAGGTTTCTTTCTTTCCTTCTCTCTTCATTTTCTTCCTCTTCCTCTCATAATCTCTCATTTCTTAAAACGTGAAATGTGTTTAGATCGTCGATAGGATCGCGTAGAATCAAAAATATTTGAAATCCATCAACTTTGAGAAAATCCAAGTAAGTTACTTTTCCCCCATTTTGATGTTAAAATGTTCATATCATGTTTATATAATGCTTGAGTTGTTATATTTGAAGTTTGGTTGAGTTTCGAATTTATTTGGAATTTATTTGAGTTTTGGTCAAAAATGGTGATTTTATGAATGTTGGGTTTGAATCTTGATTTTGGTTGTTAAATGTTGTTATATGAGTTCTTTTGACCTATAAGTTGTTTTAGTTCGTTAATAGGCTAGTTAAGAGTGTTGGATTTTGGTTTAGTTTTGGTTTGGGTTAAAAATGGAAGAACCCAGTTTGTTCTTCCCGAATTCCGGCAGACCAGAGTATTGGGCGACCGCCCAAAAATGTCTGGGCGACCGCACATCTATCTGAAAGGTTTTGTTCTTGTTTGATGGCTTTTTGGGCGACCGCACAGTTGAGTTTGGGCGGCCGCACAGAACCTCTGAAAGTTTTCATTTGTTATTTTGTGTGGTTGAAGAATGCGTTTTGATCCAAATCTTGGGTGTCCTTCTAGTCGACCTTAGTGATAATTGTAGTACACTCTAGTGATAGAATTGGGTCCTTTGTGATCAAGTTTGTGTTTGAAATTAATTAAGTGTTAATTGGGATTTGGAACATCTTATTGAGATATTGTTGGTTTGACTTATCTTTGTGATGATCGTTTGGTATATGTTTGGGCATCTTATGATGTGTTCGTGATTGTTCCAATCGAATTGATTTTCGAGTGAGCCTTGGTCTAGGTTTTAAGCGATGTCCTATAGTACCTAGAGGGTGGTTACTGAACACCAAAGTGTAGGGTTTAGTCCAGTCGTGATCATGTTCTAATAAGTGTAACATTTTGGATTAGTTTGGGGTGTTTAGAATGGGTTCGTTATGAACGGAGATAAAGCGTGAATTGGCAATTGGGTACCTACGGTTTGATTAACCTTAAGATGTATTCATTCGGATCTCTTATTTGGAATTCCAGGTGTGACGAGATGGTTGAGTTCATAGTCCTAGTATATCTTCTGAGTAAATGTTTATGATCATTTTGGTAATAGTCATTGTGCCATTGGTGAGCGACCGTTTGGGTTGTGCTCTTTGTGATTAACTTGTGGGTATCATATTTAGGATGTATTTGGTACGTGCCTTATCTTGAAATCATTATGTTTTAATGGTCAATGTTGTTGGACTCTTTTATGATAAACTCCTTGTGCTATTGTTGTTGAACTCTTCTTGAGTAATCATTTGCATCTTTTATGGTGATTAATTGGTATGATTCCCTACTTTGGAATCAATGGTTGTTTATTGTGCTAGTATTTTATTACTTAGCCTTTACTTGAAAGTCCAGCTGGTATTTTGTGTGTGTTTGGGCGATGCGAAACATTATGATGGCACAGCCAAGTCCATTGTGATGTTGACCATTGTTTTGCCCCATTATTACCCTCCTCCAGATTGGCCTTGGATGTGAGAAGAGCTAGCTCCTTTGTGTGCATTTTAGCTTTACTTGGAGCATGACTTTGTGGCATGTCTCCTGTCCCTTGTGACACTTCATTTGGTTATTGGTTCCGGTACCGGGTTTCTCTTCAGCTTTTATGCTACTATGAAGATGGTTGGTTGATCGATGGGTTGATCGGTCGCTTCTGACCGGGGATTTCTATTCAGCTTTCATGCTATTATGAAGATTGATTTGTTGATTATTGAAGCTGCGCAACGACCTTTATTTGGTTCTTCAGTTGGGTGAAACCTTGGCTATGTATCCACTTATGAGTGCTTATTTCAGCTTTATGTGTTGCATGATGAGCTGGTCGTTATTTCCAACCGGTATGGGACGGTTGGTGATAGGGAGCCTCTCATTTGTTGTTATATGTTTATTTATATGATTGATTATTGGATGTTACCGTTCCTCAGCATGTCACTTATTATTCCGCTGCTATCTGTCTTATGTTAATTGCTATTGGTCATTGCATATTAGCATGTCATGTAGTTGCATTAGTAACTTACTGAGATTTTATCTCACCCCGTTTATTTCCATCTTTGTTTTTCCTTAACCCCCCCCCCAGGAGGAAAAGGATTAGGATTCGCGGTTCAAGGAGGACGTCGAGAGGATTGAGATTTTGGGGCAGGTTGTTATGGATCGGTTTACATTATTTAAATGTATAACCTTTTGGGGATAGTTTTACCATTATTGACGTCATTAAGAATTGTATATTTTATTCTTTTGGGTATCAGCTGTGGAGCTTATGTTGGATGTACATTGTTGATTTAATCTTGGATTTGTAAAACCTTGTGTTATCATCTTTTGGTTCAAAATGGAATTTTTAACTTCGGTATTTCATAGTTTTGGTTTTAAGTCGACGTCCAGCTCGCGGTCTCGGGCCCGCGGGGTTCGGGGTCGCGACAGGTTAGGTTACGAGATGAGAAGTACTTAAACACCCATCTCTCCCAACTAATGTTGGTCTTGCTTGTTCAAAGTCTACATAAGTAAAATGTTCTTCCTATTCTTTGATAATGATAAAAGGGGGTTAAAAGGGGTGTTTTGAATGTAGGGAGATAATTCCTTGACCAACTTCGATAGAGTGAAGTGATCTTTGGTGTCATGTCCCAAAATGTTTTGGGTGATTACACTTTTGATAAAAATAAAAGAAGAAGAGAGGAGATGAAGTAAAGGGGATAGAGAGAAAAGTTGTGTTACCTAGACTTCAAGAATGCTTCAAGTTCTTCCTTGGGAAAATGCTCAAAAATGTCATAAAATCAAAGTTTTCTCTTTTTGGTAGAGTTTTCTTATGTTGGAAAAAAGGTCCCTTGAAATGGTGGATTAGAAGGGTTTTTATAGTTGTAAAACATGTGTTTTTGGTGCCAAAACGAAGTCACAAAGATCAGTTTCCAGGGCAAAATCATGTAAAATGAGCAAGGGAGGGATTCTTGGAGAAAATCAGTAACTGACGCCCAGATGCGCGCGCCTCCTGCCTTGGTGGCGTGACGCGCACGCTTTTGACGCCAAAGGGCGGAGGTGCGCAACTTTGAAATGGTTTTTTTTGACAGAATGGACTAGAAAGTTAGCATTGTTATTAAGTTTAGTCCCTGGACTTAACAAAGTCAGTCAGGAACTTAATGAAAGTAACACGAAAGTAACAGAAACTAATAAGAAACACTTAAAATAGGGAGAAACACAAGATCAAATGTGCAATCAGGGTGAGCGGTCCAAGGCGGGGTGTCTACACCACCCTTTAGTCAACCCTCCCCGTGGAGTCAAGTTGACCACTTCCAACCTTGACCAAATGAGAGTCAAGTCCAAATGTCCAACCTTGACCAAATGAGAGTCAAGTCCAACTCCCGATTTTGACCAAATGAGAGTCATGTCCAAATGTCCAACCTTGACGAAATGAGAGTCGAGTCAATTATTTTGACCGAATGAGAGTCAAGTCCATTATTTTTGGCCAAATGAGAGTCAAGTCCATTATTTTGACCAAATGAGAGTCAAATCCAACTTCCAACTTTGACCAAATGAGAGTCAAGTTCAATCCTCGGATTTTACCAAAAGAGAGTCGATCCCCGTTCCTAGGATAGGATGACAGATATCCACCTAGGTTTAGGAGAGGATGACAAATATCCACCTACCAAAGAATTTTCTAGGAGAGGATGACAGATATCCACCAACCAAAGTATTTTCTAGGAGAGGATGAGAGACATCAGCCTACCAAAGCATTTTCTAGGATATGATGACAGATATCCACCTACCAAAGCATTTTCTAGGAGAGGATGACAGATATCCACCTACCAAAGCATTTTCTAGGATATGATGACAGATATCCACCTACCAAAGCATTTTCTAGGAGAGGATGACAGATATCCACCTACCAGAGCATTTTCTAGGATATGATGACAGATATCCACCTATGCTAGACGACCTTAAACGGTCACCCTTAGGTTTGAGACGCCAAGTTCCTCGCCCGACCTTAACGGTCGCCCTTAGGTTTGAGACGCCAAGTTCCTCACCCGACCTTAACGGTCGCCCTTAGGTTTGAGACACCAAGTTCCTCGCCCGACCTTAACGGTCGCCCATAGGTTTGAGATGCCAAGTTACTCCCCTGACCTTAACGGTCGCCCTTAGGTTTGAGACGCCAATTTCCTCGTCCGACCATAACGGTCGCCCTTAGGTTTGAGACGCCAAGTTCCTCGCCCAAGCTTAACGGTCGCCCTTAGGTTTGAGACACCAAGTTCCTCACCCGACCTTAACGGTCGCCCTTAGGTTTGAGACGCCAAGTCCCTCACCCGACCTTAATGGTCACCCTTAGGTTTGAGACGCCAAGTTTCTCACCTGACCTTAACGGTCGCCCTTAGGTTTGAGATGCCAAGTTCCTCAGCCGACCTTAACGGTCACCCTTAGGTTTGAGTAGCTTTAAAATCTCTCACCACCTCCCAAACTACGTTAAGGCTTGATTACCCACAAACAGGATACATAGGAATCCTATACCCCTAGGTCTAGCCACGTAACCAAATCGGTCAAGCCGTCCTCCCATCATAGACAGATTGAGATGCTTTTCAGGTCGACGACCCCGCTTTCCTAAAGCGACGTTGCCGAGGGGCTCTGTAAGTACCCCAATCTGAACTTAAACCAACTTAGAGGAATTCTTAGCACCATTCAGGGATAAAATGATAGGCTAGGACCTCACTAGATGAACCAAGAACAATAGGACTGCTCTGGAATTAAACTTAGAAAAATCCAAAACCTCGCCAGGCTGAGTCGTACGGATGGTTTGGGTACTAGAAGGGCCCAGCCGTACGGCTGGTTTGGGTGCCTTCAGTTCCTATAAATTGAGCCCTTGCTGATCATTTCAGGAGGGGGAGAAATATTAGTTTGAGAGCACAAACTCTGCTGGATTGAGAGCAGAAACACAAAACATTGTCAAATTGAATGAAAGAGAGGATGATAGGCTAGAATCAAACATTGGTGAGGCCTCCTTCTCCCCTATCTCCTCTTCACCCTTTTATTTACCTTGTTACACCATTATTTACTTGTTTTGTTGATCATCTTACTTTAATGTCTTTACATTTCATGCAAATCTTATAAATTGGAACCAAGCCCTTGAAATGATTCATGGTGCCCTCATACTTTATGTATGAACAAGGGTTGAAACCAAAGATGATCAAGGCTTGTTATGATTAATGCAATTTACTTTTATGTCATTTATTTTATGTCATTTACTTTCATGTCAATCTATATTTATGTCATTTAAATTCCTTGTCTTTACTTTTAGGCATGATCAAGTTTGGGTGGTAAAGTTCTAATCTTTACCATCATACTTTGATTTTAGTCTTAATAATGTCCCTTTGGATGATAAAGATTAAATCTTTATCCATCCAATGGTTGATTTTTGATGCCTCAAGGCTGTTGGATATTATGCCCTATGCCCTTGAGAAAGGCCTATGCGTTATATCATAGCTTCATTATTATAGAGATAACAAACCCGATTATTATATCTTTTGCATGTTTATTATAATGATCATTGTCCCTAGCACTTATGAAGGGCTAGCATGAGTTTGATGGATAATCATATGATGATTATAGCGCATAGGATGCAGATTAAACTTGTGGGTACATGTTGGATAACAAGTACTGGATAGACCCGTTATGAGATTTATGTCATGGTCAAATGTCATAATTAAATCTCATAATAGTTATATCATTCATCCTTAGACCTGAGATTATCATAGTCTTCCACATGATGAACATTATGTTTGACGTACTCAAACGCTACCCCTAACCGGGTGGTTATAAAGGCTACGATTGGCATAATCGGATTCCTGTAGGGAAGAATGATAAGTCAAGATGGGATTTGTCCCTCTCTCAAGAGAGATATCTGCTTGGCCACTCGATGAGTGAGATTGATAAAAGTGTACGGCCGTACCCAAATGAATTGAAGCGTTCAATATTATTTGCCATATCAATCTACTCGAGATCGAGAAAGCATTGGACAATATAAGTTGATGTGGACAATGACTTATGTCCAATATGATATCGTGTGACAAAGGGATTCTAATATGTTCTATAAGGTTACTTTGGGCTTTCAAAGTTATACTAATTGGGTAGTCATAATGGCTTGCTAGAGTCCGCTTATGACTTACGGGTTCTAACTCGTTCGGACTCGTTGCCAACTTAGTATAATCCTATTGGGTCACACACAATAGAACGGATTGAATAAGGCACAGAAAACGGGGAAAACTGGATCCTGCTGGAAGGATCCGTACGGATGGTTTGGGAGCCATCCAACCAATCCGTACAGATGGTTTGTCCGGCCGAAAACAGTTTGTTCAAGACTTCTTGTTTGACAAGGAATTCTGATCCCAAAAGGAATTAGGTTAATACCCTACTATATATGTGTGTAGCCGGGTTTGAGAAACCTAATGGTTGATTTTAGAAATCATAACATGTTGTTTGAGAAACAATTACACACATATAGAGGGGATTATTAATTTTGAGATTTAGAATCATCAAAACTTAATAATCAATGGAGCAAAATAATTCCTATGAAGAAATCGTTTCTTCATCAATGTTGGGTATGCCCACATATATCTCAGTTTTAATATAATAGGATTTATTAAATTTGATTGACCCATCACCTAAGTTTTATTTCATGGACTTTAGACCCTCATGTAAGAAGTATTTATACTTCATTTTTTTAGGTTGTCCATTGTTATAGACAGGCTTAGAAATAGGGTAAGAAGATCAAGATTCAAGAAAATCACATTTTGAGTAGAGCCATGCGCCTATGCGCCATGCGCCTTCTAGCGCGCGCATATAAGCATTGTTCTAAGAAATGCTATGCGCCTCATTTTGATTCTACGCGCCATGCGCCATATGCCTTAGCGCGCGCAGTCTTTATGCACCTCATGGCTCAACGCGCCTCAAAGTGTTTATTCAACGCTCAGTGTTTTATTGAAGATTCAAAGACTTGAAGAGAATTCAAATTACGCCAATGATCCAACGGTGGTTAGAAGATGCATATACGCCTAATCTGTTGACACGTGTTCACAACGGTCACATTTATGTTGAGTGTCAAAATGGCCATAATATATGCATGCTCCAATAAACGAGCGACAACTCATCTTATCCACAAGGATCTCCAACGGCTAGTTTTTTGAAGTTCACTATAAATACCCCATAACTTCAACATTTTGAAGTTGCTGAGTTTTGCTAAGAATTTCAAGAATTTCTCTCTCAAAGCATTTGTTGAAGATTTGAAGAATGCCTTCGTTTTTCCAGAATTCCTCAAGAACATCTTCATACCTTCATCCTTAGCCCAGATCTTCAAGCTATAACACTTTAGTTTCATTGTGCTCTAAATCATAAAGATCTAAAGAGCCTTGATACTAAATTCACACACGCACCTCTTTAAGTTTGATCACTTAGATCCTTCTTTTAGAGATACACCGGTTATTGTTTTGGATTTGTTCATTCATAGAATATTAGATCTTGAGTTAGTGTAGAAGCTCAAAAGTTGTAATTTGTAACACTCACTCATTATATAAGATCTCCATTAGAAATCCAAGACTAACCATCTTGGTAGAGGACGTAGATCTTTCATTGATCAAACCTCTCCAAATAGCTTGTGTTATTATCTTGTCATTTACTTTCAAGTTATTATCTTCACTCACTATTTGCTTGTTTACTCATTGTAGATTGATTGAACTGAATTGTGTTGTGTTGTTATTTCATTTGCCTTAGTTCCTTATTTCAACCACTTTGAGCCAAAATACTTAGAGTGTGTGTGCGCCCCTTTATCACACTTTGCGCCTATTTTTCATTACTAAATTCCGCTGTGCATTTCACTCACTCACTTAGGCGCATTTCATAACGCTTACTTGATAAAGTGCGCATTTGCAATTGAGTTTTTAAGGGTACGAAAAGAATTTTAAAACAGCTATTCACCCCCCCTCTAGCTATTTTTCATACCCTTGTTGACCTTTGGGACCAACAAGTGGTATCAAAGCATACACCTTTATAAAACTTTTTCGTTTTTCAAGCTTAACAGCTTGGGTGCCGATTCTAAATGGTAAACTCAAAACCTATGGCAACTGCAAACTACACTCACGTTCCGGTCTTTGATGAAGATCATTTTGACGTGTGGAAATTCAGCATATTGACTCATCTCAACTCAATCGATGAAAGGCTCCATGACACCGTCGTTTATGGACCTTATATTCCGATGAAGGCGAATCCAAATCCACGCACAAATGCTGTCACGACCCGAAAACTAGGCTCTATTTTATTGGTAATAAATAATTATTATTTATTTATTTGCTTATTTATTTATTTAAATTATTATTTAATTAATAATTTATGTGTGCATTTTATGAGTTATAATAATTCATGACTAGCATTTTATTTGGGTCATTTGGGTTAGTGTAGTATTGTTGGGTCTTATTTGTTAGTAGGGAGTGTAAGTAATTGTGTGTAGTGTAGAGGAGGGGCCTGAGTGTAAGTTTTTTGGAAATAATTCCCCCTACTCCCTCTCTTCTCCCTCACTCTTCCCTTTCTCCCTCATCATTCCCAGCAAGTCTCTCTCTCTCTCCATGTTTGTGGTAAGCTTTTCCTTCTCTTCCTTCTCTCTTCATTTTCTTCATCTTCCTCTCATTATTTCTCATTTCTTAAAACATGAAACTTTTTTAGATCGTCGTTAGGATCGTAGAGGGCTAAAAATATTCGAGTTCCGGCAACTTTGAGAAAATTCAAGTAAGTTGCTTTTCCCCTATTTTTATGCTAAAATGTTCATATCATGTTTATATAATGCTTAAGTTGTTATATTTGATGTTTTATTTAGTTTGGAATTTATTTGGAATTTATTTGGGCTTTTGGTTAAAAATGGTGATTGTTATGAATGTTGGAATTTAATCTTGGTTTTGGTTGATAAATGGTGTTATTTAGGTCCCCTTTTTAGTTAGATGTTGTTTGGGTACTTTGGGGATCAAGTTGGGAGTGTTGATTGTGAGGAATTTGGTTTTGGGTAAGAAAATGGAAGAACCCATTTGGTTCTTGCCGTTTTCCGGCGACCTGGGTGCGTGGGCAACCGCCCATGGGTGGTTTGGGCGACCGCCCATGAGATCAGTTGATCCGGAGAATTTGAGTAAAAGTGAGTGGGCGACCGCCCACTTTTGGGTTGGGCGACCGCCCATGAAGTCAGTTGGTTTTGGGCTTGGGTGTGGGTTTTGGGCGACCGCCCCGACCGGCTATGGGCGACCGCCCATACCAGCTGTCCTGAGTACCTTTGTTCTCGAATGGTTTTACGGTTCAAGCCCGATCTAGGCTCGAAGTATCACCCTAGTTGACTTAAGTTAATACCGTGGAACACTTTAGTAATTGAGATTTGGTTCCTTTGTGAACAATAGTGTTATGTAATTTGATCAAGTATTGTTTGGGCATCTTATGATGTGTTCGTGTTTGTTCCAACCGAATTGAATTTCGCGTAAGACTTGGTCTAGGTTTTAGGCGATGTCCTATAATACCTAGAGGGTTGTTATTGAACACCAAGGTGTAGGGTTTAGTCCTGTCGTGATCATGTTCTAATAAGGGTAACCTTTCGGATTCGTTTGGGGTGTTTAGAATGGGTTCGTTATGAACGGAAATAAAGCGTGAATTGGCAATTGGGTACCTACGGTTTGATTAACCTTAAGATGTATTCATTCGGATTTCTTATTTGGAATTCCAGGTGTGATGAGATGGTTGAGTTTATAGTCCTAGTATATCTTTTGAGTAAATGTTTATGGTCATTTTGGTAATAGTCATTGTGCTATTTGTGAGCGACCGTTTGGGTTGTGCTCTTTATGAGTACCTTGTGGGTATCATATTTATGATGTATTTGGTACGTGCCTTATCTTGGAATCATTATGTATTAATGGTCAATGTTGTTGGACTCTTTTATGAGAAACTCCTTGTGCTATTGTTGTTGAACTCTTCTTGAGTAATCGTTTGCATCTTTTATGGTGATTAATTGGTATGGTTCCCTACTTTGGAATCCTTAGCTGTTTACCGTGCTGGTATTTTATTACTTAGCATTATTGAAAGTCCAGCTGGTTATTTGTGTATCGAGTCAGGCAATGGATAATGCTATAATGGCACGAGCCAAGTCCAGTATAGCATCGGCCATTGGTCCTTCTGTCCTCATCCAGATTGGCCTTGGTTGGGATGAGCTAGCTCCGTTGTGGGTATTCTAGCTAATCGTTTTGGAGCATGACTTTGTGGCATGGCTCCCGTCCCTTGTGGCACTTTATCATTGTTATTGGTTCTGGTACCGGGTTTCTCTTCAGCTTTTATGCTACTATGAAGATGGTTTGTTTTATTGATGGGTTGATTGGTCGCTTCTGACCGGGTTTTCTCTTCGGCTTTTATGCTACTGTGAAGATATGGATTGGTGGATTGTTGAAGCTGCGCAGCGACCCTTTATTGGTTCTATCAGTTGGGAAACCTTGGCTAATATCCTTTGTTATGTGTTTACTTTCCGCTGCTATCTGTTGACTGTTAATTGTGTCATGCTATGTGATATTTATCATTGTTTATTGCTTATTGCATTATAGCATGTCATGTAGTTGCATTAGTAACTTACTGAGATTTTAGCTCACCCCGTTTATTTCCATCTTTGTTTTTCCTTAACCCCCCCCCCCAGGAGGAAAAGGATTAGGATTCGCGGATCGAGGAGGACGTCGAGAGGATTGAGATTTTGGGGCAGGTTGTTATGGATCGGTTTACATTATTTAAATGTATAACCTTTTGGGGATAGTTTTACCATTATTGACGTCATTAAGAATTGTATATTTTATTCTTTTTGGATAAGCTGTGGAGCTTATGTTAGATGCACTTTGTTGATTTAAACTTGGATTTGTAAAACCTTGTGTTATCATCTTTTGGTTCAAAATGGAATTTTTAACTTCTATATTTTAGAGTTTTGGTTTTAAGTCGACGTCCAGCTCGCGTATTCTGGACCCGCGGGTTCGGGGGCGCAACAGTTGGTATCAGAGCTATGGTTTGGCTCTAAGTATAAGTCTAGGTGGATTAGTATGACCTAAGAGGGTAGTGTGTTCGGAGTGAGTAACAATTGTTGTTTTATGCAAGTACTTGTTTGAAATGGCTCGAAGGAGAAGTGGTGAAAGTAATACCGGTAATGCAAGTCAGAATGAAACGAGGGATGAAGCCCGTGCAATGTTTCAGGGCATGTTTGAGGCGGCCATGAAGGCCATACATGATCAAGGTCCGAGGGTAGAACAAGCACCACCACCCCGCTATGGATTGGAACAATTTCTGAAATTGAAACCGGTTGAGTTCAATGGGGAACCCGATGTAAGGAAGGCCGAGCTATGGATTGAGTCGATGGAGAAAATTTATGATGTCTTTGGTTGCACCGATGAAGACAAGGTCCGGTTTGCGGCTTATAAACTTGTGGGTGCCGCCGAGCATTGGCGGAAGGGTGTTAAAGCGAGTTGGGATGATACCCACACAGTGTATGCATGGGAATTGTTTGTGCGAAAGTTCAAGGAGCATTTCATTCCGGTAGTGGATCAAAACCGAAAGGAGATCGAGCTTCTCAACTTGGAGCAAGGTTTGTTGTCTATAGCTCAATACTAGGCTAAGTTCACAGAATTAGCCCGGTATTGTGACTATCTTGTGAGGACCGAAGAACAGAAGGCTATGAGATTCATCCGTGGTTTGAAGACTTCTATTCTTACTCAACTTATAGCCCAGAGGATTGTGACATTTCAGGATGCGGTAGACCGGGCATACTTGATCGAGCAAGATATTGGGGAGCATAAGAGGAAGACCGAGGTTGCAAATACGGGTAAACAAGTAAGCCATGCTAAATCTCAACCAAAACACCGTTCAGATAACCGAGGTAATTTGGGAGCACCATCTCAGTTTAAAGAACAAACCGCGCTAGGGAATCCGGGTACTACTCCGGGGAAACAAGGGAAACAAGGTAGGTGGCTTTGCACTTACTGTCAGAGAGAAGGCCATTTGGAGGATAAGTGTTGGAAGAAGCAAGGAAAATGTATCAATTGTGGTCAACTGGGTCACTTCATAAAGGATTGTCCGAGGTTTAAGGTTCAATCATCAGGAACAGGAACCAGTACTTCACCGGGTCAGAAGAGAGATGCTTCGGGGAACCCTAAGGTATAGGGTAGAGTAATTACGATCAATCAGCACTCACCAGGTAACTGGTAAATTTTAGGAGGTATTATTTAGCGTCGTGAGAGCGAGCGCGTGCATTATAGGATCATCGCATCTATGTGTTTCTGTGCATTTAGTTGCATTTATTACTTCTGAGTCTTTGACTTATGTGTTGTAGGTGTCTACTCCTATGGAGGAGTTTAGGGTATCTGATGAAGTCTTATGTGCTTATGATGTGCTTAAGAATGGTTATGTCTCACCTGCTAATTAGCCATGTTGCTATTACAAGATTTTGATGTTACTATTGCTTTAGTCTATTGTTGTAGGGGGATTGATGTATTCTCCATTCTTAATTTCTTAAAACTGTTTGAGACCGTTCCTTTGGGAAGGGTTATACCTATCTTTTCTTAATTGAAATCCGAGTATTTAGTTTCGGTCAATTTGTTGGGTGTATTTATCATTCGTAAGATTTTCATTTGCTTCTGAATGGTACCTAGTGTTTGAGGAGAAGCTTGGAGTTAAATTGCATTGCATGGTACAAGGTTGTAGTACTGATAATTAGATCAATATCTATATTGTAACGGTTGAGTTGTAGAAGTTGAGGATTCAACCGAGGGTTTCTTGTTAAGAGATTTCGTTTCCTTTTAGTACATCTCCGTGAGTACATCGAGATTGATTAGTATGGAGGGATGCGTGAATTGTTATGGGTAATGAGTGTATGGTGGAATGTATAATCGATAATGGTGGTAAGCGTGTTAAGTTAGAAAGGACTAATAAGTACATTTTGGGAGAGTAACAATTTCTCGATCTATGTTAAAGGCATTTTGAATTTTGGTTAAATAGTGGTTCTATGGTCCTAAATCTCTCCTTGGTGGCGTTTCGCGATTTGGACCAAGGGTATGTGAAGAAAGTCGAGTATCAATATTTGGGCATAATTAAAGAATATTGTGATTTGGTAATGGAGCTATTGGAATGAGGCTAGCTAATTAGTTTATGATTTTGGTAGTACCATTGAGCCTAAGTATCATTAGGTTAATAAATGTATGCGTGAGAGACTAACTTGGGTTAGCTATTGAGGATTTGAGATTTGTTGATTTCCTTGGGTTTATGAGCACGGATTATAATTTAAATGGGAGTTAGAGAAAATCTTTTGAAGATGAAATTTGGATCGTTTTGCGGACTATTGAGTATATTGAATTGTTTAGGCTTCAAGACCGTATTAATGAAGGGATGAGAGTATAACATAGATTAAGTGGACACTTTGTACGAGAAATTTTGGGGTTGTATGGTACTATTAATTTAAGGTGTTAACTCAAAGTGAAAGCACTATAATGGTAATCCATAGAGATGTAGCCATTTCGATGAATATTGTGGAAATAGAAATTCATTTAGCCTTTTTATATTTTAAAAGCTAATTAGGCTCGGGATGGTGATGTTTTGAAATTCTGGGGAATACTACTAAGTATGTGATTTACAAAAGGAAACACCTTTGCAGTGTAATTAAGGTTATGAATAAGATGAGCTTAGGATATCTCGAGAGTTATACTTGGGAGCAATTGGGATTCTCCAATTTTGATTATGGATTCTAATTAGTAGTGAAGGTTATGATTGAAGGAAGTTATGTGCGAGAGGTCGTGGTATGGTGAACATTATTTAAGGTTACTACGTGGTGGTTTAGAAGGGATGATTGAGGAATTTGGGAAATGACAGAATTATCGTATTAATGCCTACTTGATCATTCGGGTAGGTCTCGTTAAAATTCGGGCCGAATTTTCTTTAAGGGGGAGTGAATGTCACGACCCGAAAACTAGGCTCTATTTTATTGGTAATAAATAATAATTATTTATTTATTTGCTTATTTATTTATTTAAATTATTATTTAATTAATAATTTATGTGTGCATTTTATGAGTTATAATAATTCATGACTAGCATTTTATTTGGGTCATTTGGGTTAGTGTAGTATTGTTGGGTCTTATTTGTTAGTAGGGAGTGTAAGTAATTGTGTGTAGTGTAGAGGAGGGGCCTGAGTGTAAGTTTTTTGGAAATAATTCCCCCTACTCCCTCTCTTCTCCCTCACTCTTCCCCTTCTCCCTCATCATTCCCAGCAAGTCTCTCTCTCTCTCCATGTTTGTGGTAAGCTTTTCCTTCTCTTCCTTCTCTCTTCATTTTCTTCATCTTCCTCTCATTATTTCTCATTTCTTAAAACATGAAACTTGTTTAGATCGTCGTTAGGATCGTAGAGGGCTAAAAATATTCGAGTTCCGGCAACTTTGAGAAAATTCAAGTAAGTTGCTTTTGCCCTATTTTTATGCTAAAATGTTCATATCATGTTTATATAATGCTTAAGTTGTTATATTTGATGTTTTATTTAGTTTGGAATTTATTTGGAATTTATTTGGGTTTTTTTGTTAAAAATGGTGATTGTTATGAATGTTGGAATTTAATCTTGGTTTTGGTTGATAAATGGTGTTATTTAGGTCCCCTTTTTAGTTAGATGTTGTTTGGGTACTTTGGGGATCAAGTTGGGAGTGTTCATTGTGAGGAATTTGGTTTTGGGTAAGAAAATGGAAGAACCCATTTGGTTCTTGCCGTTTTCCGGCGACCTGGGTGGGCGACCGCCCATGGGTGGTTTGGGCGACCGCCCATGAGATCAGTTGATCCGGAGAATTTGAGTAAAAGTGAGTGGGCGACCGCCCACTTTTGGGTTGGGCGACCGCCCATGAAGTCAGTTGGTTTTGGGCATGGGTGTGGGTTTTGGGCGACCGCCCGGACTGGCTATGGGCGACCGCCCATACCAGCTGTCCTGAGTACCTTTGTTCTCGAATGGTTTTACGGTTCAAGCCCGATCTAGGCTCGAAGTATCACCCTAGTTGACTTAAGTTAATACCGTGGAACACTTTAGTAATTGAGATTTGGTTCCTTTGTGAACAATAGTGTTATGTAATTTGATCAAGTATTGTTTGGGCATCTTATGATGTGTTCGTGTTTGTTCCAACCGAATTGAATTTCGCGTAAGACTTGGTCTAGGTTTTAGGCGATGTCCTATAATACCTAGAGGGTTGTTATTGAACACCAATGTGTAGGGTTTAGTCCTGTCGTGATCATGTTCTAATAAGGGTAACCTTTCGGATTCGTTTGGGGTGTTTAGAATGGGTTCGTTATGAACAGAAATAAAGCGTGAATTGGCAATTGGGTACCTACGGTTTGATTAACCTTAAGATGTATTCATTCGGATTTCTTATTTGGAATTCCAGGTGTGATGAGATGGTTGAGTTCATAGTCCTAGTATATCTTTTGAGTAATTGTTTATGGTCATTTTGTTAATAGTCATTGTGCTATTTGTGAGCGACCGTTTGGGTTGTGCTTTTTATGAGTACCTTGTGGGTATCATATTTAGGATGTATTTGGTACGTGCCTTATCTTGGAATCATTATGTTTTAATGGTCAATGTTGTTGGACTCTTTTATGAGAAACTCCTTGTGCTATTGTTGTTGAACTCTTCATGAGTAATCGTTTGCATCTTTTATGGTGATTAATTGGTATGGTTCCCTACTTTGGAATCCTTAGCTGTTTACCGTGCTGGTATTATATTACTTAGCATTATTGAAAGTCTAGCTGGTTATTTGTGTATCGAGTCAGGCAATGGATAATGCTATAATGGCACGAGCCAAGTCCAGTATAGCATCGCCCATTGGTCCTTCCGTCCTCATCCATATTGGCCTTGGTTGGGATGAGCTAGCTCCGTTGTGGGTATTCTAGCTAATTGTTTTGGAGCATGACTTTGTGGCATGGCTCCCGTCCCTTGTGGCACTTTATCATTGTTATTGGTTCTGGTACCGGGTTTCTCTTCAGCTTTTATGCTACTATGAAGATGGTTTGTTTGATTGATGGGTTGATTGGTCGCTTCTGACCGGGGTTTTCTCTTCGGCTTTTATGTTACTGTGAAGATATGGATTGGTGGATTGTTGAAGCTGCGCAGCGACCCTTTATTGGTTCTATCAGTTGGGAAACCTTGGCTAATATCCTTTGTTATGTGTTTACTTTCCGCTGCTATCTGTTGACTGTTAATTGTGTCATGCTATGTGATATTTATCATTGTTTATTGCTTATTGCATTATAGCATGTCATGTAGTTGCATTAGTAACTTACTGAGATTTTATCTCACCCCGTTTATTTCCATCTTTGTTTTTCCTTAACCCCCCCCCCCCCAGGAGGAAAAGGATTAGGATTCGCGGATCGAGGAGGACGTCGAGAGGATTGAGATTTTGGGGCAGGTTGTTATGGATCGGTTTACATTATTTAAATGTATAACCTTTTGGGGATAGTTTTACCATTATTGACGTCATTAAGAATTGTATATTTTATTCTTTTTGGATAAGCTGTGGAGCTTATGTTAGATGCACTTTGTTGATTTAAACTTGGATTTGTAAAACCTTGTGTTATCATCTTTTGGTTCAAAATGGAATTTTTAACTTCTATATTTTAGAGTTTTGGTTTTAAGTCGACGTCCAGCTCGCGTATTCCGGACCCGCGGGTTCGGGGGCGCAACAAATGTTGTTCAACCAACCGTCAAGAAACCAAAAGAGGAATGGACTGAGGAAGAAACAAGAAGAGTTGCAAATGATGGCAAAGCAAGAAACATACTTCTAAGCACTCTAAGAACGGCTATGAAACAACAAGTCATGCATTGTGCTACTGCAAATGAGCTATGGGATGCTATTGAAGAGCATATAGAAGGAGACACGGTTTGCAAGGAGAACAAGAAATACGAAGTACAAAAGAGATTTAACAATTTCTCTCAACTCTCCGGTGAAAACTTGAGGCAAACTTATGAACGCTACTGTGAAATTATCAACCTATGTATTTCACTTGGCATGAAGTTCACCAACAAAGATTTGAACGTAAATTTTCTACAAGCTTTTGGATCAAGATACCTACATAAATCTAGCGCTCTTGAAGACGCTGGAACTTTAGATGTATGGACATTAAGGAACCTTTATGCAAATCTCAAAGTTTACGAACTCAAACTTCAGCGAATTAGCGAAACTGAAGGAAAATCAAAGTCTATGGCTATGGTGGCGCACAGAGAAGCTGCGCCTGCGCCTACTCATGATGAGAAAAGTTCCGATCCCAAAATTTCTACTTCTGAGCTATTAGACATGGATGATGAAGACTTCGCTTTATTTTTGAAGAAATTTCAAAAGTTCAGAAAATTCTCAAGACCCGGCTCAACCAACAAATTTCAAGGATCTACCAGTAAAGCTCCTCAAAAGTTTATAAGGAGCAGTGATTCAAAAAGAAAAGAAGATCTTGTTTGTTTTAATTGCAGGAAACCCGGACATTTTGTATCAAGCTGCCCGATCCCCAAATTTGAATATATGCAGAAGAAGAGCAGCCATACTCCCAAATTCACTCCCAAGTTCACTTGTCACAAGGGAATGATTGCTGAAGAAGAAGCACCCGCAAATGAGCACAACACTTGGATTGAAACATACTCCGATGAGAGCGATGAAGATTCCGATGATGGACTCGTTTGTTTGATGGCAAATGATGATGAAGTTGATGCTTATGATTCTGATGATGACTTCTCCAAGGATGTTCCCGATATGAATGCCTTGAATAAACCTATCAAGAAATCTGCAGGTTTTCAAGAAGTTAAAAAGAAGAAAGGACCAACCATCAGCGAGCTCGTTGAACAAGGATTTCTCACTCCGACTCAAAGCGATGGTGGATTGTTATTCTCACGATGTGATCTTAGTGCAAGGAACAAGTTGAGAAAAAGAGCATACATTAGACCTCAAATTGAACCAACTGCTCCAATCTCCAAAATCAATGATGATGAAGTGATTGCTGAACAAGAAAAATTGTTCAAGAAGGCTGAAAAGGTAATCACTAGATTTGATAGTATGAAGGAAGCTTTAGCACTATCATGTGATGAAATTTCCTAGCTTAAGACCGAGAAATCTCTACTTAAATCTGAACTCACCCTCCTTAAGGAGCAGATAAAGAGCATGACTCCTCTTACTGTTAAAAACACTTTTCTAACAGAACATAACTCACTTCTTAAAGTTCAAAACGATGAATTGGTTGCTCAAATTACTGATCTTAAAAAGATTACAAATGAGTGGTCCAATTCTCGTGTCACTATGGAGAATATATTTGAGTCCCAAAAAGTCAGTGGTGATAAAAGTGGCTTGGGATTCTCATCAACTAGTGACAACTTTAAATGTGATGTTTGTGCTGAAAGAGATAGTGAATTTACTAACCAGCAAACTTTTGAAATTCCCAAGGAAAAACATTCTAATTCAATAGGTAAAGGACAGGAAAAAGTCAAGAAACAAACATTCCATTATGTCTACCCAACGAAGCAATTTGGGAAAACTAATGGGAAAGATATAGCTACAGATGAACCATCTCCTAGCAAAATCATTCTTGAAAATAGGTGCGCTCCTTCTCCGAGTGCTCATTATGCGCCTAAGAGCCACGCGCCTCATCGCCGTGCGCCTCCTAGCCCTATGCGCCCTCCAAGAAAAAGCGCTCCAAAATTTCAAAAGAAAGATTTTGTTAAGGCTAGTTCATCTGACCCAAAGAAGAATGCCATCCCCAAGAAAAGTAAAGAGTTTGTGAAAACTCACGTGATTGGTGGCTTTCATCATTATTCCATTTGTGATTGTTCAGGACACAAGGCCGTGGAATGCCTTTTGCGATTTACTCCCAATGCCAAAGGACGTAAAAATCCTAAGGTCAAGCAAGAGTGGGTTGTCAAAAGTTGCTAACCCTAGGACCCAAAAGGAATAAAGGGGACCTGCTTAAATGTCTATATTTCAGGTTCTTTGTTTCATGGCTGGATCTTCAAAAGCTAGAAATTATGAATGGATTCTCGATAGTGGGTGTTCAAGACACATGACTGGAGATGAATCCTTATTAGAAGATGTCCATGAAGAAAGAGGTCCCTCCGTAACATTTGGTGATAATAACAAAGGTCAAGTTGTAGCATATGGAAAGCTCAAGAAAGACAAAGTGTGCATTGAAAGAGTCTCACTCGTCGAAGGACTCAAGCACAACTTATTATCCATATCACAATTCTGTGACAAAGGATTAGAATGCCATTTTACTTCAACGCAATGTCTTATCAAGAATGGCAAAACTGGAGCTATCTTACTCACGGGATATCGTAAGACAAATATTTATATTATTGATTTCCATAGTATGAACTCTAGTACTAATCTTTGTTTTGTAGCAAAAAGTGTGAACGAAAATAGTTGGCTGTGGCACAAGTGCTTAAGTCACTTGAACTTCAAGTATCTATCTAAACTCAACAGGAATAATCTTGTCAAAGGACTTCCCAAGGTTGCTGATCATCATGACAAAAAGTGCGCCGCGTGTCAACTTGGCAAACAACCGAAGCAGTCATTTTCAAGCAAGTCAAATCCTTCAACTACTAGATGTTTGCAACTGCTTCACATTGATCTATTTGGACCAGTTTCCACCGTAAGTATTAGAAGAAACAAGTATACTCTAGTTGTGGTGGATGATTATTCAAGATATACATGGGTGGAGATGATGATTACAAAAGATGATTGTTATGATATTCTCACTACCTTATTTCAACTGCTCCAAACCCAAAAAGAAGATGGCATCGTTAGTGTTCGATCCGACAATGGAACAAAATTCAAGAACAACGGTGTTGCTCGATATTGTGAAGATCATG
Source organism: Campanula takesimana (assembly GCA_026119855.1). Taxonomy (NCBI): domain Eukaryota; kingdom Viridiplantae; phylum Streptophyta; class Magnoliopsida; order Asterales; family Campanulaceae; genus Campanula; species Campanula takesimana. The sequence continues at coordinate 349,971 of JAOWBW010001022.1, forward strand.
GGATAGATCACAACTTTTCAACCGCCGGAGTCCCTCAACAAAATGGCGTTGTTGAAAGAAAGAATAGGACGTTGATTGAAGCGGGAAAGACGATGATAGCTGAAGCTAAATTGCCTAAGTACTTTTGGGAAGAAGCTATCAACACTGCATGTTTTACTCAAAATAGTTCCCTCATCAACAAACTTTACAACAAGACTCCGTATGAACTTAGGCGTGGTAGAACTCCCAACATTGCATTCTTCAAGATCTTTGGTTGCAAATGTTATATCCTCTACAATGGAAATGAGCATAGAGGTAAATTCGATGCCAAAGCCGACGAAGGTATTTTTGTTGGGTATGCCAAACACTCTAAAGCTTTTCGTGTTTTTAATAGATCTACATTAGTGATAGTTGAATCTGTACATGTTACGTTTGATGAACATTCTCTCCTTGAGCCACATTTGGCTCTAAATGTTGCTGATGATTCTGTTGAGCTAAATGATACAGGTGCTCCTATTCATGTTGCGCCTACTCAACATCAGAATTTATCAACTCAAGGAAATCCATCTACATCAAATGCGCCTAATTCATTGAATGGTGCGCCTGGTGAATCCTCTATTGCGCCTCATTCCAATGATGCGCCTCATGATTCCTCTCACGCGCCTATTTCTACTGCTGCATCTGGTGTAAACCCAAGTTTCAACTCTACACCAATTCAACCCCCAAATTTTGATGCTTTAGAATCTGGTGAAGATGTACCAATTGAAGACCTTCAAGTTACTACGACTCAACCTAACTTACCTCCTGAAATTCGTGAAGTTAGAGGTCACCCAATTGCTAATATCATCGGTGATCTACAAGTTGGTGTTCGTACAAGGAGAGCTACAAACTTTGATGCTTACACTGCACTTATCTCTCAAATTGAACCAAAGAAGGCTGATGAAGCGCTCCAAGATCCTAATTGGGTTGTTGCTATGCAAGAAGAACTCAATCAATTTGAACGATGTAAGGTTTGGACTCTTGTCCCAAGACCAAATAATCAAGGAGTAATTGGTACAAAATGGGTGTTTAGAAACAAGATGGATGAGAATTGAACCATCACGAGAAACAAAGCAACATTGGTTGCACAAGGCTATAGGCAAGAAGAAGGAATTGATTACGATGAAACATTCGCGCCCGTAGCAAGACTTGAAGCTATCAGATTATTTCTAGCTTACGCCGCTCACAAGGACTTCAAATTATATCAAATGGATGTGAAGAGTGCGTTTCTAAATGGTGAACTCCAAGAACAAGTCTATGTTGCTCAACCACCTGGGTTTGAAGATTCACAATTTCCAAATCATGTGTACAAACTCCAGAAAGCTTTGTATGGACTCAAACAAGCACCAAGATCATGGTATGATACACTATCAAAGTTTCTCATCGAAAAGGGCTTCACTCGCGGTAAAATCGATACAACTCTTTTCATTGCCAAACATAATGGTCATAAATTACTTGTTCAAATTTATGTTGATGATATTATATTTGGTTCTACTAATGAATTGTTGTGCAAGCGCTTTGAGAAACTAATGAAGAGCAAGTTTGAAATGAGCATGATGGGAGAACTCACATTCTTCCTCGGGCTTCAAATCAAGCAAATGAGTGAAGGCATTTTTATCAATCAAGCCAAATACACAAAGATCTTTCTCTCCTATCCTGCTCTTGCAAATTTCCTCGCTCAGAACCCAGCCTACCAAACCACTGATGTCCCAATTTTTGGTAAGGACAGTTTAGTGATGAAAAGGCGCAGAAAGCGCATGGCCAAGCGCGCGCCAAGGGTGAAAGGAGCTCAGTTGGTAGATGAAGCCACTGATTCTGATGAAGAAGCAGCTGGCGCAGATGGTGAAGAAGAAGCTACAGTAGTGCCACGTGCAGAATCTGGACCTGGCGCAGTTAAAGGCAAAGGCAAAGGGATTGCTGAAGAACCAAGCAGACCTGCTAAGCACCCCAGAACCGACACTGAAGAAGAAAAAGAGCTAAAACGCGCTAAAGAAGCCAGTAGACTGGAAGCGCAGTTAAAAAGGGATGAAGAATTCAGATTGAAACAGGCTGCTGATTTATCTAAATCTGAAAGGCGCAAAGGCGCAGGGTCTAGCGCTGATGCACGCGCGCCTGCTCCTGATGCGCCTCCAACTATTCATGCGCCTCCATCTGATCGACAACAAGTCAAAAATAAAATCTCTGCAGATTTATTTGGTGAAGATATTGAGGATCAACCTCAGGGGGAGCCAGAAACTTTAAGGCGCAAACCTTTTTCTGTGCGCCCAAAGGCTCCTGCGCCTCATCCTGAAGAAATTTCTTCAAGTGCAGAGTATCTTCCATCACCTCCCCGCGCTCCTACTCCGCGCCCCTCTACTCCTGCGCCTCCTCCTCCCACTCCTGATATGAGTGTGGTCATTTCTCTTCTCCAGCAACTCCAGCAAGGCCAGTCTCAAATGAACTCACAATTAGAGCTTCATACTTCAATGCTTACCCAGCAGGCTGATGAGATTGCTGCCATTAAGGGGGAGATAAAGCGCATAGATGCCAACATCAAGGACAAACACTTCCTGACCCCTCAACAGTGGAATGATGCTATTGATCAGATGAACGATTTATTCAAAGGTACTCTTGCTTCTCTTCACGAGCGAATTAGCACTGGCATCCAACTCACCGATGGCCAAGATTTTATAAACGCTATAAAGGAAGTAGAGTTGAACATAGCGGCTGATATAAGGAAACTGTTTGAAATGGTGGTTGGAGATAGCCATAAGTTATTGAGCGTTGTTGATAAGCTCAACGAAGTTAAGGATGAGCTACAAATCCTGGGACTATCTGTCTATGGCGCAGAACCAAATGATGAACCCAGCGCTGCTCCAATTGCTCCTGATTCACATGCGCCTGGATCTCATGCGCCCTCTTCCAGCCCTGCTCCTGCTACTAGCGCGCATGTTGACATTAATTCCCTGCTTTCAAAGATTGAAGTCTTGAAGGAGTTAGTTGTCACCCACTTCAACGGCGCACACTCCAGCGCAGACAGGTGCTCAGATAGGATTTCCTCTGACATTGTTTCAGCATAGGCTGCCATTGAAGCAAACTTTCAGAACATTGCAGAAAATATTGCTCAACAGCAAGCCATTACTCAACGCACCATTGATGAATATCAAAACATCAATGTTGGTCATTTGCGCTACCTCAGAGACGGCGTCACGGACACTCATGGTTTAGTGAACCGTAGTCATCAGCTTGCAAAGCAGATTCAACGCTCCGTTTTAGAGATCGTTGAAGGATTGAAGGACGATGATGCGCCTCCCAACCCATAGTTTCTATTTTTTTGATTGTAAGTTATTAGAACCTTTTGTGATAGAAACTACTCTTTTGTGTTAGTGATTTTGTGCTTACTTGTTTTAGCACCTTTTGTCTTTGTTATATTCAAAACTTGTAATCTGTAACTCCTACATCCCAAGTTTTAATGAGAACAATGCATCACTTATTATCAAACTTTGTTCACTCAAACTCCTTGTTTGTAGAACATTGAATATTGTTTAAATTCATATGCATCATATTGAATTGTTTCATACTTTCATGCATTGAGTTTAAACTTGTTTTAAACACTTTTCAAAACTAAAATTCATACATCATTTTAAATGTGTTAAGCTGTTATTTCTATCTTTCCATATGTAATGTGTTAACCTTATTGGAATAGATTAGAAATCTATATCTTGGACTAGTGTGTGCATTAACTTGAGACATGAATTACCAATTTCATTCATTTGGACATGTTTTTATCAAGTATAATGTTTGTCCTTGATATAGTAGGTAATGGCATCAATCAAATAGGGGGAGATTGTTGGGTATGCCCACATATATCTCAGTTGTAATGTAATAGTATTTATTAGATTTGATTGACCCATCACCTAAGTTTTATTTCATGGACTTTAGACCCTCATGTAAGAAGTATTTATACTTCATTTTTTTAGGTTGTCCATTGTTATAGACAGGCTTAGAAATAGGGCAAGAAGATCAAGATTCAAGAAAATCACATTTTGAGTAGAGCCATGCGCCTATGCGCCTATGCGCCATGCGCCTTCTAGCGCGCGCATATAAGCATTCTTCTAAGAAATGCTATGCGCCTCATTTTGATTCTACGCGCCATGCGCCATATGCCTTAGCGCGCGCAGTCTTTATGCGCCTCTTGGCTCAACGCGCCTCAAAATGTTTATTCAACGCTCAGTGTTTTATTGAAGATTCAAAGACTTGAAGAGAATTCAAATTACGCCAATGATCCAACGGTGGTTAAAAGATGCATATACACCTAATCTGTTGACACGTGTTCACAACGGTCACATTTATGTTGAGTGTCAAAATGGCCATAATATATGCATGCTCCAATCAACGAGCGACAGCTCATCTTATCCACAAGGATCTCCAACGGCTAGTTTTTTGAAGTTCACTATAAATACCCCATAACTTCAACATTTTGAAGTTGCTGAGTTTTGCTAAGAATTTCAAGAATTTCTCTCTCAAAGCATTTGTTGAAGATTTGAAGATTGCCTTCGTTTTTCCAGAATTCCTCAAGAACATCTTTATACCTTCATCCTTAGCCCAGATCTTCAAGCTATAACACTTTAGTTTCATTGTGCTCTAAATCATAAAGATCTAAAGAGCCTTGATACTAAATTCACACACGCACCTCTTTAAGTTTGATCACTTAGATCCTTCTTTTAGAGATACACCGGTTATTGTTTTGGATTTGTTCATTCATAGAATATTAGATCTTGAGTTAGTGTAGAAGCTCAAAAGTTGTAATTTGTAACACTCACTCATTATATAAGATCTCCATTAGAAATCCAAGACTAACCATCTTGGTAGAGGACGTAGATCTTTCATTGATCGAACCTCTCCAAATAGCTTGTGTTATTAACTTGTCATTTACTTTCAAGTTATTATCTTCACTCACTATTTGCTTGTTTACTCATTGTAGATTGATTGAACTGAATTGTGTTGTGTTGTTATTTCATTTGCCTTAGTTCCTTATTTCAACCACTTTGAGCCAAAATACTTAGAGTGTGTGTGCGCCCCTTTATCACACTTTGCGCCTATTTTTCATTACTAAATTCCGCTGTGCATTTCACTCACTCACTTAGGCGCATTTCATAACGCTTACTTGATAAAGTGCGCATTTGCAATTGAGTTTTTCAAGGGTACGAAAAGAATTTTAAAACAGCTATTCACCCCCCCTCTAGCTATTTTTCATACCCTTGTTGCCCTTTGGGACCAACAATCAAGCCTTGGGCCTAGCAATCCAGATCAAGAAGGTGTTCTTGATATCCGTTCGACGTGTGGATACCGATGGAGGGTGTTTCCTTTAGCAGTTCAAAGTCCGTGTTCATGGATTCGATCTTCAAGGGTATGTTTCTTTCATCTTGTATTTAATTTAATCAACATGCACGGATCCGGGCTCTTGGGTATTTGATTTTATCTGTTTATTCCGCTGCGCATGATGCATCAAAACCCAACAGTGGTATCAGAGCCCCGTTCGTTGTTGATTATTTTAGTATATCATGTTGAAATTGTTTAATTCGATTATATAATATCTACACGATAATAAGATGAATGTGTGATTTAAGTTTTATATATGAGATATAAAATTTATGAGCATGAACATGGGGATTATGTGATTATTATATTGATTTGATCTATATGAATAATTGCATGTTGGGATTATCAATAAATAATTGGATTATGTGTATTGATAATTTAGATCTAATTTATATACATATATTAAATTGTTTATTCATGATATTGATTAGATCTAATTAAATTCGTAATCTGTAAATTCATGTTTATGTAATCTGATTATGTATAAACATGATATTGGATTTGGTCGAATTTCTAAAATTATGAAAAAACCTGGAATTCTGGGATCCTACCAATGGATCCGTACGGATGGTTTGGATGATGCCAAACTGATCCGTACGGCTAGTTTGGAAATTCTCAGATTTGATTTTGTTTTCTGGTGTTCAGATTATTCTGTAAATTGTTTACAGAATTCGAATCTGGAAACTGCTTTCAGATGGCTGGTTTCCGAAACCTTGTTTCCTGAAATAGTTTTCGGCCAAAGAATTCAAAAGGAATTGCAGAAATCAGAGTTCTAAAGAGTTTAGAACTGCTGTAATCTGTGAGATTAAGAGACAATGAAAGATCTTGAAACAAGTATCCAATCTATATGGGAATGTGGATGCCTGTTGGCTTAGTTTCGATCGTATAGAGAAGTTGCTTGGTTTCTTGATCTTAGCACGAAAATGTGGATGCCTTTTGGCTTAGTTTCGGCCGTGCGGTTTGTGCTTTCAATTTCAAGATACTCTGCGGATACAGTTTCAGAATTCTGAAGAGATCAGATGTCGCGACCCCGACCCCGCGGGCCGGGAGCTCGCGAGCTGGACGTCGACTTAATAGAAAAATACCAAAATATAGAAGATAAAAATTCCTCTTAACAACAAAAGATGACAGTACACAATTTTAGAAATCCAAATCTTAACAACATATCTAAACCACTAGTATAAGCTCCACAAGGTTACACCAAAATACAAAACATTACAACTTCTTAATGACGTCATAGTTTGGTAATACTATCCCAAAAGGTTATACATTTAAGTAATGCAAACCGAACAACAACCTGCCCAAAAGCCACGAACCCTCTCGACGTCCTCCTCGTGATCATCGAGTCCTATTACTTTCCTCCTGGGGGGGGTTTAAGGAGAAACAAAGATAAAAGAAAGGGGGTGAGATAAATCTCAATAAGTTACTAATGCAACTACATGACATGCTATGATGCAATAAGAAATAATAAAACTCACATCACATAACAAGTAGCAGTTAACAGATAGCAGCGGAAATAAACAAGTAACAAATGATATTAGCCAAGGTTTCCCAAACTGATAGAACAAATGCTGCGCAGCTTCAACCAATCAACGAATCAAACCATCTTCATAGTAGCATAAACAGCTGAAGATAACAACCCCGGTACCGGAACCATAACAATGTAACATGTCATAAAGGACAGGGGAAATGTGTCACGACCCGAAAACTAGGCTCTATTTTATTAGTAATTAAATGATTTTTATTTAATTATTTGCTTATTTATTTATTTAAATTATTATTTATTTAAATATTTACGTGTGCAATTTATGTGTTATAATATTTATGCCTAGCATTGTATTAGAGTTATTTGGGCTAATGTGGAAGTGTTGGGTCTTAATTGTTAGTAGGGAGTGTAGTTTTGTGTTAGTGGAAGGGGAGGGGCCTAGATGTAACATTTTGAATAATTTTTCCCCTACTCCCCTCTCCTCCCTCACCTTCTCCCTCACTCTCTCCATCTTCCAGCCACTCTCTCCCTCTCTCTAAGATTTGGGTAAGTTTTCTTTCTCCTCCTTCTCTCTTCATTTTCTCCTTCTTCCTATCATCTTCTCTCATTTCTTAAAACATGAACCTTGTTTAGATCGTCGATAGGATCGCGTAGAACTAAAAAGAATTGAATTCCGTCAACTTTGAGAAAATCCGAGTAAGTTGCTTTTCCCCCTATTTTATACTAGAAATGCTACTCCATGTTTATTTGGTGTTATGAATGCCATTTATTGCATCTTGGGTGGATTTGGGAGTAATTTGCATTTTGTTCATTTTTGTGAAATCTTGGGTAATTGAATCACCCTTGAGTGAGGTCTTTAGTTGATGTTGTTGGAGTTATTTTGGCTCAAAATGGTGTAGGTACCTTAGTTCCCTTCTTGGTAGTGTTAGAAATAGTAAAGAATTGGTGTGTATTGGATTTGGGGTCGTTATTGGTGGAAACCCAGAACTTTTGGCCGGAAATCGCCCTTCCGGGCAAGGAGGCGCGCGCACCCTTATGCCATCCTTAATCAATTGTGCTTCTGTCGGATGGAGGCGCACGCACCCATTTATTTGAAGCGCGCGCACCCTCTCCTTCTCCCAACTTGATTCCCCTTCTGATCTAGGAAGCGCGTGCATCCCTCCCTTAGGAGGCGAGCGCACCCCGTCCCCTGTTCTGAATTTATTCCCCTTTTTGGTCCAATCTTTCGAGAGTCGTATTGGGTTCATGCGAACTCCGTTTTAGGCGTGTAAACTATCGTTTCGAAGCTCTCTTCGAGTACTACAATATGGTATAGGTTTTCAGTTAAGTTATAAGTTTTATACTTCGGGATTTTATTGGGTGTTTGGGCATCTTATGATGTGTTCGTGGTTGTTCCAATCGAGTTGATTTCGAGTAAGACTTGGTCTAGGTTTTAGGCGATGTCCCATAGTACCTAGAGGGTTGTTGTTGAACACCAAAGTGTAGGGTTTTGTCCGGTCGTGATCATGTTCTTAAGATTAACCTTTTTGATTCGTTTGAGGGTTTTGGGATTGGTTCGTTAAGGACGAAGGTAAAGCGTGTATTGGCAATTGGGTACTTACGGTTTGATTAACCTTAAAGTGTATTCATTCTGATTCCTACTTTGGAATTCCAGGTGTGATGAGATGGTTGAGTTCATAGTCCTAGTACATCTTTATGAGTAAACGTTTAGGATAATTTTGGGTTATAGTCGTTGTACTATTTGTGAGCGACCGTTTGGGTTGTGATCTTTATGATTAACTCGTGGGTATCATATTTGGAATGTATCTGGTATGGTTTCTCTTTATGAAATTACGGTATTCTAATAATCATTGTTGTTGTGCTCTTTATGAGAAATTCCGTTTATCGTTGTTGTGCTCTTTTATGAGAAACTTCTTGTGTTCGTTGTTGTTGAACTCTTCATGAGTAATTGTTTGCATCTTTATGGTGATTAATTGGTGTGGTTCCCTACTTTGGAACCTTAAGTTGTTATTCATGCTAAATTATTATTACTTAGCATTTATTTGAAAGTCCAGCTGGTATTTTGTGTGTGTTCGGGCGATGCGAAATATTATGATGGCACGGCCAAGTCCATTATGATGTTGACCATTGTTTTGCCCAATTATTACCCTCCTCCAGATTGGCCTTGGATGTGAGAAGAGCTAGCTCCTTTGTGTGTATTTTAGCTATTTCTTGGAGCATGACTTTGTGGCATGTCTCCCGTCCTTTGTGACACCTCATTGGTTATTGGTTCCGGTACCGGGGTTTTCTCTTCGAGCTTTCATGCTGCTATGAAGATGTTGATTGTTGATTATTGAAGCTGCGCAGCGATCCTTTATTTGGATGTTCCGGTTTGGAAAACCTTGGCTATGTATCCACTTATGAGTGTTTATTTCAGCTTTATGTGTTGCATGATGAGCTGGTTGTTATTTCCAACCGGTATGGGACGGTTGGCGATAGGGAGCCTCTCATTTGTTGTTATATGTTTATTTATATGATTGATTATTGGATGTTACTGTTCGACAGCATGTCACTTATTATTCCGCTGCTATCTATCTTATGTTAATTGCTATCGGTCATTGCATTAGCATGTCATGTAGTTGCATTAGTAACTTACTGAGATTTTATCTCACCCCGTTTATTTCCATCTTTGTTTTTCCTTAACCCCCCCCAGGAGGAAAAGGATTAGGATTCGCGGATCGAGGAGGACGTCGAGAGGATTGAGATATTGGGGCAGGTTGTTATGGATCGGTTTACATTATTTAAATGTATAACCTTTTGGGGATAGTGTCACCATTATTGACGTCATTAAGAATTGTATATTTATTCTTTTGAGTATAAGCTGTGGAGCTTATGTTGGTTGTACATTGTTGATTTAAACTTGGATTTGTAAAACCTTGTGTTATCATCTTTTGGTTCAAAATGGAATTTTTAACTTCTATATTTTAGAGTTTTGGTTTTAAGTCGACGTCCAGCTCGCGATCTCGGGCCGCGGGGTTCGGGGTCGCGACAAAATGACAAAGAGTCATACCCAAAACGACTAGCTAGAATACTCAACAAGGAGCTAGCTCATCCCAACCAAGGCCAATCTAGATGAGGAAAGAAGGACCAATGGGCGACGCTATACTGGACTTGGCTTGTGCCATTATAGCATTATCCATTGCCTGACTCGAACACAATTAACCAGCTGGACTTTCAAATAAATACTAGCTTAAATAAACAACCAATGATTCCAAAGTAGGGAACCATTCCAAATGAATCACCATAAAGATGAACCAATCCAAACAACACATCAAAGGTGTTCAACATTCCAAAACGATACATAATCAAATTCCATAACATACTTGTTCACAAAGGAACCATTTTACCAACCTAGAGTGTTCCACAATGACCACCAAAGTCAACTAGAATAGTACTCAAAACCTAGACCAATTCTAAACGTTTTTGTATTAAGAAACACTTACTGAGAGATCGACCTAATATGGACCTGAAACTCAATTAAATAAACCCAGTCATCTCTAAGTACTCAAGGAGATCTTTAAAACGATAGTTTACACGTTTAAAACGGACTCTGGATGAAGAAGTTATGGTCTCCGAAAGATTGAGCGAAAAACGGACAACATGGGGAAAAGAGAAGGGGGGGTGCGCACGCCTCCCTTAAAAGGGTGCGCGTGCCTCCTATGATCAGAAGGTTTAGTTTTTGCAGCATAAGAGGGAGCGCACGCCTCCCTTAAAAGGGTGCGCGCGCCTCTTTGCCCGGAGGAGCCAAATCCGGCAAATTTTTTGGGTTTGAGCTACTTTTCTTACCAAAACTCTAATTTCTCAAAATCAATCCTTCCAACAAGCCTAAAAATGAACCCAAACAACTATAAACTTATAAGGGACCTAAATAACAACATCTATCAACCCAAACTAAGATTGAACCCCAACATTCATATTATCACAAATTTAACCAAAAATCCAAATAAATTCTAAACTCAACCAAAACATCATATATATCAATAAATCATCATTCAAACAAGTGATGAACATTTGAGCATAAAAATGGGGGAAAAGTAACTTACTTGGGATTTATGAAAGATGACGGAATTTGAAATTTCTTAGCTCTACACGATCCTATCGACGATCTAAACATTTTTCATAAAATGAGCAATAAAAAATAATGAGAGGAAGATGATCAAAATGAAGAGAGAGGGAGAGGGAGTTTACCTTCAACAATGGAGAGGAGAGGTTGAGTGTGTGTGTGTGTGTGTGCAGGGAAATAAGTGAGGGGGGTGAGGGAGGGGTGGGAGGTGTAGGATGATTTAAAATAGTTACACCTAGGCCCCTCTACTACCACTACTACCACTACTACTACTACTACTACCCTTAATATCCTCTTCTCTAATAATTCCCTTACTTCATACTAGCACAAATGACTAGTTAAAATGCTAGGCATAAAAATATTATGAGATATAAATGCACACATAAATATTTAAATAGATAAATAAATAAGCAAATAAATATTTACTACTAAGAAAATAGAGACGGGTTTTCGGGTCGTGAAATTCACTCCTCCTTAAAGAAAATTCGACCCGAATTTTAAGGGTACTTACCTGAAACAAAAAGCCACGGATATATCTGTTCCATCTCTTCTCGGAGCTCCCACGTTGATTCTTCGACCTTGTGATTCCTCCGTAGCATTCTAACCAACGTAATTCTTTTATTCCTCAACTCTTGGACTTTGGTATCAAAAATCCGAATCGGTCGTTCCTCGTATGACATGTCAGGCTCTATATCCTCAGGTACGCTCGGTAACACAAGAGATGAATCTTGCAAATACTTCCGAAGCATAGAAACATGGAAGACGTTATGAAACCGGTTTAAAGAAGATGGTAACGCAAGTTGATAAGCAAGAAGTCCCACTTTTTCCAAAATCTCAAACGGTCCAATAAACCTCGGAGCCAATTTACCCTTCTTCCCAAACCTTCGAATACCCACCTTCGGAGATACCTTCAAGAATACAAAGTCTCCGGTCTGAAAATTAAGGTCTCGTCTTCTATGATCAGCATAGCTCTTTTGTCGGCTCTGGGCTGTCTTCAATCGATCCCGAATAATTCTGACTTTCTCAACTGAATCCTGAATCAAATCGATACCCCATATCTTCGCTTCCCCGATCTCATCCCAACAGATAGGTGATCTACACTTTCTTCCATACAAAGCCTCATAAGGAGCCATCTCGATGCTAGCCTGATAACTGTTATTATAAGAAAATTCCACTAAAGGTAAGTGCGTATCCCAAGAATCAGAAAAGTCTACCAAACAAGCTCGTAGCATGTCCTCTAGGATCTGGATAGTTCTCTCGGATTGACCGTCGGTCTGAGGGTGAAAAGCTGTACTGAATCGCAAATCCGTACCCAAAGCCTCCTGTAATGCTTTGCAGAATCTAAAAGTAAACCTCGGATCACGATCCGATACAATGCTAACCGGAACCCCATGTAATTTCACAATCTCATTAATATAAAGGGTCGCAAGCTTTTCCATCGAGTATCTAATATCAATCGGTAAGAAATGAGCAGACATGGTCAGTCTATCCACGATTACCCAAACACTGTCATACTTCCTACTGGTACGAGGCAGTCCCGTAACAAAATCCATAGTCACATGCTCCCATTTCCATTCCGGAATCTCTAATGGCTGAAGTAGTCCTGCGGGTCTCTGATGCTCAGCTTTTACCTGCTGACAAGTTAAACACTTCGATACATACTCAGCTATTTCTCTCTTCATGTTGTTCCACCAGAAATGTTGCTTCAGATTTTGGTACATCTTCGTACTACCGGGATGAATAGTATATCTCGATTTATGACCCTCATCTAAAACTTTCCTCTTTATTCCATCAACGATGGGTACACACAAACAACCACGATAAGTCAACACTCCATTCAAACTGATAGAAAAATCCTCAAAGTTCTTCTCCTTCATTTTACCCATTATTTTCACTAACTCTGGATCTTCTTTCTGAGCTTCCTTTATTCTCTGAATTAGGGTTGGAGATACCCTAATGTTCGCAAAAATAGCCCCATGTCTCGACTCATGAGGACACCAGTCTCGAACATCCTCAAGCATTTTCCACTCTCGAACCATCATCGAAGCCACATAATATTTTCTACTAATCGCATCGGCTACAACATTCGTCTTTCCCGGATGATAAGATATCATACAATCATAGTCCTTCAAAAGTTCCATCCATCTGCGCTGTCAGTTATTCATTTCCTTCTGGGAGAAGAGGTACTTCAAACTCTTGTGATCCATGAAAATCTCAAATTTTGCCCCATAAAGGTAATGCTTCCACTTATGAAGAGCAAATACAATAGCTGCCAATTCCATGTCGTGAGTAGCATAATTCTATTCACTCAGACTCAATTTCCTCGAAGCATACACGATCACTTTCCCATTCTGCATTAAGACACAACCCAAGCCTTCCTTCGATGCATCACTATAAATCAATAGGTCATCGTTCCCATTAGGCAATGTCACTATCGGTGCGGTAGTCAACCTCTTCTTCAACTCTTCAAAACTGTTGTTACATTTTTCGGTCCACTCAAACGGAACATTCTTTCAGGTCAACTGAGTCATCGGTGTAGCAATCCGTGAAAACCCGTCTATAAACCTCCTGTAGTACCCGGCTAACCCCAGAAAACTCCTTATCTCAGTCACTGTTTCTGGTCGCTTCCAATCAACAATAGCCTCTATCTTCGAAGGATCCACAGAAATCCCATCTTTAGAAATAACATGACCCAGAAATGAAACTTTTTCGAGCCAAAATTCACACTTACTAAACTTCGCGAATAACTGTTCTTTTGCGAGTACTGATAAAACTGTCCTCAAATGTTGCTCGTGCTCTTCTCGAGATTTGGAATAAACAAGTACATCATCAATGAAGACCACTACGAACATATCAAGATAAGGATGGAAAATCCTGTTCATCAAGTCCATAAACACGGCAGGTACGTTAGTCAACCCAAACGGCATAACCAAGAATTCATAATGACCATATCGGGTGCGAAAAGCAGTCTTCGAAATGTCTTCTGATCGAATTCTCAAATGATGGTACCCACTCCTCAAATCAAGTTTAGAAAATACCACCGACCCTTGAAGTTGATCGAATAAATCATCAATATGCGGTAGAGGATATTTGTTATTCATCGTTACCTGATTCAACTTTCTGTAATCAATACACAACCTCAACGAACCATCTTTCTTCCTTACAAACAAAACCGGTGCTCCCTACGGTGAAACACTAGGTCGAATAAATCCTCTATCAAGTAACTCCTGTAACTGAACCTTCAGTTCTTTCAACTCTGTTGGAGCCATTCTATAAGCTGCTTTCGAAATCGGAGCTGTACCTGGTAATAGATCTATACAGAACTCTATCTCTCTATTGGGAGGCATATTGTACTCTGAAGAGAAAACATCAGGAAATTCTCTAACTACCCGAACACTCTCTAATCCAGGTGATTCTTTCTTGGTATCTAACACACTAGCCAAATAACCCTCACAACCACGATGCAACAACCTCTTCGCTTTCACATAAGAAATTATACGAATATTTTTACCCAAAGGAATAGCCTCAAAAATAAACTTAGGCACATTAGGAATAGAAAAAGTAACGACCTTCCTACGACAATCAACTGAAGCATGAAAATTGCTCAGCCAATCCATACCCACAATAACGTCAAAATCTTGTATCGGGAGAACTACCAAATCCGCACACAAAACATGACCACAAATAAGCACATCACAAGCACGAAACACTTTATCAGTCACCAGACACTCTCCCATAGGAGTTGACACCTCTAACACATAAGGTAAGGACTCAGATGAAGCATTTAGCAAAGAAGCAAAGTGCACATATATGTATAAATGCGATGATCCTGGATCTACTAATGCACGGGCGCTCACACTAGACACAGAAATAATACCTCCTATCACTGATGGATCATCGGTATCCTGCTGCTGGTTCATAGCAAAAACTCTTCCTTGAACCTTAGGCTTCCTCGTTGCATCTCTCTTCTGACCTTGAGCAGTACCAGCTCCACTTCCTGATGGATGACCCTTAAACCTCAGACAATCCTTCACAAAGTGCCCCAACTGACCGCAATTAATACACTTCCCTTGCTTCTTCCAACATCGATCCTCAGAATGTCCTTCCCTCTGGCAATAAGAACAAAGTCTCCTATTCTGATTCCCTTGGTTCCCCAGAGTAGTGACCGGATTCCTTAGGATTGGTTACCCTCTGAATTGAGTTTGTCCTCCTGAATTACCTCGGTTATCTGAACGTTGTTGTGGTTGAGCTCTGCTCTGACCTCTTTGTTTACCCGTGTTAACTACCTCGGTCATTCTCTTGTGTTCCCCGATGTCTTGCTCTACCAAGTAAGCACGGTCCACAACATCCTGGAAAGTCTGGATCCTCTGAGCTATAAGCTGAGTCATGATAGCTGTCCTCAAGCCTCTGATAAACCTCACTGCCTTCTGTTCTTCGGTTCTTACAAGATAGTCACAATACCTAGTTAATTCTGTGAACTTAGCCGAGTATTGAGCTACCGTCAACAAGCCCTGCTCCAAGTTTAGGAACTCAATCTCCTTCCTATTCTGATCAACCAAAGGAATGAAGTGTTCCTTGAATCTCCTCACAAACAATTCCCAGGCATAAGGTACAAGAGTCGCATCCCAACTGGCCTTAAGTGCCTTCCACCAATGTTCAGCAGCCCCAACTAGCTTATAAGCCGCAAACCGAACCCTATCCTCGTCCGTGCAACAAAAGACATCATAAATCTTCTCCATTGACTCAATCCACATTTCAGCCTTTTTCACTTCACGCTCACCATCATACTCAATCGGTTTCAACTTCAAGAACTGCTCCAACCCATATCGCGGAGGTGCTACATGTTCCTCTCTCGGCCCTTGATCATGAATTGCTTTCATAGCCGCTTCAAACATACCTTGAAACATCGCACGATTCTCTTCCCGTAGATCGTTATGATTCGGAGTCCCACTGGGACCACTACAACAAAAAGGGTCTTTAACAACGTTTTCAAAAAAACATTGTCAATAACTTGATTTGACAACGTTTTTCAGTAAAACGTTGTGGTTTTAAATATATTACAACGTTTCTCGGAATAAACGTTGTTAAAAAGTATATTGACATCGTTTTTCTGAAAAACGTTGCAGAAATCCACAACGTTTCTTGGCAAAACGTTGTAATAGAAAAACTTTAGACAAATTTTTTTTTAAAACGTTGTATTTGTTACATACACAACGTTTATAAAATGTTGTTAAAAAATCTATATATTTACTTCTCCCTCGATGCCGCTTTCACTATCACCATTTTTGTAGGCTAAAATTACTAAAAAAAGTGAGTAGGAAATGGTTATGAGCAAAAAAAATGAGTGATATTTATAAATGGGGTCCAAAATTTAAATGTTTAGTGGAAAAAGTGGGTGGATTGACAAGTGAGACTCATAATTTAAGTAGTTTTCCATCTCATTTAAAGGTTCGCTTATTTCTCAAATGGACGTCCCATTCAAAGGTTTACCCTCCGTCCCATTTTAAGCTTCACCATTTTGGTGAGGCACAATAATTAAGAAAAGTGATGAGTGAGAAATGGGTTATGAGAGGGAAGAATTGAGTGTGTATGAGAAGTGGGACACGTAGTTTAAATGTGTGAGGGGGAAAATTTAGTGAGTATGACAAGTATGGACCACAATTTATGCATGTGAGAGAAAAAAGTGAGTGAGGATGACAAGTGTGGCTTAAATTTATACCCATTTTTAGGAAATGTGAAGCAATCAATGAGACATCTATTTGTGTGATAAGCGAAGCTTCAAATGGGATGGAGGAATTATAAAAAAGATAGGTATTGGTGATTTTAGTGTCATCAACGATTTTATTAATTGGATTTACTAGAGACCGATACGATCTCATAGGCTCGGATACAAGTAAGGGAAAGTGTGGAGTACACACTCGTTTTAAGTCAATATGTTTCGACCACGATAAAGAAGCGGGGTTCAAGGGGGATGCGCCCCCTTGCGGGGTCAAGGGGCAGCGCCCCTTGTTGGGGTCCCGCTCCCAACAGAGCAGGCGGGGGTCGAGAGGGAGCTGCCCCTCGCGGGGTTCGGGGCAGCGCCCCGAAACCTAAACGGTATAGTACGTGTATCCTTTCAAAAATATTATAATAAGTACGTTATAATACGTGTATCCTTTCAAAAATAAAATAAAAATAATACTCCGTCCGTCTCTCTTTAATCTACAAAAATTAATCATTTGGTTGTCTCACTTTAACTTACAAAATCCTAAAATGAAAATATTTTAATACTTTAACATGTTTACCCATTTGGTTATCTCATATTTTTCTTAATTAATGTGCAAAACTCATTTTCTTATAAGTTAAAAAAGGGACTCATGGAATATGTGTAACCTACCTACCAGATTACTAATAAAGCCTTAACAAAACCAAAAACCAAAAACATGAAAGGCGGGCTTCCAAATTCCATTTCCCGCACCCCTTCCCTCAAAATTGAACCCCCTTCCCTCAAAATTGAAATCCGCCAAATATTATCCCCAAATCGCAAAATCAGACAGACGGGCAGATGGCAATAGCTTTGTGGGCGATTGACGGCGAAACTCGGCGGTCGACGACGAAACTCGGCGATATCGACAGATCGACGGCGATACTCGGCGATTCACGGTATGTATTTCCCTCCCTAGCTCTAGTTGTTTCTCTATAAACCCTAGCACTCTCTCTTTCTCTTTTCTACATCCCCATCATTGTTTCTGTCTACATCCCCATACCCATCGTCCTTGCCGTCTCCGTCTTTGGCTCGGTCTCTGTCGCCGTCGGTGGTAACCAAGGAGTCCCAACTCTCTGTCACCGTCGGTGTGTAACAGTAATGATTTGGAGTGCAACTCTCGGTAATTTCAGTAAACCCTCAAGTCTCTATCCAGATTTAGGGTTTGATTTGGGGATTTTGATTTAGGAAAAAATAATTTAGGGTTTGAAGTAACTACGCAGTCACACTGAATTTAGCACTCAAGTGACATTCTCCCTTCGATCTTGTTTTTGGTATAGGTTTCACCTCTTAACAAGAATATTTGATTGATTTTAATTCTCTGTGTTGGTTTGTTTTATTAAGTTTTGTCTGTCCCTTGCTATTTGACAACTATTTTTTTGAGTAAAAACTAGGTCAGTACATTTATAAGTTTCCATTAGAGTTTAGGTATAATACAAAAACTTTTTGTTTCTATATGTTTGATTATTCATCGTTATTGTGCTGCCTTGCAATGTTATTCATTCATGATTGAGACTAAGGTGCTTTCACCTGAATGAATGAAGTTTTGTTCAAGGTTGTTCCTTCCATGATAAGTTTTGAGAATAGGCAAATTCGAAACGTAGTGCTCTCATTAATTCCTGGTTGCACCTTAAAACTGTGCTAATTTCATTCACTTTTGTAGTGTTCTCAGTGAACTCATAATATCTATTGTTCCTAGGGTTTGACTCCAAAGGAGAATGCAAATACAAACATGTCATCTTCGCGTTTGCATAGTGTTGGCTCAAGGGATAATGTGAATGGAAAGACACACACTCCTTCATCGCATAATGGTAGCTCTAATGTTCGTGATTGCTTTGAATTGAACTCAAGAGAAGCTCCTCTAACTGCCAATAACGAGCGTAAGTGCAAATTATTGAATTGGCAAAGGACAGCTGTTGCAGAGGGTAAAATTGCATCCACGGATCCTAATGGTTTGGTGCACAATGTTCCCCTCGGAAAGGATGTTTGGAAAGTTTGGGTTGTAGTGGCTTTAGATCCTCGTGCTCAATTGTGGAGGCCTAACTCACACATGTCGTTCATCGAGGATGCAGTTGGGAGTACGGTTGCATGGCATAAGGACAACATTTCTTTTGATTAACCCTATGGTAATAACTTTTATTTTGGACTTCTGTTTTGGACTTCTATTTTGAACTGTTATTTTGGACTGTTTTGGGGCTGGTTTTGGACTGATTTTGGACTGTTATTGGGACTGTTTTGGGGCTGTTTTTGGACTGTTATTGGGACTGTTTTGGGGCTGTTTTTGGACTGATTTTGGACTGTTATTGGGATTGTTTTGGGGCTGTTTTTTTGACCGTTTTGGGCTAATTTTGGACTGTTTTTAGGCTTTTTTTTTTATGGACATTATGTTTATTGGTACGTAGTAATATATTTGGAAGTTTGTATTAGTTGCTATTTTTGAGATGCATGCAGGATATATTAACTAACCCCTTTTTAATTCCGCCAATGTAATTGCTCTATATGGCATTGCATTGCCGGTCCCAAGCCCGGATAAAGGAGGAGGGAGAAGGAAAAAAATATCACAAGTTATTTCAGGTAACTCAAATTCACACTGTAGTTAACATCTCATCTTGTAATGTGAATTCTCTATCTGGACTATTCTAACTGAGTTCTTTCATTGCAGAATTTTACGAGACACAAAAGGGACTAAGAGACACAAAAGGGACTAACTTTTGACAGTAGTGGTTTTCCTGGGCCCGATGAAGAGGTAAACCTTACTAGTGAAGCGTGTGTTTATATCCTTAAAAAGTTTGAATAGTCAAATGTGAAGATCATTTTGGAACGGGGAGAGTAGATGAATAGTGCAATTTCTAAACCAAATTGCTTGAGCTGCTCTAACACCGTACATTAGATAGATGCACGCATCTCTCCCCCCCCCTTTTTTTTTGACCTGTGGTGTGTAAGATATGTTAAATGGTTGGTGATGTCTGATTTCAGAAATTATTGGGAATGGTTAACTCGGTTTATGCTTGGAAATGGGTGGAGTTGGATTGAAAGTTGGATCAAATTGGTGTAATGAAGAAAATAGGAATTTTAGTTATGTAACTCAGTGGTGGAGCTAGGAATTTTTTTATGAAGGGGGCAGAAATTGCATAACTTAACTGCTTAGACACTGCCACATTGGTATGCAAGTAAGAATCTTTTCAACGACTTCTTTGCCGTTGTTAGCAGTCATATATATAAATGCTGTTGCATTGTAGACAAACGATGTAGTTTTCTTATATTTTATGATTTGGTAAGCAAGGTTACAAAAGTTGCTCGTATGCTGGCTACAAATCCTGAACAACTTGGACTGGGACAGAAGTCATTTACTGTTATGGCTCTTCTAGATGGGGAACCTTGAGAAGACACAAGAGTTGGCTCAAGGTAAATTAATTTTCATTTGCATTAAATGTTCACGCTTTACAAGTTTGAAAACAGCCTGACTCTGAATTGCTGATATCTGATGATGCTGTGATTTTGCTCTACCTGGGATGTTCTCATCTCTCCAGTATCAAGAAACTTCAAAAGGCAACCAAGTTCTGTGATTTTTTAATCGAGACTATTTTACCTGTCCTTATAAGTAACAGCTTCTTTGTTGCTCACTTATTCTGCATATCAACATGACATTTCTTTTATTGTTAACGCTGGAGGTCTATTTTATGTTCAATTCTTTTAGGTTGATTTCATGTTCAATTCTTCAAACGAAGTCAGTTCTTTGAAGAAGTTGTTAACATCATACTCATCAAGCAGTAGTCGCCAAACTATTTTTGCTAGTGCATCAATCCCCCAGCACAAAAGATTCGTGCACGACTGCATACAGCAGAAGTGGACTAAGGTTTGCTTGCAGATGTCATCTCCTCATGATATATTTAATATGGTTTGATACTACATACTATTGGTTGCCCTAAATAATGTGAACTTTTTAATAATAACAACAGGCTGATGTTGTCCATGTTCTTGTAAATCCAGTTCAGCCAATGCCTTCATGCTTACATCACAGATTTGTGGTAAGATTATCTCAGAACTGAATAAAATTTTGAACTCAAAAGTGTTTTAGTACTTCTCACATCTTTTTTCATTGTCCTCATTTCCAAGTTCTTAATTTGCCAAAGATTCATCTTCCAGGACACAAATAAGTGAATATCCGTTTTTAGTTTGTTCCCCAGGCATGACTCATGAGCTATGTGTGTGAGCGTTGGTTGGGGGGGGAGGGGGCTGAATCATCTCCTTACAATTCCTTATGTTATCTTGCATGAATCTGTTTTCTGGTGTGCTGATAACTGTTTTTTGGATGTCAGATATGTAATAAAAATGAAAGGCATTCAACTTTGCTGTCTTTATTACAGGCGGATGCACCTCAATCTGCCATAATTTTTGTTGGCGAACAGGTATATGCCAATTACTCTTCTATGTGTAACAATTTTTATGAACTTAGCTGCCCTTTGTACCGAAGTAGCTATCTGAAATTAAATGTCATTTTTATTCTCGAATAGCTGCTAATTGCTTCTTCCTCCTTGTATATAACTAACATGTACATGCTTAGGGAGCCTCCTACTGCTAAGTTTAATAAATTGTAATGTACTTTCTTCATGATTTTTCTTCATGCGTCTTTTAATCTCGATGCAGTCTGAGAAGTCCAAGAAGGCTGGAAATGATCCTCCCACTACCCTCTTAGTTGATGTTTTAAAGAGTTCGAATTTGGAGCTTCCTGATATTCTGCTTTTGGAGGAAGACTTGAATTTTAACTCAAGGGCTGCTTCATTATCTGTAAGTAAATCTAGTTTCTGTAATTCTCAAGAATATATTTTTACCTGTATGTATTATTGCCTTTCTGATTTTTTTGGGTACAAACTAAAAAGGAAGGAGGGACTATGTTCTAAGAAAGATGGAGTATTTAATTAGCTGTTTGTATGTTCACACTGCATACTTATTCATTCTTTTTAATTTTCTATTTTTTGTGTGTGGCAGATATCTACGGGTCCTGAAGCACGTCAAATAACAGGTCCCGCAACAGCAGCACGGTGTAGATACCCCGGGAAACCACAACTTGGCTAGAGCGGTGAATTATCCTAGGATGTCTAACTTGTTTTAGATTGTTTAGAGTCGCCACTTATGTTTTTAAAGGAACATAAGAAAAACCTAAAAATAGCCTAATTTATGTACAAAACCAGAGATTCGGGAGAGAAGGGTTCGGGGGTTAGGTGACGGAGTGGGAAGTACTTAAACACCCACTCCGCCCCGCTTATGCGGGTCTTGCTACTATTGGTGTTCTAATGCTAAATGTCCTTCAATTTATTAACAGTGCTAACAATTATAATGTAAAGAAAAAGGGGAAGAAAAGAGAATTGTTTTATTTATAAATTTATGCTAAACAATTACATTAAGAAATGTATAGGAAATTAAAGTAGAGATTAAAATGTAGGGAGATAACCTTAACCAACTTTAATGTAGTAAAGTGGTCATTTGGTCATGTCCCAATTGATAGGGATTGCATACTAGTAAGACTAGAATAAAAAAGAAGAAGAATAAAAGTACCTTTAGAAAAGAGGACCTTAGACTTTGACTTGAAGATGGTGTTGTTTGTAGAGAAATGGTTGTGCAACACTTTGTGTAGTGTTTGTTTGTAGGGAAAATGTGTTGAGAGAACTTGTGTCTAGTTCTTGTAAGGAAGATGAAGTTGGTCCAAAGAGTGTAAAAAAGAGTCCATTTTCTAAGGTAGAAGATGATGATTTTTATAGGTAAAAAAGAGAGGGAAAGGTTGGAGGGAAATTGGTCAATCCATGTGAGATGGAATTGACCAATAGAAAATAAGATAAATAAAATAATAAATAAAAGAAATAAAAGAAAATCAAATAAAATAAAAATGAATTATTTTGTTTTAAAGAGATGGCTAGAATAATGGGATTGGAGGTTATAAAACTAGGGGGGATGAATGTGGATGAGAAAAGAAGTCTTTTGTGATCAAGAAAGAGATGTTGTAAATAAGAAAAGGGAGGGAAATAAGGTGCAATCCGTTACTGCCAAAATGGGAAGCGCACGAGTCACGCTTTTGGGGCGAGACGCGCGTGCAGCCCGTTAACAGTTCCGGAAGCGCCCGCGGCAGAAAAGGACAGAATGACAGAATGACCCTAAAAGTTAAGTCTGTTATGCAGTTTAGTCCAAAACTAACGGAATCAGTTAGGAACTTAACCAAATTAACAGAAATTAACGAAAATGAGTTAAATAAAAATACTTTGTATGCAATCAAAGTGAGAGGTCCAAGGCGGAGTGTCACGACCCGAAAACTAAGCTCTATTTTATTAGTAATAAATAATTATTATTTATTTATTTGCTTATTTATTTATTTAAATTATTATTTAATTAATAATTTATGTGTGCATTTTATGTGTTATAATAAATTATGACTAGCATTTTATTTGGGTCATTTGTGCTAGTGTAGAAGTGTTGAGTCTTAATTGTTAGTGGGGAGTTTGTTTTTAGAGAGTAGTAGTAAGGGAGGGGTCTAAGTGTAAGTTTGGTTTAATCATCTTCTCCCTACTCCCTTTCTTTCTCCCTCACCTCATTCATTCCCAGCAACTCTCCCCCTCTCTCTCCATTTTGGGTAAGTTTTTCTTCTCTTTCTTCTCTCTACATTCTACCTATCTTCCCCTCATTATCTCTCATTTCTCATAACTTGAAACATGTTTAGATCGTCGATAGGATCGTTGGGAGCTAAAAATATTTGAATTCCGTCAACCTTGAGAAAATCCGGGTAAGTTACTTTTCCCCCATTTATGCTAAAAATGTTCATCTTTAACTCTATTGATGCTCTAGTTTATAGATATGGCTTCGTTGGTTGATTTGGAACCTATTTGCAATTTATTCATATTTTTGTGAAATTTGGGTATTTGAATCATCCTTTGGTTTGGGTTGTTTAAATGTTGCTAGATGAGTTATTTTAGGCTTAGAAGTTGTTTTGGCACTTGGGTAAATTAGTTGGGAGTGTTGGTGTTAATTTGGGGTGTAATGGTGATTCTTGGTGTTTATTTTCGGGTTGAAGAACCCAGGATGAAGATCTGGGTTTACTGAATTTTCTTGGAGGCGCGCGCATCCCTTGGTATGAGGCGCGCGCACCCTCCATCTCCATGTTGGTGTTTTTCCTTCTGAACTCAGGAGGCGCGTGCACCCCTTGGCGATGAGGCGCGCGCACCCTGTTGGTGGGAGGCGCGCGCACCCCTCTACCTTCTGTGAAAATCATTGTTTTCTTGTCCAATCTTTTGAAGGCCATAACTTCCTCTTCCGGACTCCGTTTTAATCGAGTAAACTATCGTTTTAAAGCCCTTTTAGAGTACTACGAGATGAGGTGGTTTATTTGGTGGGAATTCAGGTTCAGATTGTGTTGAGCCTTTGGTAGGTATTCTATAACAAAACGTTTATGATCGGTCTGTTGTGTCCAAGAACTCCCTTTTTGTTGGTATAAGACTGGGATGCAATCTTAGCCTAGATTTTGGGTACTACTTTATTAGACTTAAAAATGATCATTAGGGATTACTTTAATGTTTGATTTTGGTTCCTTTGTGAACAATTTAGTTGTGGAATCAATTTGGTTATTGTTTGGAAATGAGGAACACTTTAATGTGGCAAATGGTTCCTTTGTGAACAAATAGGTTATGGGATTTAATTGAGTATCGTTTTGGATTGTTTGAGCATCTTTTGATGTGTCGTTGGAATGGTTCACCTTTTTGGTGATTTATTTGAAATGGTTCCCTACTTTGGAATCATTAGTTGTTTACTTTAGCTAGTATTTATTACTTGGCATTTATTTGAAAGTCCAGCTGATATTTGTGGTTGTATCGGGCGATGGGAAAGGTTATAATGGCAACGAGCCGAGTCCATTATAATGTTGACCATTGTTTTGCCCCATTATTTCCCTCTTCCAGATTGGCCTTGGATGTGAGATGAGCTAGCTCCTTTCTTGGGAACAGTCTAGCTATTATAAGGGGTTGCGACTTTGTGTCGTATACTCAGTTATCGTTTGGTTATTGGTTCCGGTACCGGGTTTTCTCTTCAGCTCTTATGCTGTTATCATTGATTGGTTATCGGCTCTTTGATGCTGCTTATTGATGCTGCTCTTCGATGCGGCCCTATCGTCAGTGATCAGATGGTTATATCCTTTAATGGGGAAACCTTGGCTCAGTATCCTTTGTTACTTGTTTATTTCCGCTGCTATCTGTTAAATGAAGTTTGCTACGTGCTATGTGAGATATTATTATGGTTATTGCATCATAGCATGTCATGTAGTTGCATTAGTAACTTATTGAGATTTATCTCACCCCCTTTCTTTTATCTTTGTTTTTCCTAACCCCCCCCAGGAGGAAAGGATTAGGATTTGCGGATCGAGGAGGACGTCGAGAGGATTGAGATTTTGGGCAGGTTGTTATTGATCGGATTGCATTATTTAAATGTATAACCTTTTGGGGATAGTTTTACCAACAATGACGTCATTAAGATTTGAAATCTTTTGTATTTTTGGTGTAAGCTTGTGGAGCTTATACTAGTAGTATTTTGTTGTTGTTAACTTGGATTTCGAAAACTGTGTTTTAAACCTTTTGGGTATAAAAATGGAATTTTTATCTTCAGTATTTTAGTATTTGTGTGTTAAGTCGACGTCCAGCTCGTGAGTTCCCGGCCCGCGGGGTCCGGGTCGCGACACGGTGTGTCTACAGATCCCCTCGGCGACGTGGATAGCAAAGCAAAACGCGTCGACGAAAGTAAAAACACCCGCCGAGGACATCGACAAAGAAAAAGAAAGAAAAGAAAGCAAAGACTCGATGAAAGCTGTAATTTGAAATTGCTAGAGATAGGGGTGCGCTCCCTGTGTGAGCGTCTTTTGTTGATAGAGGGGGTGGCATGATCCGTTGGTAAACCTGCCGGCTGAATCTGTTGAGTGAGGCCGTTAGTGAACCTTTGAATGAGGCCGTTGGTGAACCCTTGAATGAGGCCGTTAGTGAACCTTTGAATGAGGCCGTTAGTGAACCTTTGAGGAGGCCGTTAGTGAACCTTTGAAGAGGCCGTTGGTGAACCTTTGAGAGGCCGTTAGTGAACCTTTGACGAATCCGTTAGTGAAATCCGTTGATGAGGCCGTTAGTGAACCTTCGAGGCCGTTAGTGAACCTTTGTTGACGAATCCATTAGTGAAATCCGTTGATGAGGCCGTTAGTGAACCTTCGAGGCTGTTAGTGAACCTTTGTTGATGAATCCGTTAGTGAAATCCGTTGATGAGGCCGTTAGTGAACCTTTGAGGCCGTTAGTGAACCTTTGTTGACGAATCCGTTAGTGAAATCCGTTGATGAGGCCGTTAGTGAACCTTCGAGGCCGTTAGTGAACCTTTGTTGACGAATACGTTAGTGAAATCCGTTGATGAGGCCGTTAGTGAACCTTCGAGGCCGTTAGTGAACCTTTGTTGACGACTCCGTTAGTGAAATCCGTTGATGAGGCCGTTAGTGAACCTTCAAGGCCGTTAGTGAACCTTTGTTGACGAATCCGTTAGTGAAATCCGTCGATGAGGCCGTTAGTGAACCTTCGAGGCCGTTAGTGAACCTTTGTTGTCGAATCCGTTAGTGAAATCCGTTGATTAGGCCGTTAGTGAACCTTCGAGGCCATTAGTGAACCTTTATTGTCGAATCCGTTAGTGAAATCCGTTGATGAGGCCGTTAGTGAAACTTCGAGGCCGTTAGTGAATCTTTGTTGACGAATCCGTTAGTGAATCCGTTGATCCGTTAGGCCGTTAGTTAGTGAACCTTTGACGAATTGCTGCTTTGAAGCTGTGTGCTGTTTGGCGTTGCAGTTGACTTTTGCGGGGATGCGGGCATGGTTGACTGTGGACCATTTTCTGCTGGGGATGAAGTGCCTCGAGTTGCAGATGCTGTTTGACTTCGCGGTGGTACATGTTATGTGCTTTGCAGGTATATGTGCTAGTGCAAGAAGATGCATGAAGTGTGAAATGAAGAGAGAAATTGTGCTCATGGTGCAATGTGATTTGAAAGCAGTTTTGCATGAGAGAGAGATTTGCAAGAATGAAGAAATTGCTTTTGTGTGCTGTGTGATTTTGAGGAAAGTATTAATGAATGATGTTCATACCTTCACTTACCATGGCCGCTTGATTCGGGATGGAGATGTTGTGGCTTTGATGAAGATGATGAACTGCTGCTGCTTTCGATGGAATGTTGGTGAGATGACATTCTGAATGATGGGTTGGTCGTGCCAAAGGCTGCCTACATATCCCTTGAAGGGAATCAGACCAGTGTAGTTCAAGGATGATGGATAACTCTGGGGAAGAAGCTATGGAGCAAGGCAAAGTAAAGCACATACTTTTGCACATAGAAGGAGAAAAAGAAAAAGAAAAATCTTCTTTTTTTTTTTTTTAGATTAGAAAGGAAAGAATATGCACACATGTGAGGAAAAGATTTTTTTTTTTTAGTTCGTGGGTGAACCATTTTAACCATTGTGTGCTTGTGAAGCCAACCCAAGATCAAGTCATGTTCAGTCGAAGTCCGGATTGCCTTGCTTGAATTCTGTTGTCGCCGGTGTGCCCAACGAAGATTGATGTCTAGCCCCAAGAGATTTGTCGATTATGGGGCTTCAAAAGGCTTTTGATGCCGAGATGAGGGGTTGCTGATTGTAAAGCCCCTAGAATGCCTTTGATGCCAAGTTTTGAGGGACTTCCTATTACTAGGTAGAGAAAGAGAAACGGAGATTGTTGTTGTAGTCCCCATTGTCGTTGTAGTCTCCTTGCGGCATGATTTCTTGTAGAAGCCCCATTTCGAAACCAAATCATTCTTCTTTGATGAGTTCTTGCATGTTGGCACTCTCTAAAGGTTGCCCTTCACCCACAGTAAATTCGCCGTTGTCGAACAAATCTTGGATGATGTTTCGGAGAAGGAAGCACCCTTCGGTAGTATGGCCACTATGCTTGTGGTAGCCGCACCATTCACCATGTGCATGATTCTTCGGTATCGTCTTCGGCTTGTACCCCTCCAAAGGCTTGACCTTTCCACTTGCCACCAAAGTTTCAAATGCTTCGGCTTGGGTTACTCCTAGGAGAGGAGTGAAAACTCGGTTGTTGGCGGTACCTTTGTAGCTTTTGAGGGACGGGCCACTTGAGCATGCTTTACCCTTAAACTCTGCCTTGTTGTTGGTGAGCTCTTGCAAACGGGCTTTGAGGTCAGAAACCTCTTCCTTGTGAATCTTCCTCTCGAGATCAAAACGGGCTTGCCACAAATCGTCTTTTCGGCGGGCATCCTCGGAAAGTCTATCCATTTGTTCCCCCATGGCTCTTATTATGTTGAAGAGTCTTTCGTTGGACACGGAGAAGTACCCACCATTGTTGTTGTTGCCGTTGGAAGCCATTGGACCTTTTGAAAGAACACGGTTGATCTTAGGTTGGCCTCACAAATACCTTTTAAGTAAAATAAATTTAACCCACAAACACGAAAAAGACTCAAGCATATAAAGAAAATGACTATTTTTTGTTTTATTTACAAAAGTCGGAAGGACGTGGTCCTTTTTGGGGTTTCTAGAAAAATAGTGGAATCGTCACCTAGTATATAGACCTTCTCGCGGTCCCATATACTCATCGGATTCCACCATGCTTGTGATACCTACATGTGACGGGATTAAACTAAATTAATGTAGTAAATCATACATGCGGGGACGGATTTTTTATTTTCGTCCAAGATAGCCACTTTTGGGGACAGAGTTTTATTTCGTCCATTGCAACAAATTGGCATGTAGGATTTGAAGACATTAGTTTAGGGAAATCTCGGTACATGAAAACCGACTTGAGTCACGGAGTGTTAGACCCTAACTAGAATTGTG
Source organism: Campanula takesimana (assembly GCA_026119855.1). NCBI lineage: Eukaryota > Viridiplantae > Streptophyta > Magnoliopsida > Asterales > Campanulaceae > Campanula > Campanula takesimana. The sequence continues at coordinate 378,557 of JAOWBW010001022.1, forward strand.
TGGCTTGTGCTCGGTTTGAATATGAGGCTCAAAGGTCACCCCCGTCATGTAGTCATGAACTACGCCACGGGCTGAGGTTTACCGCTTCGAAAGAGCCAAGGTCGAGTGGAGCTTGAATCTTTCTAGGACGGGCCTCGACGGGTTTGGGGTTGGACTTGTACGACTCGATAGTGAGCAATTGATAAGAATATATGCATGTAGTGTGATCTCTAACATGTGACAGAACATTTTTTTCTTTTTCAAAACAAATAAAAAAACAAATAAGCACATAATTACAACTTTCGAATCACCCGTGTGACCGATAAAACAAACAGAAAATGAAAGAAGTTCTGTGCAGGCCCGGTGCCCGCACATTGTCATTCTGCTCTGTTCTATTTTCTGTGCACTGTTCTGTTCTGGGAATGCGCCCAGAAGCGCGCGCATTGGGTGGCCTATGCGGAAGGCGCGCGCGGTAGGCAAAGAGGGGCAGAGGTGCCCGCTTCTGGGCAGTACCTGCGAATCAGTGGGTTCAAGGGATTGCCTTGACCCTAAATAAAAAATTCTTTCCCCTGCAGTAATTTTTAGCACAGAAACATGGAATTGAAGGACAAGAAAGGAGGCGGGCGATTCTGGTAATTGGGGTCGGACGCGCGCGCTTTAGGCCAAGAAGGCCAGAGGCGCACGCTTCCCACCCTTTTTACCAGAATGCCCAGAAAACAGTAATAAGAACACCAAAAGTTAAGAACGCAAGTTTAACCCTCTAATAATTCCCCAGCAGAGTCGCCACTGTAGATACCCCGGGAAACCATAACTTGGCTAGAGCGGTGAATTATCCTAGGATGTCTAACTTGTTTTAGATTGTTTAGAGTCGCCACCTATGTTTTTAAAGGAACATAAGAAAAACCTAGAAATAGCCTAATTTATGGACAAAACCAGAGATTCGGGAGAGAAGGGTTCGGGGGTTAGGTGACGGAGTGGGAAGTACTTAAACACCCACTCCGCCCCGCTTATGCGGGTCTTGCTACTATTGGTGTTCTAATGCTAAATGTCCTTCAATTTATTAACAGTGCTAACAATTATAATGTAAAGAAAAAGGGGAAGAAAAGAGAATTGTTTTATTTATAAATTTATGCTAAACAATTACATTAAGAAATGTATAGGAAATTAAAGTAGAGATTAAAATGTAGGGAGATAACCTTAACCAACTTTAATGTAGTAAATTGGTCATTTGGTCATGTCCCAATTGATAGGGATTGCATACTAGTAAGACTAGAATAAAAGAGAAGAAGAATAAAAGTACCTTTAGAAAAGAGGACCTTAGACTTTGACTTGAAGATGGTGTTGTTTGTAGAGAAATGGTTGTGCAACACTTTGTGTAGTGTTTGTTTGTAGGGAAAATGTGTTGAGAGAACTTGTGTCTAGTTCTTGTAAGGAAGATGAAGTTGGTCCAAAGAGTGTAAAAAAGAGTCCCTTTTCTAAGGTAGAAGATGATGGTTTTTATAGGTAAAAAAGAGAGGGAAATTGGTCGATCCATGTGAGATGGAATTGACCAATAGAAAATAAGATAAATAAAATAATAAATGAAAGAAATAAATAAAATAAAATCAAATAAAATAAAAATGAATTATTTTGTTTTAAAGAGATGGCTAGAATAATGGCATTGGATGTTATAAAACTAGGGGGGATGAATGTGGATGAGAAAAGAAGTCTTTTGTGATCAAGAAAGAGATGTTGTAAATAAGAAAAGGGAGGGAAATAATGTGCAATCCGTTACTGCCAAAATGGGAAGTGCGCGAGTCCCGCTTTTGGGGCGAGACGCATGCGCAGCCCGTTAACAGTTCCGGAAGCGCCCGCGGCAGAAAAGGACAGAATGACAGAATGACCCTAAAAGTTAACTCTGTTATGCAGTTTAGTCCAAAACTAACGGAATCAGTTAGGAACTTAACCAAAGTAACAAAAATTAACGAAAATGAGTTAAATAAAAATACTTTGTATGCAATCAAAGTGAGAGGTCCAAGGCGGGGTGTCTACACACGGATTAAAAACTTCACCTTGGTTCAATTTCCCAGATAAAATAAGCCCTCGGGTATTTAGATTATGTTTTGTAGGTTTATATTTGTATATAACTACTATTTTTAATTTATGTTATTTATGAAATTTCTCTCTCTCTCTCTCTCTCTCTCTCTCAGAAGTCGTCTTTTGGTTTTTGTCAATTTGTTTTATGGTTTCAACTGAAATTAGTGGCGGTGGTGGGTAGGGGAGGGGCGGGAGTGGAGGTGGGGAGGAAAATAAAATAATTTTATTTTTTTTTATTTTTTTGACTTCCACAACGTTTTTAAAATGTTGCAAAAATCAGCTACAACGTTTACACCAAATGTTGTTGAAGTGTAATTACCACGCTTTGCCAAACGTTGTTGAAATGGATCTACAACGTTTACACAATGGTTGTAGAAACGGATCTACAACGTTCAAAAAAGGTTGTAGAAATGGATCTACAACGTTCATATAAATGTTGTTGAAAAATAATCACCACGTTTAAAAAATGTTGTAGAAAATGATATACAGCGTTTATTTAAACGTTGTAGACACAGATATACAACGTTTATGTAAACGTTGTAGAAATGAATAGACAACGTTTACATAAAGGTTGTAGAAAAGGATCTACAACGTTCACATAAACGTTGTTGAACCATTATTACAACGTTTAGAAAAACGACGTTATTATCTTATACAACGTTTATCCAATATTGTTGAAAGGTACTAAAAATTATGAAAATCAAAATAAACAACGGTTGGTGCAACATTTTGTAAACGTTGTCTTACAATTGGACTTTTAACAACAGTGGATGACACAACGTTTTCGAAAACATTGTGTAAGGTCTTAGACAACGTTTTTTAAACGTTGTGAAAGGTCATTTTTGTTGTAGTGGACCTTCACCAGCTCTTCTTCTAGCCATTTTGATCAAATACCTGCATAAAACACCAACCGTTACTCACTCCGAACACAACTACCCTCCTAGGTCATTCTAGTCCACCTATACTTAAACTTAGAGCTAAACCATAGCTCTGATACCAACTGTCGCGACCCCGACCCCGTGGGCCGGGAGCTCGCAAGCTGGACGTCGACTTAATAAACAAATACCAAAATATAGAAGATAAAAATTCCTCTTAACAACAAAAGATGACAGTACACAATTTTAGAAATCCAAATCTTAACAACATATCTACACCACTAGTATAAGCTCCACAAGCTTACACCAAAATACAAAACATTACAACTTCTTAATGACGTCATAGTTTGGTAATACTATCCCAAAAGGTTATACATTTAAGTAATGCAAACCGAACAACAACCTACCCAAAAGCCACGAACCCTCTCGACGTCCTCCTCGTGATCAGCGAGTCCTATTACTTTCCTCCTGGGGGGGGGGTGTTAAGGAGAAACAAAGATAAAAGAAAGGGGGTGAGATAAATCTCAATAAGTTACTAATGCAACTACATGACATGTTATGATGCAATAAGCAATAATAAAACTCACATAGCACATAGCAAGTAGCAGTTAACAGATAGCAGCGGAAATAAACAAGTAACAAAGGATATTAGCCAAGGTTTCCCAAACTGATAGAACAAATGCTGCGCAGCTTCAACCAATCAACCAATCAAACCATCTTCACAGTAGCATAAACAGCTGAAGATAACAACCCCGGTACCGGAACCATAACAATGTAACATGTCACAAAGGACAGGGGAAATGACACAGAGTCATACCCAAAACGACTAGCTAGAATACTCAACAAGGAGCTAGCTCATCCCAACCAAGGCCAATTTGGATGAGGAAAGAAGGACCAATGGGCGATGCTATACTGGACTTGGCTTGTGCCATTATAGCATTGTCCATTGCCTGACTCGAACACAATTAACCAGCTGGACTTTCAAATAAATGCTAAGTAATAAATACTAGCTTAAATAAACAACCAATGATTCCAAAGTAGGGAACCATTCTAAATAAATCACCATAAAGATGAACCAATCCAAACAACACATCAAAGGTGTTCAACATTCCAAAACGATACTTAATCAAATTCCATAACATACTTGTTCATAAAGGAACCATTTTACCAACCTAGAGTGTTCCACAATGACCACCTAAGTCAACTAGAATAGTACTCAAAACCTAGACCAATTCTAAACGTTTTTGTATTAAGAAACACTTACTGAGTGCTCGACCTAATCTGGACCTGAAACTCAATTAAATAAACCCACTCATCTCGAAGTACTCAAGGAGATCTTTAAAACGATAGTTTACACGTTTAAAACGGAGTCCGGATGAAGAAGTTATGGTCTCCGGAAGATTGAGCGAAAAACGGACAACATGGGGAAAAGAGAAGGGGGGGTGCGCACGCCTCCCTTAAAAGGGTGCGCGCGCCTCCTATGATCAGAAGTTTGAGTTTTGAAACATACTAGGGAGCGCACGCCTCCCTTAAAAGGGTGCGCGTGCCTCCTATGATCAGAAGGTTTAGTTTTTGCAGCATAAGAGGGAGCGCACGCCTCCCTTAAAAGGGTGCGCGCGCCTCCTTGCCCGGAGGAGCCAAATCCGGCAAATTTTCTGGGTTTGAGCTACTTTTCTTACCAAAACTCAAATTTCTCAAAATCAATCATTCCAACAAGCCTAACAATGAACCCAAACAACTATAAACTTATAAGGGACCTAAATAACAACATCTATCAACCCAAACTAAGATTGAACCCCAACATTCATATTATCACAAATTTAACTAAAAATCCAAATAAATTCTAAACTCAACCAAAACATCATATATATCAATAAAGCATCATTCACACAAGTGATGAACATTTTAGCATAAAAATGGGGGAAAAGTAACTTACTTGGGATTTATGAAAGATGACGGAATTCGAAATTTCTTAGCTCTACACGATCCTATCGACGATCTAAACATTTTTCATAAAATGAGCAATAAGAAATAATGAGAGGAAGATGATCAAAATGAAGAGAGAGGGAGAGGGAGTTTACCTTCAACAATTGAGAGGAGAGGTTGAGTGTGTGTGTGTGTGTGTGTGTGTGTGTGTGTGCAGGGAAATAAGTGAGGGAGGTGAGGGAGGGGTGGGAGGTGTAAGATGATTTAAAATAGTTACACCTAGGCCCCTCTACTACCACTACTACTACTACCCTTAATATCCTCTTCTCTAATAATTCTCTTACTTCATACTAGCACAAATGACTAGTTAAAATGCTAGGCATAAAAATATTATGAGATATAAATGCACACATAAATATTTAAATAGACAAATAAATAAGCAAATAAATAAATAAATATTTACTACTAAGAAAATAGAGACGGGTTTTCGGGTCGTGACATTAGAGTTTATGTGACCTGTATGAAAGAGCTGTACGGATAAATATGGATGCTTCCAGAAACATCCGTACGGTTGGTTTGGGCATTACTGATTCTGATCTGTTTCAGACGGTAGGTTTTGGAAACCGTGTTTCCTGAAACAGATTTAAGTTCAGAAGTCCAAACTGTTAATGAGATCAAAATCTTAAAGGAGTTTAAGATTGGCGTAATCTCAAAGTTTCAGAATTACCCCTATACAAAGTGCAAATCGTTTGCAAGAGAAGGAAACTATATTTGGATTAATTCATTGCATGGACCAATGGCAGGCTTACGCCTTATTTTTGGGAATGCAAATGAAATATCCAATCTGTAAATTGTTTACAGATAATTTAGATTCCGTCCCTATTATGTTGCTTCATAATTAAATCACAAGATTTTGCTTCTGTTAATTAATTGGATTAGTTAACATCATTATGCAAAGACTATATTATATTATGTTTGACATAATTAAATAAATGATGCATATCTCTAAGCAAATAAACCTTCTTAAAACTTAAGTCAAGTGTCAATCCATGATTAAAACACTTGTGAGTACATGAGTAGTTTTATGTGGGTTACGCCCTAGCGTAGGCGCATTAATTCTATTCATCTATGAGCAAGATGAGTGAATCAGAGTTTCCTATACGTTTAAAATGGTTTGACTTAATTGGGCTATCAAAACAGTTTTTGGCCTAAGGCACAGATGAGATTAAAACATGTTTGACATAAGATGTCTAACAATCTCATAAAAGATCTAAGAGTCACATATGATGTGATTGATAAAGAGTTATCTACCTAAATAACTTGATTTTGAGCAGTCGTGCCCTAGCCGATTCAAAGTTGGGTGAAATACGGATCTTAGCCTACTTAAATTATATTATACAATTGTTGTATTTGAAGGTGTATAATTTAGTGGGAGTATTTATGAAATACATTATATGTCTCTAAATGATAATGGTATGAAATATATGTGTATATTTATTTGCATATTTTGTAGAATGTCTTAAACTATAATCATGTATAATCACTGCAATAGATCCCACTTAAAGAGAATAAGATTAACTTCCTTGACCTAGTCATGAGCTTAAGAATTGTTCTAAAGCAAGAACGGATGTTATGAATTCTTAATAAATCATATTCCTAAGAAACCTAATGCCTTAAGGGTGGACAAATACATTGATTAGAAACATGTGGGTGATTCTATATATGTCAATCGTCCTAAGACTTGCCATCATGTGTTTGGAACTTTAGAAGTATCTAAAACGTATGAATGCTTATGCGATAAGCAATCTCGTAGGAAACGTTCCTACAAGCAAGAGGGGCAAATAAAGTTTGAGATTGATTAGAGCCTAACATTCATGTGATGAATGAAAGGTATGTTAATAAGTTCTCATGTTTTGAACATAGAGAAACATATTAATTACCTTAGTTGGCTTGGTTATCATGTTAGTTTGGAACTAACAAACGGATTTGATATCAATTCATAAGCGACATTTGATGTTTAAAATGCTATGTCTTAATATCAAATGGAAATATTCTCAAACTCTAAAGGTTAATAAGGAGAAAGATTTAAGATAAAGGAAAGACAAAAGTTGTCAAGCCTAAAAGGAAATATTTGTGGCAAAACCTAAAATCCAAAGAATGTAATTTGTACCTTGGGAATAGGATTGACCGTTGGTGAAATCACAATTTGAATTAAAAGATCAAAAGGAAGGGTAGTTGGACTACCACTTCAAGTATTTATGTTAAAATTTTTACTTGTAAGGGTGAAAATTAACCTATGTGGCAATAATGATGCAATGGTTGCAACATTAATCATAGGAACTTGCGAAGTGTCTTTACCTAATAAGTTCATATTTGTTTTGAACAAATAGTGCTATGTTCTTATTTTAAGTAGAAATATTATTTTGGTTTCTTCATTAGAAGATTATAGATATTTCTTATTTCGAATAAGAAAGTGTTTCATTAAATATGATTTGCCTTATTGTATTGCTAATCATATAATGGGACTTAATATCCTTATCTTGGAAGAACAAAATAATGAGCATAACGTAAATAATGGAAATCTGAATATAAGGATGTAATCGTTACATTCTTAAAAAGCATTAATGTCTATATCAAATGATAAGAAACACATATCTAAAATTCTATGGGACGGGTTTTTAAATTCATATGATTTCGAATCATCTGATAGATGTGAATCTTAGAAATTGATCAAGATATCTTTTACTAATAGTAGTAAGAGGAAGTACTCTTTTGAACTTATACATTTTGATGTATGTAGTTTATTAAAGTAACAATGCTAGAAAGGATTTCAACACCTCATGGCAAAAGTATTGATGTACTCTGATTAGATCATAGTAATGAATATTTGAGCCTTGGACTCGATGGGAATTCTGCAGAAAGTCTGCAATTTAAGAAAAACAGAATCTGGAAATAGCAGCCGTACGGATGATATTCCAGAAGTTTACAGATTGTCTGTAAAACACAGTTTTTCGTCTCATAATAAGTCAAACTGATATTTAATTATCCTTTTGGATTTAGTGCTGGAAACAGCTGCGATTACACTAAATTGAGATTCGTGTAAGTAGGTTCGTTATACCATATAAGATATGGAATGAAAGAAAACTTGGTTTGTCTTTCATAAAGATTTGTGATATGATACTTTTGAGAAAAGTTTTGTCTTGGAAAAAATCACACCTAAATCTAATAAATGTATTTTATGGGATATCTTAATGATATTAATTTTACACCCTTTAGAGTACAAATCGTTTATCACTCTAAATAGCACTTTCGAGATAAATCGTTTGTCTCTAAAGAACTAGTGGGAGTAAAATGTATCTCGAAGAGTTCGAGACCCAAAAATGACATGGAACCTAAGATGGAGATTGAACAAAGTTTCACAAGGAGTTGTAGAAATTCGTTCAAGTATACACAAGAAATTTGCATAACTGATAGGATACTATCTATAACAAGAAATATTGATTTCTCGTAATAGAAAGTAATAGGGAAGATATCATTGTGAGTGATTGACCTATTACCTATCAAGATGAAAAGTCCGCTCCAGATTTAGATCAATGACTTGGAGTCATAAAACCTAAAAGTGTATATTGATTAAGCACGACTAATTGAGTAAAGTTAATTCATAATGTCGATTATGATAAAACTTTATCACCCGTAGTCATGCTTAATGTTATTAGAAATCCTAATTGTCATGACTTCATATTTTGAATATGTAATATGACAGATGGATGTCAAAACTATATTCCTTAACAGGAACTTACATTAGGATGTGTTTGATACAACCTAAAAGTTTTGATTGATCCATAAGATTCTAATAAAATATGCAAGTTGCAGAAATTCATGAGATGGATTGAAGCAAACTACTTGGAGTGAAATTTCATTTTGATGAAGTATTCAAAGAGTTTGAATTCATCAAAGATGAGACTTGTGATTACAATAAATTTAGTGGGAGCGTAATTTTATTCATAGTCTAATATATATATGGTTGATATATAAATCATTTTGAAAGAGTTTCTAAATGAAAGATTTGGATGAAGCCGCTTACATCCTTGGACTGATTTATGGAGATAAATCTAAAAACATTGATTGGTTAAAGTCAAATTACTAATAAAGACAAGATAGTGAAAAGTTCACCATGCAAGACTCTTGGAGAGGTTACTTGCGAAAGTCTAATGGCATTAATCTTTGCAAGATTTAGTCTTAGTAGAAGACTAATGAGCAAGAGTACAAGATTAGGATTCTATATGCTTCGGCAATTGGATCTATCATGTAAGCCATTTAAATGTACTAAGACCGTATGTCTCATATACTTGGAGTATGATGAGATGATACCAATCAGATCCTAGTGAGAGTCACTAGTTAAGAAACACTCTTATGTTCTCTAAGAGGAACTAAAAGATGCGTTCTTGATCTTTGATGGAATAAAAGATGACTTGTAATAGTTACATAGATGCATGCTTACAAACCAACAAAGATAAATATTGCAGTATAAATACATGTCTAAGTTTAATAATGGTGTTAGAAGAGTTCTAAGTATACCATTACTATTCTACAAAAGGTTGAGAATCTAGTCGCATGGGATGCAACTACAAAATTGTTTGAATAAGATAACAATTAGTAAACTAGAAATTGTTTCTAGTGTCACTAATTTAATGTACCTTCATTGTGTTAATAATCGTTATTACACAAGTCAAGGGACTAATATATTATCTAGACATATACTCAAATATTTCTATCTTACTCGAGAAATCGTCAAAGATGGGAGATGTCAAAATATGCAAAATACCTCATGATAATAACAAGGATAATTATCTTACATAAGCTCGTTTGCAATTATGATGGAGATCATAACTAATCTCAATGGGTATTGGATACGCGTAGATTGGGCCTAGTGCAAGTGGGAGATTGTTGGATATTATGCCCTAGGCCCTTGAGAAAGGCCTATGCGTTATATCATAGCTTCATTGTTATAGAGATAACAAACCCGACTATTATATCTTTTGCATGTTTATTATAATGATCATTGTCCCTAGCACTTATGAAGGCCGAGCATGAGTTTGATGGATAATCATATGATGATTATAGCGCATAGGATGCGGATTAAACTTGTGGGTACATGTTTGAGAACAAGTACTGGATAGACCCGTTATGAGATTTATGTCATGATCAAATGTCATAATTAAATCTCATAATAGTTATATCATTCATCCTTAGACCTGAGATTATCATAGTCTTCCACATGATAAACATTATGTTTGACGTACTCAAACGCTACCCCTAACCGGGTGGTTATAAAGGCTACGATTGGCATAATCGGATTCCTGTAGGGAAGAATGATAAGTCAAGATGGGATTTGTCCCTCTCTCAAGAAAGATATCTGCTTGGCCACTCGATGAGTGAGATTGATAAAAGTGTACGGCTGTACCCAAATGAATTGAAGCGTTCAATATTATTTGCTCATATCAATCTACTCGAGATCGAGAAAGCATTGGACAATATAAGTTGATGTGGACCATGAATTATGTCCAATATGATATCGTGTGACAAAGGGATTGTGATATGTTCTATAAGGTTACTTTGAGCTTTCAAAGTTATACTAATTAGGTAGTCATAATGGCTTGCTAGAGTCCGCTTATGACTTACGGGTTATAACTTGTTCGGACTCGTTGCCAACTTAGTATAATCCTATTGGGTCACACACAATAGAACGGATTGAATAAGGCACAGAAAACAGGAAAAACTAGATCCTGCTGGAAGGATCCGTACGGATGGTTTGGGAGCCACCCAACCAATCCGTATGGATGGTTTGTCCGGCTGAAAACAGTTTGTTCAAGACTTCTTGTTTGACAAGGAATTCTGATCCCAAAAGGAATTAGGTTAATACCCTACTATATATATGTGTAGCCGGGTTTGAGAAACCTAATGGTTGATTTTAGAAATCATAACATGTTGTTTGAGAAACAATTACACACATATAGAGGGGATTATTAGTTTTGAGATTTAGAATCATCAAAACTCAATAATCAATGGAGCAAAATAATTCCTACGAAGAAATCATTTTTTCATCAAGCCTTGGGTCTAGCAATCCAGATCAAGAAGGTGTTCTTAATATCCGTTCGACGTGTGGATACCGATGGAGGGTGTTTCCTTTAGCACCTCAAAGTCTGTGTTCATGGATTCGATCTTCAAGGGTATGTTTCTTTTATCTTGTATTTAATTTAATTAACATGCACGGATCCGGGCTCTTGGGTGTTTGATTTTATCTGTTTATTCCGCTGCGCATGATGCATCAAAACCCAACAAAGGCTTTCTATGAGATGAATCAACCATTTGGGAGGTTTAAGTATCAATCTTTAACCATCCAAATGGTTATTTTGGCTCAAAGCCATGTTCATCAACTTTTTGCCTAATTCCCCAATTATTGCCTTGATCATGCCCAAAAGCCTTGTGTTTTGGTGTTTAATTTATGGTCAAAGGCATAGGGATGTTGTTATGCATGTTTTGGTACAATAAAATAAACTGAAAAGATCATTTCCAGTCCAGTTTCAGCAGGATGCTCTGTTTCTGCCTGAACTGGACTGCTTTCTGATAAGTCTATAAAAATTCCCAGGACAACCATCGTAAGCCGTACGGATGGTTTGTCTAGGGAATTGTTTTTTCCAGTTTTCCCCATTCTGTTAAGAAGTTTTGCAAATAAACCCTTTTTTCGTTAAATCCTAAAATGTTTTTCTGTTAAGTCAGTTTCTCCCATATCTAAAATACACACACACACTTGCACGTTGTTGGTCAACAAATTAGGAGACTCGTTTTTTCTGAGGCGGATTGGGTGAATGATGAAAAGTTCTTCCCAAGATGTAACATGACCTCCGAACTCACAATCTCTAATCTTTTTTTGTTAAATTTGGGTTTAAAATTAAATTAACATGGCGACTCCGTTTCATCAAACATAAAGTCCCGAGTTTGATCCTCGTGGAAACATTTCTCCATTTCCTGCAGGCATCTCACAGATATGAGGCACCTTCTGGGCTTCTCTGTGCGCACCTCAGGCAAGGGTGTCCCTCTCAAGGCTTTGAGGGATAAGGTGGATGCCTATATTATCGTTAATGCAGGTCAGATGCACCTCACTAACACTCGCATTATAGCTGTCCGCGGCTTTCTGTGGTGGGCCTTTTTTGAGATGATGTTCGCTAACCATGCGTCGACCGCCTTGTTTACTCTGCTGAGTTGCTTGAAGGACATGCAGCATGTCACAGATGCTAGCTGGGGATTAGCTGGCTTGGCCCATTACTACGTGGCCATGGATGAGAGTTCTCGAGATCGGGCGAACGCTGGCTTAGGCGGTTATAGCCATACTTGGAAGGTATGACGTTCACTTTTTGCATTCCCCTTTCTATTTTAGCCCTAGTTTATTCTGTCTTGATGGCATGTTTATTTTGACCATTGTATATTGACACTTTTCATGTTTCTCCCATTTGCAGGCTTGGGGTTATGCCATGTTTGGCCTCTTCAACTTTGATCTCCGGGACAACACCATTATGTTCCCGGATACACTGAGGTGCCGCAAGGGCAACAGAGATACCAGCGGTGAGCATGCTGAGGGGGCAGACTTCTCAGTGGAGCACATGCGGTGATACCTTGATGAGTGGGTTGCCGTTCCCGAGGTTTCTACTGCTCTCTTTCCTTGGAGGATTTTAGGGATCGAGCAGGCTTACTGGCAGTCGGGTCTGAGGCTGTTGATGATAGGCCTCGGTGGGGGATGATTCTACTTGAGAGAGCGAGTCTCTCGCCAGCACGATGGTGACAGGCTGGATCTTATTGTCCCACTGGATCCACCGGCCCATATGCTTAATTCTTATGCCATCGAGGATGAGGAGAGAGATGACCTCATTATCGGCCAGGTTGCCTTCGACCACATGCATCTGGAGGCAAATTATCAGGATTTTCTGACTCGCCTCATGCACCGGCTGATCATAGAGGGTGACCAGGCTCAGCTCCAAGGAGTTTTCCATGTCCCTTTTCGTCCGTAACTCGGACCAGCTTCATTTTCCTACAGTATGGCTGAGGGGATAGAGAGCATCGAGGACCTTCCCGCCCAGTACGATATGCCTGAGGGACTCGTACCTCCTACTGATGCGACCATGGTATGATCTATGACCCTTATCTTGTCATTTTTGTCATTCTACCATTTCATGTCTCTGCTTATCATTTATCTAAAGATTTTTGACATCTCTGTTCGTTTCATCTAAACAGGTGCCCATTGCCGAGTACAGGGAGGTTGCAGGATTTCTTGCCCAGTTTATGGCCTATGCCAAAAGGGTGAAGAGAGACAGTGGAGCTCTTAGGCCAATTGGCTCGCCAGACAGCAGAGTCAGCTTCTTGCGGGAAGAGACCTCGGACTGACGAGTGATCACGCGGCAGTGGCAGCGTCTCCTGTATTTTGATCCCCGAGTTGATAGGATCCCCCATTCCCTTCTTTCATTTGGTTGATGTATTTATTGCCTCGGTGTAGGCGAAGACAATTTTCCTTCTTTTTGGTTTTTACCTATGCAACAGTTAATTCCTAACTCTAACACACATACTTTTGTTAATTTTAGTTTTTGTTTATGACTGTGTAATTTGGTCAACCGCATGATCTTTTATGAGATGGATTCGTGTTGGGTCATTTGCATGTGATGAACGAACTTTTTTGGGTGAGTTTCTGAGGTGCTCGAGACATATTTTGGCTTGTCGGGCAACCTGAATTTGAGCAGAGTCTCTGCTGTCTGAAACTGGGGAGATTTCTCGTATGAGACATCCTTTGAATTTCCTCGAGGATTTGGTGTCCGAACTTGTATATAAACACCTCTAGTCCGTCCTAGAATACCATGCAGCCTTAAAACAATTTTGGGAACTTTTCTTTTGGAGTAAAATTCTCAACCTTTTGCTCCCGATGGCCCCAAGAAAGTCCGTCCCTTCATCAATAATTGTTGATGAGTTCTCCCTAGACTGAGAATTAGTGGTACGCTACAAGGAGGACTTAGGAACGTTCTTTCGTGCGTTTGACAAGTCTCGCCAAGAGAGATTTGTAGAGATGTTTGGGTTCAATATTATTTTCACCTTAAAGAATCTAAAACCGGATTGGGACCTTTTAAATGGAGTTGCATACTTTTGGGATCCTTCGACCCACCTTTTCAACTTTTCACTTAATGAGATGGTTCCCACTATAGAGGAGATAGCGGCTATCCTAGATATGCCATTGACTGGGGTGATTGCGGTTCCCAAGTATGACAAGGTACCGGCGGAGTCTCTTAGGGACTTATTGAAAATAGGCCTTCCCGAGGTGCAGAGTTATATTCACTACCGTCATATTGATCTCCATGCTTTGCCTAGGAGATTTAGGGGTCGTATGACTCATACTCATGGCGTGGATTCCCAATGTTGCCTCTTGGCATTGTGCTTATTCCAAAATGTAGTTTTTATAAGCAAGTGTGGCATGGTGGACACGGAGCTCGTAGACATTGTTTTACAAGCTAGAGGACGGGCCTTCAACGTCGTTCCTCTTATCTTAGGGGAGACCCTTCATGGTCTTGATGAGTTACACCGAACCGTCTCTATGACACGGGAAAGTCCGCTGTTATTGACTATTTGGCTTAGAGAGAATTTTAAGTTGTTGAGCTCTTCGACTGAGTATTCTCCTTACACTTTGCATTGGTGGAGATTGTTAGTGAATGGTCTAAGCGTCGAGGAGTGGGCTCATCTTTTTGCGAAAGCGGAGACTGATGATATTGCTTGATGTCCACCCTTTTGGAAGGTGAATAGGTTCGTGGCTAATACCCTTGGATATGACAGGTTTGTCCTTCCGGATTTGAGAGATTCCTCTTTTTATTTTGCTCGGAGGATGATGCGATAGTTTGGTCAGCAGCAGGACACTTTTGTGTTAGGGGGACGGCCTCAAGATGTTTCTTTCATGGACTCGGAGTTTGCTACGAGCTTGGCTCATGATTGGGGGCAAGGCACCAATGTGGACCGTTGGACCAATCTTCGTCATGATGGAGGGAGCATTTATTTATCGGATAAATATCTAGATCGGCTCCTTAAAGAACTCCATCCCAGCGTCGAGGGTATTGATGAGATTCGCCGTTCTCTGTTGGGGGCCCAATTCGAGCCTAGCTTGAGTTTGAGGCAGAAGGAAGCTAAGGAGGATCCTTCTAACATCAGTGTGGATGCTACTCAATACTTTCTGGATAGTGACTTTTACAAGAAGAGGGCAAATGGACTTCCCGGTAAATTTCAATCTCTTGACAGGCCTCACGTGTTCACAAGGTTGACTCCCACAAAAGTAAGGATCCCACTTTTTTATCACTTTTGGGTATATTTGTGTATTTTATTTATACTTGTTGTATTTTTAAGACTTCTTAAATTAATCATTGTAGATTATTTAATTTCTGGATTTGTTGATTATTTTGGGGATGGCCAAGAATACATGCAATTTAATAAATAAAGTATGCATGAACACTTTAAGTATAACACCTAACATAGAGTTGGGATTTAATTGCTAGTTGGTAACGTACCTTTGCTGTGTTTACCTGCAGAGAATGAAATATCGGGGGTCTACCAAATTGGTAGCAGAGGTGTGGAGCATGTTGCCACTAGGAAGTGCTGTGAGGGAGAGGATCCGAGCTTTGGGCTTTGGTTCATTCTTTGATGTTGAGCAGGCTATGGAGGGACCAGAAGGTGATGGGTCTGGTAGAGATTATGCGGGAGTATTGGTGGGACACCACCCATACTTTCCACTTCAGTTGGGGAGAGGTTACCATTACTCCTACCGTCTTTGCAGCTATCACTGGGTTGCAGTCCACTGACGTAAACTTGCCTTTTGATGAGAGCTTGTCCGAGGATCCACATCGTCAAGCTGATTTGATTGGGATGCCGTTGGCTCGAGGTGTGAAGGGGAACGGCTTTGAGGCAGGACGTTTGAGGACCTTGCTTGACAGAGCTATTCGGGGCTTCGTAGAGGGTGTCAGTGACAGAGATTGTCTGGTGCGGGCCATTCTGTGGTATAGCCTGTCGCAGACTTTGTTTCCAAGTGCTGGCACCTTCTATCGATTTTCTTTATTGGGTGCTCTAGCTGATCTGGAGCAGGCGAGTCAGGTTTCTTAGGGCAGAGCTGGGCTGGCGAAGATGTATAGAGCCCTTGATTTCTGCTCAAGATCCAGTACCTTATCTTTTGACTTCTTCCATTTTGCTTTTGAGGTAACTTTCTGACTCACTCTTTTATGCCATAACTGTCCTCCGTTTAGAACTGTATAGACTGAAATATTTTCCTTTTCCACAGGTGTGGGTTTATGAGCTCTTCCATATTGCTCCCTTCGGTGTGCAAGGGGTGAAGGAGGTCCCATTAATAAGGTTCTGGGTGAAGAGGAACCGGTTGGAGGGCCGTGGCAAGGCCAGGAAGACGCCTGATTTGGAGATTTTTTCTGCAAGGTTGCAGGGTCCATTGCATGAGGATTTCCAGTTCCTCCCTTGGTCTGATAGGGTGCTAGCATGGGTAGGCCTTGTTCAAGAGTTTACCGCTTCTCGGTGTTTCTTGGTGGGGCTGACTGGTGATGCCATGTACTTGGGCGAGAGGGTATGTAGGTAGCATAGTGCGTACCCTATGATCTGGGCTCTGGCTGAGCCACCTCGGAACATGCTATATCCCATTAGGCTTCGGGCGAGCGGTGATTACGTTGTGAGGACTCTGGCTAGTCATTACCAGAGTGGTGGTGACTATGCTTGGTATGTAGAGCATGTGCTGGTGAGTCCGTAGGTGGCGGCTAGGAGGTAGGCAGGTGGCAACACGACCAGTTCCAGTAGGGGAGCTAGGCATGCTATGGATATGACACAGTTTCCAGACACCGTTAGGGTGCGGCGTGGCGGCATCGATGTTGACTTTGACCTTACTCCGACTAAGGCTGATGAGGGCACTAGGGCCCAGCTTCCTCCGCTTTGAGCTACAGTATGATACCCTTTGCTTTTTGTTTCTGTCTTGCACACACACACACACTTCTAGACTTGTCACCTCTGATGGCGGTTATTTGTCCCAGGTGACTCGGGAGGCTTATATCCGCTCTGTCCACCGGGGCAATATCTTTGAGTGTTTATTTAGGAGCTTAGTTGCTGCTTGTACCTGCCGCCAGGAGGATGTGATAGCACCGCAGCGCCGAGAGAGAACGCCTACGGAGGCTACCTCTGCGCCCCACGCCCATCGGAGGTCTGTCAGAGGGAGAGGCTCTAGAGCCGGTGGATCCCACTATGTGCAGCAGCGGGGCCATGGAGATGATGATGCCAGTGATGATGAGGATAAGGAAGTGGAGATCGAGGAGAGCTCGGACTACATGTAGTCCTTATTGCCTATATTTGTTAGAGAGGGAGAGAGAGAAAAACAAACAGATAATCTATGTACATTATTTTATTTGTTTTTTATGTATTTAATTAATTAGTATTTTATTTACATGTCTTTATATTTGGTACAATGCATGAGACTTAGGGGTAAAATGGGGATTATACACACTGCTTGGGTGCTATCTTTTGTGACTCGTAACCTTTGAATTATCTGAAACGGGTCCATTCCGGTGTTTGGTGGAGGTGGGCCCACAAATCTGTTGGTGACAGATGAAGTGGCCGCGTGACCAGTTATCCAGTAAGACTGGCCGCGCAGACAGTCTGTGATCTGACATGTTTTTTGCCAGATTCTTCCTTGTATGATCAGGACTCGAACTCCTTACCCTTTTTTAACAGCAGCCTGTGCAGACAGACGGGACAGACATCAGTTTTCTTTATTTTTGCTCTAGATTTCGACCTTTTTTCGCTATTCTGATGGAGAGACACCCATGATTTATGCGGAGAAGTAAAGCTACTTTGTCAAAGGCTTGAAGATATGGATTCAAAAGATTTCTAAGACGACTCGTGCATCTTTCGATAGGAGATTTGGGATCAAGTGTCTTTGGTCGCTGTTCAGAGTTAAGTCAGATGAGAACATGATTCGCGCTACTGCGATGTTCTGGGATGAGGACCATCACGTGTTCAAATTTTTTTATAATGAAATCACCCTTACGTATGAGGAATTTATGGCTCTATGCGGAGGGAGAGTGACGGATAGGGCGGCCATGCCTCAATATCAAGTACCTCCAGAGATTCGGTTTTCCCAACTGCTCAATATTTCTGTCGAAGACGCTAGAGGCTTATTCTTAGGGGATAATGTTGATATCTGCGGGCTTCCGATTAGGTTCATAAATGGTGTGGCAGATTCTGACACTGCTTTGGATTGTCTAGCTCTTTGTTTGTTTGCCTCGGTCTTGTTTCCTCCTTATGTAGGGGTAGGCACGATGGGTTGTATTGACATGGTGGACCAGGCTCGAGTTGAACGTAGTATTATCCCTGTCTTACTTGGGGAAACCTTACACAGTATTGGCGAGTTGGCTTTTGTCTCTCGCAAGATGTCTCGAGGTAGTACTCGGTTATTGCACTTGTGGTTGCATGAGAGGTTTAGAGTATTGGATGAGCCTGTTGGTCAGGTGCCGCCTTGGGCTTGTCAGAGTAGGCGGATAGTGGCACCATTTGTAGGGATGGCTCAGTCTGCATGGGTGTCATATCTGGCATAGATGGGCACAGCTCAGATCAAGTGGGTAGTACCTCATTGGGAGGTTACTAGAGCACGGTGGATCCAGGGTGAATTTTGTCTGATTTGCGTCCCTACTTTTGATGAGACTACTTACTACTATGCAGTGCGAGTTTACCGACAGTACAATATGCCTCAATTTATACCTCCTTTGTGGGACCGGACTTATAACAGGATTAATGTTAAGATGCTTCCCATGAATGCTGGAGTCACAGTGCTCTTGGAGCAGTGTTGGTCTTATGCTCATATGCCCAGCGTGTTTTGTATACAGCGGGTCCGTGACACACTTCTGTCTAGAGAATACTTGGACTGGTATCAGACGACTTTGGGGGAAATTAGACAGACTATGAGACAACTGAGACGTAAGGTGGTGATCCCTTATGTTTCAAGTAGGCGCTTGAGGAGGGAAGAGACTCTACAGTGTGAAGTAGAGGCCGAGTTGGTTCAACTTGCACCTCTTGATAGGAAAAGAAAGAAGGAAGTCCCTAAGGGGGTGACCCAGTTTAGGAAGGCTTTATTTGTGGATCCTACTAGACAGGCTAGACGCGGACAATGAGATAAGAAGCCAAAGAAAGAAGAGGAGGAGTGACTCCGAGTATCCAACCACAGTCATTACAGACACATAGTTTAGCTATTGTTTGTTTTTAGTTTATTTGAATTTCATAGCAGGTTATGTTAGTCACAAGTTCTTTCGAGCTTAGACTCATCAAATAAATGTTAACGTATAATGACTTGTGGAAATAGAGATTTTGCTTTCAGTTATACACAAATGTTTGCTTTATTGACTTTGCTCAAACCATATTTGGATTTTTATTTATTTTTGAGACCTCACCTTTGAAGGCTGCCAACGTTCCCCTTTTACAAGTAGGGCTAAGGGGCTCGGCTAAGGGGCTCGGGTCACCGTAGTTCATTTCTGATTGTAGAAAGGGAAGACAGAAGAGGGGGAAATTCAGAACACGTTTTTTTTTTTTTTTTTTTTTTTTTTTTTTTTTAAGGGGGAGGCCGTTGTAGAAGACATCTTGATGGAGAGTGCCGCTTGCAGGAGAGGACCGTAGTGGTCAGTTGTAGTAGTGGCGGAGCTTGTAAAACTTGACGGGGAAGAGGCCATTGTTGTCCATATATACCCATTCTTCATTCTGTTTCACCAAACGACCCATTTCGATGAGCTGTCGGATCTTGTCTTTCAACTCTTGGCAATCGTCAGTACTATGCCCTTCATTCTGGTGATAGGAGCATGTTGGTCCCAGAGACACAACAAGGGTATGAAAAGAGGCTAGAGGGGGGGTAAATAGCCTATTAAAATTTCAACCCTTTTTTAAAATTCAACCTTTATGCTTACACTTGAATTTTGCGGTAGATAAAAACCACGCGGTCAAGTATAAAATGCACAGCGGAAGTTTTCGTTGAAACAAGTTGAGAGTTGGTTTTGATAAGTTCAATGCGGTAGGATAGTTTGCGGTAGGTTAAAATGCGGTAGGTAGGAGTGCGGTAGGTTAATGTGAGGTAGGTTGAGAGATTGAAAACTTGTGTCTTAGAGAATTTTTGGCAAATGATAAGTTAGTCAGATTTTAACTTAGGCAATGAGGTAGACAAACAAACCCAATTCACAATTGTTCTTAAATCTGAAAGATCAAACACTAAAAGACAAACAAGATTAATATGAACAAGTGAAGAACAATATGAACAAGATGAACAAGACTTAAAGTAAATTTGCAGAAAGGTAAAGTGCAGTAAGTAAAGAACACAATGATTTGGAAAGGTTCGATCTGTTAAAAGATCTACGTCCTTTACCAAGATGTTCAGTCTTGGATTTTGAATGAGGTATATATTGATTCTTGAGTACAGATTACAGAGATGAAGTATTGAATCAACACCTATTTCTATGAAGTTCAAATCCTAGACTTAGACCAGTGTATCCCTAATGATTCAATCTATGTGATTGATCAATCGGGGTGAGTGTGTGTGTAAAGAATCAATAGCTCTTTGGAATCTATATGATTTTAGAGCGTAATGAATCTTGTGTGAGAGGCTTGAGATTTGATCTTGAAGGTTGCTGGAGATTTGTTGAAGACTTGAAGGTTGAGTGTTTGAAGATTCGAAGGATTCTGGAAATCTTGAATATGATCTTCAATCACCAAGAATTTCAACAGCAATTTCTCTCTTAGAATCTCAGCTTTTTTTTCAATGAAGAACACAAGGACTATTTATAGCCTTGATGGAGAAACTAGCCGTTTGAATTCTTGGAGGGCAAGTTTGGAGGACAATGAGCTGTTGATTTCTAATTGGAGCTCATTCTGAGATGTCCTTTTGTTGCAGAGTCATGGTGGTCCAACTGTACTATGATGACAGTTGTATTTAAATTTGAAATTTGAATTTGCAACGTTCTAAACTAACCAAGGTAAGGACACACGTGTGACTATGGTTAAGTTTGAACCAACTTGAGTTTCTTCAACCATAGTTCCATGCGGTAGAGATTCACGCGGTAGGATGGAATCATGCGGCAAGGTTATCTGCGGCAAGCATAGAGAATGCGGCACCTTGGTCATGCGGTAGGTTACATGCGGCAGACATATGACCTACCTCATTTCTCCAGACTTAGAAAAATTGAGGGTCCTAATCAGCTAAGCCTATCAAACTAGAAGGTGGACTATTCTAAATGAAGTATAAGTACTTCTTACAATATATCTTAAAGTCCACAAAGAGTAAAAAAATAAGGTTATGGGATCAATCAAATCTAGGTAATAGGAGTGGTTTATAAATAAGCATACCCAACAATCTCCCCCTATTTGATTGAGACCATTACCTACTATAACAAAGGCTAATTCATTGTACTAGGTAAAAACATGTTTTCAAGAATAAATATTTTATTAAATATCATGTCCCAAGTCAATACACACTCTAAGCCAATGTCATAGATTTCTATCATCCTAAAAAGAAAAACAAATTACTAATCCTAGAAGATAGAAATATTATTTGAAGCATTTCAAGATAAGTAATCAAAGAAGGATAGAGATGCATCAAACACAATAAACATACTCCAAATAATAATCATTGAGGCAAAGGAGTAATGGTCACAAAAGAGAAATTTTTGTCAAGTTACAGACCCAAAATAAAAACAGAAAAGTAAATTGTTTTAAACATTAAACATAAAATGTTTCAAATGACAACATACGGTCATATCAAATGCGGTCAATATCGATGAGGTCTTCAATGAATTTTGCGGCAAGAGGAAAGCGGTAAGCTGGGATATTCAATCCTGGAATCGTGACTGGAGCAGTGACTCCATCTTCTTCTTCCTCTTCACCGTGAGCTTGAACATTGCCGTGACTTGCTTCAGGAGGTTAAAAAGCTTCCTGCGCAGCTTGAATCACGCCTTGTCGATTAAGCCTGTTCATTACCGTATTGATGCGGTTGGATAGGAGGTCAATCTTGGTAGATTGTCCTTCAATTCTGACGTTGTTGACTTCAATGCGGTTGGTTTGAACTTTCATGGCTTCGGTCATTGCGGCAATTTTGGGAGTAAACTTTTCTGCAACCGTAAGAAGTGCGGTATTTGTTTGAACCATAATTTCCTCCTTTAGAGAAGATTTCAACTTCTTCAGCTCCTTGCCCAGCTCATCCTTAATTTCAAGTTTATCATCATTCATTGACTTTGAAAGTTCTTTGCTTGCCCCCTCAACCCCACTAACAACACTGTTACTAATGTAATCAGTTTGTTTTCTAAGAGCATCTTTGAGTGCGGCAAGAGTGAGGGAAGGAGTATCCGCTGCGGCAGGAGGTGGAGAAGCGGTAGAGGTGCTAGTTGTTCTGCCAATGATGTCCTTCACGGCCTTTGTTATCACAACACTCTCCCCCTTAATGGTCGAAATCATTTCGGAGGGAAGTGCGGCAACATCTCGCTTCAAAGCGGCTTGATCAGTTTTCAACTCAATAACCTCTTCTCGAAGTGCCACCATACTAGACACTAGAGATTCAACCTGTGATTGGGTGTCTGCCTGCATCTGAGTCAAAAGTTTAACTACGGCAAGGAGCTCAGCAGTGGATGATGCAGCAGCCTCAGGTTGAACGGTCAAAGGGGTGGGCACGGCAGGGTCAGGAACTGCGGTAGGAGGAACTTCAACGTGTTGCTCAGAAACATTATCTCTTGGTGACATTGTCTCATCATCACCAATATCTTCAACAACAACAACAGAATCCATCTTTTCAGGAACAATAACTTCAACATTCTCAACATCCATAGCTTGACCACCTGTGGACTTATCACTTTCAGTAGAGCTTGCCTTCTCATCTTCTGAGCTTTCATCAACTAAACCTTTGTCAATAGGTTTGGTTGGGGGTGCGGCATCATCAGCCTCAGAGGTATCAACATTTTCATCTTCAGTTTTCTCACTCTCATCTGCGGCAGACTCATCATTGCCCTCAGAGTGAGAGACTTCTTCCATATCATCTAGTTGAGCATCCAACACAAAATTCTTCGAGATCTTTGGAGGAGCCACTGTAATATCTTCATCAGAGGTGAAGACTGGAGATGGAATTTCTGGGGATGGTTGCTTGGAGACCTTCGCCTTTTTAGAGATCTTGATAGGACTTGGAGTGTGAGATCTCTTTTTGAATTTTTTTAACCTTCTCAACATGTCTCTCCCCCTGACTAGATGCATGTTTAGAGGATGATTTGGATTTGGAGGGCACGGTAGGTTGAGGGACAACATAAGGTTGTTTTGGTGCGGTAGGGAGAGGCTTGGAAGGTTTTGATTTTGGAGGAGGTGAAAGCGAAGGTGAAGGGGATCTTGATGGTGCGGTAGGAGGCACAGAAGGTTTAGGTGTGGCAGACTTTGTTGGAACGGTAGAAGCAATCTTGATTCCTTGGGAGACTGGCTTTGGCTTCCTTACCAGATCCTCAACCTTTTCTTTACCTTTAACAGAGGTGGGAGGAGAGGAGATTGCAATACCTTTAGACTTGGCCTTCTCTGCGGTAGCCTTCTTTCGCTCCTTCTTAAATGCGGCAGCATCCTCATCAGACATGATCCTATCACCCAAATTACCCAATCCACGCTTAGTGTATCTTGGTGGTTCATAGCTCTCAATTGGATCTTTGAGAAGATAACTCCTGTACATCTCGTCACCAAAATTGTTGCGGTAATTGCCTCTCATCGACTTACGGCAGAAGTCTTTTGTGGTGGAGATAGGCACATTGTAGTTCTTGTTTTTCTCATACAGATCTTTGATTCGGAGGGTTAGACCCATCAAGTAGGAAATCAACCTACTGTTCGTCCGGTACTTGGTTTCGCCTTCATCTGCCGCATCCTTATATGATAGGATGTTTGCCTTCAAAACATCGTAGATAATTTGGCCCCAGTCCAACTTCTTTCCCAGATAGATAGCAGCACATATCATCCATTGGGTGTTGTTAAAATTAGCATGGTTGCCAGTCTTGCAAAGCAATGCATGATCCACCAGATGCCCAATGTGGTACATAATCTCACCTACATCCTTTCGCTGAATTCTCAGAATATCTGCCGTGCCAGCAAGCTTCTTAGCAAGGCTTAGGGTTTCTAATCGTGAAATAGTTTCTGGTCCATCTCTACTCATTTTAATGCCAAGGGCATGAGCTAAGTCGCTAGCATCAAAGGATAGAGGGATGCCCATGACAGAGGCTTTGATAAACTTAGGATTTGAATCAGGCTCATCAGCACTTTCCATCTCAACAGCAGAGGTGAAGAATTCATCAACAAACGCAGGTAGATGGAAGTCTTGTTGAAGCGTAAAGAACGGTAAGATGCCGGACTTGTTGAGCCTAGCCAGAATGTTGCGGCCAATGGCATCCTTTTTAAGATCTTCAAGATCTCGAACTATGCCAGGAATAAAGTGATTTAGATCCTGAAAGAAAACAAAGTAAAGTTGAGAACGAGGTAGATCGTGCGGTCACTTGACAAGAGTGTAAAGAAATGGTGGTGCGGTCAAGTGAGGCACGGTAGGGAAGAAATACGGTAAGGAGAAGATGGAAATACCATGGTTACCGCAAACAACAAAGTGTTGCAAAAAAAATGAATCAAAATGTGAACATGTCATAAACACTAAATAACAAAAGAGGGTATGAAAAGAGGGATCAAAAATATGAACTATGTCAAGAACACGAAGAACATTTTGATGAACACGATGAACATCATAAGCACAGTTACCCAGAATCCCAGAAAAGTGACTAAAACAAATGAAAATGACCTGGGAATAATCGGAAATGCCTATAGTTCAATAAAAACACATCAATTTCATGATCTAAACAACATCAAACTCAGAAATTAAAAGAGGAGAACTCGAAAATGTAGAAAAACCATTTGAGTGAATCTTAACTTCAACAAAACTGGAAAAATCCTATGCAATCAAGAGTTATACTGACTAGAAACAAAATAAACAATCAATGCAAGATTTTCATATAACTATTTTAAGAGAATGAAGAACAAATTGAAAAAAATTTCAAGGAATATGAAGAGTTTTCGAGATATCTACCAAAAATACGAAAAAAATTGAAAAATTGAAAATTCATACCATAACAACGATGGGAGGAGTGGATTGAATAGGAGGTTCGTCCCTTGTTTCAGCAGATTTTGAAGTCTTCTTAGATGGGTGTTTAGAAGTCATTTATATATTGTGAGAATGAGAGTAAGAAAGGCGGTTCTAGAGAGAAGTTTAGAGAGAGAGAGAGAGAGAGGTTTTGAAGTTTCTGATAAAGTAATATGAGCAGAGTGGTGGAGAGAGAAGGAGGTGGAACGTTTTTGATGGAAGGTGCTTTTCAGATGTCAGAGTGATGGGATGATGGGAGGGGGTTAACTCTGCAAAAAGGGCGGATGTGACCTAGGGTCTAGTTTTCATTAAATGCAAGGTTGCAGAGGGTCACATCGGACTAGCCAATGACGGCTTAGATATTTTTAAGGAATAAAAATTAAATGCAAAAAATTAATGCCCTAAAAGATTTGAATTTATTAAAAGCGTGGGAAAATAGGAAGTTACCTTTATGCCCTTGAGGTAGATATGACCAGAACATCCTAAATATCTTTAAGTTTGAGTAACTTACCTGGGGTCCTTGTGCGGTAACTATGAAGTTGATCGTGACATGTGCGGTCGATTGAGGTCTTACCTTGCTTGTTTTAGCTTTTGGTATATGCGGCAGCATAGTTGATGCGGCAGACATGAGTTGCGGTCAAGTGAGTTTAGAGGTTTGTGTTATATGCTTGACCGTGAGTTGGTCTGCCGTGGACCTATCTTGATATTGAACTTTTGACAAACATTAGTACAAGAAATTATATGGACAAGTTTGAGTTAGAGTTCAAGCATACCCATTTCTCCTCTTAGATACCTAAATCTCTTGGAATCAAGAGCCTTGGTGAGAATATCTGCAATTTGATCATCAGTACTCACATACTCTAGATGGATATTACCCTTTTCAACATGATCCTTGAGAAAGTGGTATTTGATATCAATGTGTTTGGTCTTGGAATGCATGACAGGGTTGTTGGAGACAGCAATGGTAGATGTATTGTCACAAAAGATTGGACAATTTTCTTCTTTGATTCCGTAGTCAACCAATTGTTGCTTCATCCACAGCACTTGGCAGCAGCAGCTTCCAGCAGCTATATATTCAGCTTCTATGGTAGATACAGAGACTGGGGCTTGTTTCTTGCTTGCCCATGAAACTAGTCGATTTCCAAGGAAATGACAAGTTCCACTCGTGCTTTTCCTGTCAATGGTACATGCTGCATAATCTGCATCTGAGTAACCTATAAGATCAAAAGTTGAATCTTTGGAGTACCAAAGTCCATGGTTAATAGTCCCAGATAGATATCGAATAATACGTTTAACAGCAATAAGATGTGCTTCTCAAGGATCCGCTTGATAACGAGCACAAACGCAAACACTAAACATGATATCTGGCCTACTAGCAGTTAAGTATAGGAGAGAGCCAATCATACCTCGATATAAGGTTTGATCAACCTTCTTACCTTTCAAGTCTTTATCTAGCTTGTTACCAGTAGCTATAGGAGTGTCGTATGCCTTTGCATTTTCAAGTCCAAATTTCTTGATAAGATCTCTTGTGTACTTAGCTTGGTTGAGGAAGATGCCTTCAGCACATTGTTTAATTTGAAGTCCAAGGAAGAATGTCAATTCTCCCATCATGCTCATCTCAAATTTGCTTTTCATGAGTTTCTCAAAACGCTTACACAACAATTCATTAGTAGAACCAAAAATAATATCATCTACATATATTTGAACAAGTAAAGTATGATCATTATATTTAGCAATGAATAAAGTTGTGTCGATCTTACCACGCTTGAATCCCTTTTCAAGGAGAAACTTAGATAGAGTATCATACCATGCTCGTGGAGCTTGTTTGAGTCCATACAAGGCTTTACGGAGTTTGTAGACATGATTTGGAAATTTGGGATCTTCAAATCCGGGCGGTTGAGCCACAAAGACGGTTTCTTGAAGTTCTCCGTTGAGAAATGCACTCTTTACATCCATTTGATATAGCTTGAATCTTTTGTAAGAGGCATAAGCTAAGAATATCCTTATAGCTTCGAGTCTTGCAACGGGGGCAAATGTTTCATCATAATCAATGCCTTCTTCTTGTCTATATCCTTGTGCAACCAACCTAACTTTGTTCCTTGTGATGCTTCCATTCTCATCCATCTTGTTTCGGAACACCCACTTTGTACCAATCACTCCTTGATCTTGTGGCCTTGGAACCAAGGTCCAAACTTTACATCTTTCAAATTGGTTGAGTTCTTCTTGCATGGCAACAACCCAACTTGAGTCCTGGAGTGCTTCATCAACTTTCTTAGGTTCAACTTGAGATATGAATGCGGTAAGTGCATCATAGTTTGATCTTCTTGTTCTAACGCCAGAATGCAAATCACCAATGATATTCTGAATTGGATGATCTCTGACCTCACGAACTTCTTGAGGTATATCTGGTTGAGTTGATGGTGGTTGTAAATCTTCTAGTGGTACATAATTTGAGCCATCCCAATCATAAGTAATTTGAGGGATAGGTTCTTCAACATTTATGGGTGTCTCAACTTCAACTCCATTTGACGTAGCAGCGGATGAGGTAGCTTCTGGTGCTTCATATGAGGTAGATGGAGGTGCAGTTGAGGTAGATGGGTTTCCTTGAGTTGATTGATTTTGTGGTTGAGTTGTACCTGTCTCATTTATCTCAACAAAATCATCAGCAACATTTGGAGCCATATGTGGCTCAAGGGGAGAATGTTCATCAAAAGTAACATGGACGGATTCAACTATCTTAAGAGTGGTTTTATTAAATACACGAAAAGCTTTTGAGTGTTTAGCATACCCAATAAATATACCTTCATCGGCTTTAGGAGCAAATTTACCTCGATGTTCTTTACCGTTGTAGAGTATGAAGCATTTGCATCCAAATATCTTGAAGTATGCTATGTTGGGAGTTCTTCCTCTCCAAAGTTCATAAGGAGTTTTGTTGTAGGTCTTGTTGATGAGGGATCTATTTTGAGTGAAGCATGCTGTGTTGACGGCTTCAGCCCAAAAGTATTGAGGTAGCTTTGCTTCAGCAATCATTGTCTTTTCGGCCTCTATCAACGTTCTATTCTTTCTTTCCACTACACCGTTTTGTTGTGGAACTCCAGCAGCAGAGAAGTTGTGGTCAATACTATGATCATCACAGTATTGAGCAACACCGTTGTTCTTGAATTCTGTACCGTTGTCGGATCGAACACTAACGATGTCATCTTCTTTTTGTGTTTGGAGCTGTCTAAAGAGTGCGGTCAAAATGTCATAACAAACATCTTTGGAGCTCATCATCTCGACCCACGAGTATCTTGAGTAGTCATCTACCACAACTAAGGAATATTTATTTCCTCCAATACTTGCGGTAGAAACAGGTCCAAACAGGTCCATATGTAGTAGTTACAAACATCTAGAAGTTGAAGGTGTCGTCTTGCTGGAGAAAGACGCTTTTGGTTGTTTCCCTAGTTGTCATGCTGTGCACTTCTCATCGTGGTGATCAGCTATTTGGGTAGACCACGAACTAGATTTTCTCTGCCAATCTTGGAGAGATACTTGAAGTTTAAGTGACTTAGTCTTTTATGCCACAGCCAACTATTCTCACTAACATTCTTTGCTACAAAACAGAGATTAGAAGAAATGCAAGATGAATTAAAATCAACAACATAAACATTTTTCTTACGAATCCCTTTGAGCAAAGTGACGCCGGATATGCCATCTTTGATGAGACAGAAATTTGAAGTGAAGTGGCATTGCAATCCTTTGTCGCAGAACTGAGATATTGAGAGAAGATTGTGTTGTAGTCCAATAACTAGAGAGACTTCTTGGATGGTGATTTTTCCTTTACGAATGACTCCATATCCTACAGTCTTTCCTTTGTTATTATCTCCGAAGGTTACTGATGGACCCTTTTCTTCACAGACATCTTCCAATAAGTTGATATCTCCGGTCATGTGCCTTGAACAGCCACTATCGAGATACCATAAACTTGATCTATCCTTGGAGAGTCCAGCCATTAAGCAGAGAACCTATAAAATAAACATTTAAGAACAAGGTCCCCTTTTATTCTTTTGGGTCCAAAGGGTTAGCAACTTTTAACAATCCACACTTGCCTCACAGAAGGGGGTTTAAGCCTTCTGGGATTTGGTGTGAATCTTAAAAGACATTCAGCAGCCTTGTGACCATAATCATCACACACAGAACAATGGTGGAAGCCACCCAACTGAGGGTTAACAAACTTCGTTGAGGTCTTAAGCACAACATCATTTACTGGTATGGA
The DNA here is from genome assembly GCA_026119855.1 of Campanula takesimana. NCBI lineage: Eukaryota > Viridiplantae > Streptophyta > Magnoliopsida > Asterales > Campanulaceae > Campanula > Campanula takesimana. Next base: position 407,904 of record JAOWBW010001022.1, read on the forward strand.
TGAGGTCTCCTTAACAAAATTCATCCTCTTGAATTTTGCTGCCTTGCCACCACTTGCGGTCGATGGTTTCCATGCGGTAGCCATCTTTCTTGGTGCGGTCGGTTGACCTCGCGGCAAGATTACGTGGTAGGGAGCACCATTTACCTTGCTAGAGGAAGCCTCTGCGGTAGGTTCATCCATGGCAATACCTTTTGACTTTGCCTTGCCAGTTTGTTTCTTAGGGTAGACATAGTTGAATTCTAGTTTCTTCTTTGGTTCTTGTCCTTCACCCTTTGAAACATGATGTTTAGCCTTCGACCCTTCCAAAGTTTGCTGGGTAAATTTCTCATTTCTTTCACAACATGATGCACATTTAAAGTTGTCACTGGTTTGAAATCCTAAGCCTTCTTTATCACCACTAGGCTTTTGGGATTCTAAGATTTGTTCCATAGTGACACGAGAATTGGTCCACTCATTAGTGATTCTTTTAAGATCATTTATCTCAGCAACCAATTCATCGTTTTTAACTTTAAATATAGCATTTTGTTCTTCTAAAAAACGGTTTCGATCAGTAAGAGGAGTCATGCTCTTGATCTGCTCCTTAAGGAGGGTGAGCTCAGATCTTAGTAGAGATTTCTCCGTCTTAAGCTGGGAAATTTCTTCAGTTGAAAGTGCTAAAGCTTCCTTCATGCCAGAGAATTTACTAATTACCTGTTCAGCTTTTGCAAACATCTTTTGTTGTTCATCGGGGGAAATGTCAAATTTGACTTGAGGTGTGGTAGACCGAACTTCCTTCACTTTGGGGTTTAGTAGAGCCTTCTTTGCTGCACTAACATCACATCTTGAAAATAGAAGATCACCATTCTTTTGAACCGGAGTTAGGAATCCTTTTTCAGAAAGTTCATCGGCCGTATAACTTATCCGTTTAGGTTTTGCATTTGATGAGCGACGACTTTTATTATCATCCTCATCATCGGACTGAACGACCAAACAAATGTGACCTTCTTCAGAATCCTCATCGCTTTCATCAGAGTCTGACTCTATCCAAGTAGCTAACTCTTTTGAGGTAGAGTCTTCTTCAGCCATCATTCCCTTTTGCTTTGAATACCTTGGAGTAAAGTTACTTTTCTTCTTCATATATTCATACTTGGGAATTGGACATTCTGATGCGAAGTGACCTGGTTTCCTGCAATTAAAACAAACAAGATCTTCTTTCTTCTTGGAGAAGTTGAAGTTCTCTTTCTTCTTTGAAGGGCTGCTCCTTGAAAACCTTGTTGGAGCTTTGCTTGTTGATCCGGGTCTTGCTGTCTTTCTGAACTTTTGGAATCTTTTCACGAACATAGCAAAATCATCATCATCCATATCAAGTAAATCTGATGTGGAGATTTTTGGATCTTCTTCCTCGATCACTTCTTCCTTTTGAGCAACCAACGATAAGCTCTTTGTTTTTCCTTCCATTTCAGCAATGTTGTTAAGCTTGATATCAAAGACCTTGAGGTTGGCATAGAGGCTTCTGAGAGACATGTCATCTAGTAGCTTGGTATCTTCAAGAGTGTTTCCTTTGTGTAGATATTGTGAACCAAGAGCGGCAAGAAAATTGACATTGATTTCTTTCTTGGTAAGCTTCTTTCCGAGTTCTGTATAAGTACTCACGATCTCACAATAACGATCATAAGTGGCTCTTAGTGATTCACCGGGGATCTTAGAAAAGTTGTTGAATCTTCTTTGAATTGCAAACTTTTTGCTTTCCTTGCAAGCTTGATCTCCTTCGATGTAATCTTCAATTGCATCCCAATGTTCTTTTGCAGTAGAACATTCCATGATCTGTCAACGCTGTGACGTACTCAAGGTACTTAGAAGTATACTTTTTTCTTTCACATCCATTCCAACCAGTCTTTTCTCTTCATCGGTCCATTCAGCTTTTGGTTTCTTGATAGTCGGATTTGCACCATTGGTTTCTGGATCCGGATTAGCTTTCATTGGGAAGTATGGTCCAATGGTAAGACAATCACCAAGTTGCTCGTCCATGGAGTAGAACTGAGTTAGAATGCTGTGCTTCCATACGTCAAAATTATCTTCGTCGAATGCTGGAACGTGAGTGAAGTTAACCGTTGCCATAGTTTTCTGACTTGCCATTTTGAATCGGCACCCAAGCTGTTAAGCTTGAAAAACAAAAGTTTTATAAAGGTGTTTGCTCTGATACCACTTGTTGGTCCCAGAGACACAACAAAGGTATGAAAAGAGGCTAGAGGGGGGTGAATAGCCTATTAAAATTTCAACCCTTTTTCAAAACTCAACCTTTATGCTTACACTTGAATTTTGCGGTAGATAAAAACCACGCGGTCAAGTATAAAATGCATAGCAGAAGTTTTCGTTGAAACAAGTTGAGAGTTGGTTTTGATAAGTTCAATGCGGTAGGATAGTTTGCGATAGGTTAAAATGCGGTAGGTAGGAGTGCGGTAGGTTAATGTGAGGTAGGTTGAGAGATTGAAAACTTGTGTCTTAGAGAATTTTTGGCAAATGATAAGTTAGTCAGATTTTAACTTAGGCAATGAGGTAGACAAACAAACCCAATTCACAATTGTTCTTAAATCTGAAAGATCAAACACTAAAAGACAAACAAGATTAATATGAACAAGTGAAGAACAATATGAACAAGATGAACAAGACTTAAAGTAAATTTGCAGAAAGGTAAAGTGCAGTAAGTAAAGAACACAATGATTTGGAAAGGTTCGATCTGTTAAAAGATCTACGTCCTTTACCAAGATGTTCAGTCTTGGATTTTGAATGAGGTATATATTGATTCTTGAGTACAGATTACAGAGATGAAGTATTGAATCAACACCTATTTCTATGAAGTTCAAATCCTAGACTTAGACTAGTGTATCCCTAATGATTCAATCTATGTGATTGATCAATCGGGGTGAGTGTGTGTGTAAAGAATCAATAGCTCTTTGGAATCTATATGATTTTAGAGCGTAATGAATCTTGTGTGAGAGGCTTGAGATTTGATCTTGAAGGTTGCTGGAGATTTGTTGAAGACTTGAAGGTTGAGTGCTTGAAGATTCGAAGGATTCTGGAAATCTTGAATATGATCTTCAATCACCAAGAATTTCAACAGCAATTTCTCTCTTAGAATCTCAGCTTTTTTTTCAATGAAGAACACAAGGACTATTTATAGCCTTGATGGAGAAACTAGCCGTTTGAATTCTTGGAGGGCAAGTTTGGAGGACAAAGAGCTGTTGATTTCTAATTGGAGCTCATTCTGAGAAGTCCTTTTGTTGCAGAGTCATGGTGGTCCAACTGTACTATGATGACAGTTGTATTTAAATTTGAAATTTGAATTTGCAACGTTCTAAACTAACCAAGGTAAGGACACACGTGTGACTATGGTTAAGTTGGAACCAACTTGATTTTCTTCAACCATGGTTCCATGCGGTAGAGATTCACGCGGTAGGATGGAATCATGCGGCAAGGTTATCTGCGGCAAGCATAGAGAATGCGGCACCTTGGTCATGCGGTAGGTTACATGCGGCAGACATATGACCTACCTCATTTCTCCAGACTTAGAAAAATTAAGGGTCCTAATCTGCTAAGCCTATCAAACTAGAAGGTGGACTATTCTAAATGAAGTATAAGTACTTCTTACAATATATCTTAAAGTCCACAAAGAGTAAAAAAATAAGGTTATGGGATCAATCAAATCTAGGTAATAGGAGTGGTTTATAAATAAGCATACCCAACAGAGCATCTTCTGTTTGGCTCGCAGGTTTGCAGTATTGCAGTCTTTGGAGTAGAAACCACTTCTTGAATCGGTTGTAGTTTGCCGAGCTTCACCAAGCTTTTAAATAAGAAGTCCAAGGGTAAATCCTATCTTATGTAGTGTCGAAAGGGGATGGGGGTTCTGATTTGGTTGCAACTTCGTGGCTCGAACCTCCCATGCGGTGGTCGCAACGATGGGGTATTCACTAAGTGATTCTTCATTTGGTACTTTCATACTCTTGGCGAGGGGGTGACATTGTTATTAGCTATCTGATCTTGTCGGGGTCAGCCTCAAACTTCTGTCCCAATATATACCCTAAAGCTCTTGTCTTAACTGTACCAAATCTGCACTCAACAGGGTCAATGAGAATTTTCTGTCATCTCAGAGTGTTGAAGAGTTTCCTTAATTCATCGATGTGCCGGCCATAAGGTCTCTTGGAGTGTATCACCAAGTCATCTAGGTAGACGTCTAAATCTGTCAGTGTTGTGGTTGGCACGTGGTAAGAGACACCAATGCCTTTCCATTCTAGGAGTTGATTGGCATGACAGTAAGTACCCCATGGAGTATGAAAGAGCAACTTCTCATCTGTCTTTAGTGCGGTGGGTATTCAATTTCTTTTGGGGAATCCTCCAAGGAATGACCGTACCTCTCTGTCTTCGGTAGCTTCTAGTAGTGAGTCTACACCAAAGGGAGGAAAATTATGCTTGGGAGCCATCTTGTTGAGGCCCATGATGTCTAGGTGGACTGTCACTTTTCTCTTGTACTTCTTTGCGGAGATGATGCCTAGTAACCATTTCGGCCAGTGTGCAGATGTGATGAAGTTTCTTTGTAGTAGCTTCTCTATCATGATCTCCATGCGTGGTGACCATTCTGGCTTGATTCGAGGAAGTTTCTATTTGTCTGACCCAATGTCTGGCGTTGTCCTTCGTTCCCATTCTCTGTCTGGCGTGTCATCAGATGCCAATGCGAAGATGTCATCATACTCTCTGAGTAGCCTAATTAGTGCTTCTCGCTCTTCGCCTTGAAAGAATATCCCGATATGAGTCCACTTCGGCTTGTCTTGTCTTCCCAGATTCACACATGTTAACACCTCATCGGCATCTTGGGCTCGGCTTTCCCTTTGATTCATAACCAGCTCTGAGATTCCGCGGATGTATTTGTCATTTAGTTCATTTGTGTCTGCCTCTTTTAATGAGTCGTTATTAACTATTTGTATATCATTAAGTTAATTAGTCAATTTATCATTTATAAGAGTGGCTATAGCAGGATACTCGGAAAGGTCTAGATTTTCATTAAGCGCACGAGGAAAAACAGTGTTTGCAATTACATTGTAGTCTTTTAACTTAAGGTCATTAGACTTAGACGGAGACACGAACTCATAAGTGAGAAAGGTGGGCCTAGATGACCTAATGGGGAATAACTCTTTGGGAGACCTAGGGAATGGACTGAGAAGCCCCAGATTCTCGATAGCAGTAGACACAGGTCCGCTTTCAATAACAGCCACGATGTCATCTTCTAGGCTCAAGTGTCAGAACAAATCTTGGCCATCCCATGCTTCTGACTTCTTAGTTTCTCTGACCAGGGGCTCATCGAGTGACATGAATTCTATATCATAAGTCAGGTCTTTGTTCACTTTGATGACGTACTCCTTTGAATAGTAGTAATTCTACCAGTAGTCTTTCGAGCTTCATGTACCTTAGTTCCTGGTTGGCCCGGTCGAACTCGGCATCTCTGAAAATCTCAAAACCTTTCTGTAGCTGCCCATCGTGGTCAAACCATGGCTCTGTGAACACAAAATTTGAGTGCTCCTCGCCTTCCTTAATGTAGTAACGATTGAGGGAGAGGCGGTAAGGTTTCATATCTGGCTTCTTATTAGGGAGGTTCTTTTTCTTGAGTAACTCAATCCATTTCTGTTCTGCCTTGTCTGCAGAAGTAAGTACGTATCCTAGCCTAAACAGGCCTCTGTGGTCTACCTCCTCGGTCAAGTGCGCGGGTCCTTGTAAGTTCTTACCTAGCGCCAGCCACGGTATGAAGCCCATGTTTCGAAGTATCTTGTAGACAGGTAGCACTTTGTTGGAAGTTCTGGTGAGATCGTTATCACATATCTGATCTTGTGCCACTATTTCAAACCCACTGAAGAGTCTGCGGTCTTCCTCATGCTAAATTTGTAATACGGGTATCCCTTTCGTGTCTGTGCCTTGGGCTATCACTAGATCACTGTAGATAACTGTCACCTCGTTTCCTGATTGGAACTTAACACACTGATGCAAGGAAGATGGAACGGAATAGATTTATGGAGCCAAGGGCGTCCTAGAAAGATGGTGAAGGTAGACGGTTTGTCAATCACTTGAAAATCCGTAGACAGGGCTTGCGTTCCAACGGATATGGGCAGAGTCACGACCCCTAACACTGATCTGCATGTAGAAACATAAGCCTTAATTGTCTGCTTGGAGGGTTTTAGGCTAGTTGGTCTACACCCACTACGTCCATCATTCGTGAAGGCAATACGTTGATGGTGGATCCGTTGTCAACAAAGGCTCTGGGTATTCTCTTCCCTCTTATCTCGATGGTGATGTGCAGAGGTTCATTGTGATCAATGCCAAACGGGGGTACATCGAGCTCTGAAAAAGTGATAATGTTCCCGAAGTGGATGTTGCTGATCATTTGCGTGACATTTTCGGGAGTAGTATCTGATGGGACCATAGTGGCGGCCAGGTTCTTCGCAAGCATTTGGCGATGGGCTAGAGTAGAGACCAGAGAGAGATGTGAGCTTGAGTTTGCTTGAGTTTCATAAGGATGGGATCCTCCTTTTCAGGGTTTGCTTGATCTGACTCTTTGTTGGAGACTTTCTTTACACCTTTGAGGCCTGACTGATAGATCTGTCCGGACCTTATGAGTAGGTTGATCCCTGCTCGTGTGTCATATGGAGACTGCGGCATTTTCATGGATTCTGCAAATATTTCGGCTAGAGATAATGGTGGAGATTTAAGTGGACCGGAGTCGCAATCTCCTAAAAGAGCAGCTTCTAAAGATAGTTCTTCCAAAGACTGGATAAAACAAAAAGAATTACTATCATTAATGAATTTTGAAGTACAACCTATCTCATCATCACTAAATGATTCGGAGTCTGCCATAATAGGTTCGGCCAGATCACCGAGGTTTGTTGCTACACTATATTTGTCTAGGGAGAGCCTAGGATCTTCGAGAAAACCGTCATGAATGAGCTTCAAGATGTCCTTCTTTAAGGAAAAGCACTCTCTTATTCTGTGACCAGTAGCTTGGTGGTAGTGACAATACTTCCATACGTTGCTTCCCATGTGCACTGAGTAGCCCTTTAGTTGTCTGAGCTGTCCTTTGTTCACAAGGTTACGGAGAAACTTCTTCATGGAGATTTTCAATTGCTCAATAGAGTCTTCAAGCTCTAGCATGGTGATTTGGTCAGTTTCCACCATATTGACATCCATGGTGATGATTTTCCTTTGGTCGGCAATGACATTATCTTTGAATATCTTTTGAATGATCTGCTTGATGGTGAAGCACTCGTTTTTTGTGTGTTCGGATGCTCTATGGTAGCCACAGAACTTTGACATGTCACAACCATGTTTAGGCCATTGGAATCTACGTTCTAACGGTGAGATAAGTTCGATTCTGACCAATCCACCGAATAGAGTATTCATGTCTAACCCCAGTTCGGCGAAAGCGTCTACCATCTCGAGAATACCAATATCGGTTCCGATGAGGTTGACCATGTTTATGCCTCCATTGTTTGGGAGGGGGTTTGCTATGGTGTTCGGACCTTTAGGCTTCTCGATCTTCCCTTTGGCTATGAGCTTTTGGATAACATGCTTAAGTTGTAAGCAGTTGTCGGTTTTGTGGCCAATGTACTTGTGATACTTGCAGAACTTGGTCACATCAAGGTCAGCTTTTTTGTTGAATGGTTCGTAATTCTCAAGTGGCTTGATCAATCCTTTCTTCATCAAAACATTAAACACTCGGCCAGTAGGCATGCCGAAGTCATCAAAATGCTCCTTCTCATGCGGGAAGTTGTTTGTAACGGCTTGGACATCGAAGGCGGAGGCATTATGAACCATACTCACTTGGCCGGCAATTTCTTTGGCTTTAGGGGCGGTGCTTTTCGGAGCTTTGTAGCGGAAAGAGGTGTTTCCACTTTTGGCAGTTTCTTTAGCCACGCCAGTAATACCGGCTTCATGTATGACCCCATCATCGACCATTTCTCGCAGATCGGGAAAGTAGCCATTGTCGATCGCCACCCTAAGCTCAGGCAACAAGCACTTGTAGAAGATTTTCTTTTGTTCATTTGCTTTAGGCGGGTATTGTACCTCTGCTAGCTTGTGATTCCATCTCTTGTAGAAGTCATAGATAGGCTCGCCAGGCCTCTGCATAGTGTTCTCTAGATCAATACGGTTGACATGCCAGTCAAGGTTTAACTGATATTTCTCACAGAAAGTAGTGGTGATTTGATCCCATGTCTCTCTTTCGGAGGGGTCCAAACTCCAAAACCAACGGAGAGAAATCCATTCCAAAATGGTGTGGAAGACTCGGGCCATCTGTTCGTTGGTGCAGTCTCGGGCTCTCATAGCTAGCACGTAACTATCAAGGTGAGTCTTGGGACATGTAGTACCATGGAAAGTGGAGACCTTCGGCATCTTGAAGTCTCTAGGGAGAGCACCCACATTTCTTGGGTTGATGGTTTTGACCATTGGAGCGGCTTGCTTGGAGACCGTGTCGGAGAGCTTGCGGATATGTTCTTGCATAGCAACCACTAGAGGATGATTGGAGAAATCAGAGCTACCGTAGGCTTGAGTAGCGGAGGAGCAGTGGAGATTGTAGGCATGGTGGCACCGATGCTTAGTGGTAGTGATGGCGGCGGCAACTTGGTATAGGACAAGTAGCTACCCATCAATTCTGGTGACGGCTCATATGGACCCTTGCTTGAGGTTGCTCTAGTATCATAATCAGGAGGAGGGACCCTTTGGTAGATGGGCACCTTGAGAGGGATAGCATCCGTGTTGGAAGGTTAGGTGACAGGCACTTCTTTATCTTGGACGAATATCACTTCCTCATTGTGGAAGCTAGTTTCCAAACCTTTCTTCTTCATTTCAGTATGAAGATGGCCTCTGAGCTCTTGGTTGACCCTTTCTAGAGATTTACTTCGATCCTCGAGCTTGGAGATTTGCAGCATGAGGTTAGTGTAGAAATCATGGAGAGGTGATGGAATATCCGAGGGCTTGATGCTGGCGGCAATATCTGGATCGGCAGAGGCAGTGGAGACTTGCGGAGTGGAGATACTAGGAGTGGTGGGCTCAGATGATGACAGAGACATTGTTGGAGCAGAGACTGAAGATTAAAGTTGTGGAGGGCTCGAACTATGGATGGCCAAAACCGGTTCCGGTTCGGCATATATGTGACCCTGAACTGGCCCGTACTTACCCCGGTTCCGGTTACCACAATCCGGTTCCGGTTAGGTTCTGGTTCCGGTACGGTTCCGGTCCCCCCCTTTAAAATTAGTGAAAAACAAGGGATTTTCGGTCCGGTTCTGGTCCGGTTCGCCATTTATGTGAACCGTAACCGGACCGGATGAATGGCGGTTCCGGTTACTCCGGTTCCGGTTTATTCGCCGGTTTGCTCCGGTTCCGTGCTTTTCCGGTCCGGTTTTCCGGTTCCGATTCGGTTTGGCCATCCCTAGCTCGAACGTTGTAGTCGACCACCGGAATGGATCCAAGTTCGATTCTCTATAGAGGTATGGTAGGTAAGGTTTAAGACGGGTAAGGCTCATGCAATGTATTTTGTTATTTACAAAACGGTACATTATTTACATCCTAATTGGTTGGAAGGGGTACCCCTTTTTGGGTTACTATCTACAAAACCTGGATCAGTGGAGGTCATCACTACGTCTATAGACCCCTCGTTTTTACCTGAATTGCACATCCCAAACGGACAATTTGGGCGCAGGTCCTATAGGGCAAGCGACTTTCACCGACCTAACGGATCCTAACGACTGACCCTTGTTTGAAGGCATTTAATGTAACGTTGATGTTACTTCCGTTAAGTTTTTAACGAGTTGAGATCCTTAGACAAAAATATCACTCCGCTCACAATATGCACACCTTTGTAGGGAATTTCGTTTTTTGTGCTTTTTTCTCTCGAAGGATCTCGACTCATTAATGACTTAACGGATGACGGCATTAACGACACGTTTAATTGTCTATAAAGAAAAGCTAGTCAAACCAACCGGTCGACTTTGGAGTGTCCTAGACTCTGTGAGAGTGCATGGTTTTAGACACGGACAAGGCTAAACCTCAACCGCTCGCAAGCATACACGGTGAGTTAGATAAACCGGGTGCCACGAAGACAGAGACGACAGGATCGCCTAAGCTGTGCACTCAACAGATTATCCGGAGTAAGGTGTGGAGTGTGACACGAACTAGTGGTAGGGTGCGGACAACAACTACTTATTTTTAGATAGAAGACAGAGAGTTTTTTTTTGTTTTTACATGTATTCAATGCAAAACAGTTAAGAAGGTACAAATAGAAAACAGTTAAGATGTTAACGTACTAAAGTACAAGGGAAGCAGATATGTACAAGAGATAAAGTACAAGGGGGAAAGATACAATCATGATATTGATGAAAGTTTGTGTAGACACCCCGCCTTGGACCGCTCACCCCGATTGCACACTTGATTTTGTGTTTCTCCCTCTTTTAATTGTTTTCTGTTAGTTTCTGTTACTTTGGTTAAGTTCCAGACGGGCTCCGTTAAGTCCAGGGACTAAACTGAATAACAGTTCTAACTTTCTAGTCCATTCTGTCAGATTTTTCCTTTCAGAGTCGCGCGCCTCCGCCCCTTGAGGCCAGACGCGCACGCCTTCCGCCACCTAGGTGGGATGCGCGCGCTTCTGGGGTGCGTCAGTTACAGATTCTGCCCAAGAATCTATCCCTTTCTCATTATACATGATTTTGCTCGGGAAAGATTTCTTGGAGACTCCGTTTGGCTCCAAAAACTCCCCTCTTTCAACTATAAAAACCCCTCCAATCCATCATTGGAGGGGACCTCTTTTTGACCTTAAGAATTTTCCACCTTGAACCTTACTCTAGGCAATTTACTAAAGATATTCTCACCAAGTATTCAACCTCTTCTTCAAGACTTTTCAAGAGGTTCTCTTTGAAGGATATTATAGGTAAAATGTCTTAACTTTATTCTTCTTCTTCTTCTTCTAATTCTTCTTCTTCTTCAATCAAATGTGCAATCACCCCAAAACCATTTGGGACATGACACCAATGGCCCTTTCATTACATTGAATTGGCCTAGGAGTTATCTCCCTACATTTTAAATAATAAAACCCCTTTTTATCATTATTCAAATAGGAAGAACACATTTATCTTTAAAGTGAATTATGAACAAACAAGACTGACCTTGCTCGGGCGAAACGGGTGTTTAAGTACTTCCCATTTCGTAACCTAACCCCCGAACCCCTCATCCCAAAGAATCTCTGTTTTCGTAAATCAAACTTAGGCTCATAAACATTAGGTTTTCTTACGTTCCTAAAAAATGTGGGTGGCGACTCTAAAATCAAGTAGACATCTTAGGGTAATTCGCACGCACTAGCCAAGCCGCGGCTCCCCGGGGTATCTACAGTGGCGACTCCGCTGGGGATTATTTGAGGGTTAAACTTGTGTTTCTGTTCATAATTCACTTTTTTGGGCATTCTGGAAATTGATATGGGAAGCGCGCGCCTCGGACCTTCATTGTCCAAAGCGCGCGCGTCCCACATCAAATTCAAGAATAGCCCACCTTCCATGTGTTCTTCCTATTCTTCCTATCATTTCATGCTAACAAACATTACAGGGGTTTCATCACACAATCAGGACCAGGGCAATCCCCTGAGTCCATAAGTTTCTGACAATCTGATAGGTCAGTCCAGAAGCGGGCGCCTCCCATATACAATGCGCCAGGCGCGCGCTTTCCACAACACTAGGCTGAGGCGCGCGCTTCTGGGTCAATTTCCAGAACAAGGACAGGTTTCAGGGACTGAACTGAACAGTGGGGTGTGGGCACAGTTGCCTGCATCAGAACAGAATTGGACCCTTGGACTGTTTTAATTTTATGTTTATTTACCGGTCACACGGGTGATTCGGGAGTTGTAATTTACGTGCTTATGTGTTTTTATCTTTTCTTTTCAAAAATAAAAAATAAAAAAAAATTTGTCACGTGATAGACCTCACACTACATGCACATTACTCTTATGAATTGCTCACTATCGAGTCGCATAAGTCCAACCCCAAACCCGTCGAGGCCCGTCCTAGAAAGTTTCAAGCTCCACTCGACCTTGACTCTTTCGAAGCGGTAAACCTCAGCCCGTGGGGCGTAGTTTATGACTACATGTCGGGGGTGACCTTTAAGCCTCTCTTTAGCCGAGCACAAACCACACAATTCTAGTTAGGGTATAACACTCCGTGACCAAGTCGGTTTTCATGTACCGAGATTTCCCTAAACTAATGTTTTCAAATCATACATGCCAACTTGTTGAAACGGACGCAATAAAAATCCGTCCTCAAAAGTTGTTATTTTGGATGAAAATAAAACCCGTCCCCGCATGTATGCTTTACTACATTAATTTAGTTTAATCCCGATACATGTAGGATTCACAAACGTGATGGAATCCGATGAGTATATGGGACCGCGAGATGGTCTATATACTAGTGTGACGATTCCATTATCATTTTAGAAACCCCAAAAGGGACCCGTTCCCTCCGACTTATAAAAAAAAAAAAAAAAAAAAAAAAAGAAGAAGAAAGAGTATTTTTCTTATGTGGTTCGAGTCGTGTGCCAAATGTGTGTTCTCAACCTCTTCATGGACCGAAAGTGTGAACCAAGACTGACAAGGGCTACTTCTCCAATTATAGGTCCGATTGGTACTCTCCGCGTCTACAGGGATTCATCCAACAGGCTTGTCCGTGAACCGATCACTCCAACAGCTTATGCATCATCAATGGCCGGCGACTCCAGCACCAACAACGCCATGACTCTCGAGCAACTCTCTGCCGTGGTCCAAACCCTTCAACAACAAGTCACCACTCTCAACAACGAGGCTCAAACCAAAGAAGCCTTGTGGCAAGCTCATGTCGACAGTCAAAGGGAGGCCCACGAGGCCGAGGTCGACCAATTGAAAGCCAAGCTTCTCAAGCTCTCCAAGAACAAGGGGGTTAATGACAATGAGGAATCCGAGTGGACCCAAGGCTTGTTTGAAAGCCCATATGTTAGTGCCCGTACCAAAAAGGTGGGGGAACCAAGCACCGACAAGAACGACCACAAAATGGTCGATTCCATCATGGCCTACATTGATCAGAAATTTGACGGACTCAACATGGGAAAAGGCTCCAACACAAGACTTTATCAGTCATCCATTCTCATGAGCACAATGGCCTCTCTCCCCGAAAAATTCAAAATGCCCGACATTAGCAAGTTCAAGGGAAACTCATGCCCGATGGCTCACATCGAGACTTACATTTGGGCTATGGTTCCAAAGAAGGTCTCCCCAAAAGTGATGGCTCAATGCTTTCCTCTCACTCTCGAGGGGGCGGCAAAGGATTGGTATACAACTCTCCCGCTCACTGTCCGTCTTGATTGGGACGCCACTATGCTTGCCTTCAAAAATCAATATCAAGGCAACACCACTCACCGGCCCACAAGGAAAGAGCTCGAGAACACCACTCAAAGAGACAACTAGTCCTTCATTGACTTCACAAGGATATGTAATGACAAGCTCTCTGAAATTGTTGAGAGGCCGAACACGAAAGAACAAATGGACATCTTCCTCAAGTGTCTCAAGATTTCTCCGCACCCACCTAAGTGGTGCTTGCTACTCCGACTTCTCCCAAATGTATGAGGCGGGGGTACGCATGGATTACTTGCTCAAGGAGATTAAGAAAGCCACTCCTACTTACCATTACAAGGCTGCCTATAATTCAAACAAAGAGGCTTCTATCAATGCCGTTACTACCGACAAGGGGAATTACAAGAAGGTCCCTCCACTACAAGGCAAGCGGTTCCAAAACGACCGCGTCTACACTCCTCTCAATGGCATGACCATCACTGAGGCCTATGAAGCTCTAAAGGCCAAGGGAAAAATCACTCCTCTTCAAGGGTACAATCAACCACAACCGCTCCGTCCCAACCATGCCCACCACAAGTGGTGTGACTACCATCAATGCACCGGCCACCTCACCGAGGATTTCTTCTCCATCCGCAACACCATCCAAGACCTTATAGACAAGAAGGAATTCATAATTCCTAATGAAGGTGGTGTCAATGTAATAGAGGTAGGAGAGTTTGAAGGAACCACTCATTCGATCCCAATTGTGAATGAGGGCTCCGATGGCATGAATAAACTTGATAATTCTTGTTATGTTGTGACTTATGATTATGAGGGAAGTCTTAAAGAATAGGAAAAAGAAGCTACAAGGGTCCGTGAATGTGCTCACCCGCAGTGGCCGGGTAATAGCGAGCGTCTCGGTTCCCACAAATACAGCAACCAACACCTCTTCTCCAAGATCGCAAGCACGCGACATACCCGAAGATCCTTTGTTAACACAACTCAAGAAGACACAAGCCAACATATCCATCTGGGACCTTATTGCATCATCAAAGAAGCACCGAGACCTCGTCATCAAGAACTTGGATGACACATCAGTCTCTCCCGACACAACTCCCGAAGACCTCACAGCAATGATAGGTCACATTCACTTCGGCAATGTCATCACTTTTGCCGACATTTACCTCCCGCCATTTGGGTCCGATCACAATGAAGCCATCTACCTCAAAGTAAAGGCAAGGGGGAGACCCATTTCAAGAGTTTTAGTAGACGGTGATTCCACACTCAACTTAATGCCTAGCCGAGTCATGGGCATACTGGGGCTCAAAAGCTCCGATTTACAACCTTCTACCCAAGTCATTAGAGGGTACGACAGCACTACCCGTACAGTCATGGGAATGCTAGAAGTCGATATCGAATTTGGAAGCATGATCATGTCCGTCCCATTCCAAGTACTTGATGTCCCAGCTTCGTTCAACTTACTTTTGGGCCGACCATGGATCCACAGTTCCAATGCTGTCCCTTCCACTCTCCATCAATGTGTCAAGATCAGAAATGGGGACGAGATAGTCACCGTCATGGCCGAGAATGTCACCATCCACAGAAATGGGGGACAACCCGTTCACCAAGTTCAACACGGGATAGAAGATTCCACTCTCTCCGGCGTCAACGCCATCGACAAAGAAGGGGGAAACGGGCAATGGACCCTTGGTAATCCTAAAATCCTCCGTATGATGAGGAACATGAATCACTTTCCCGGTCTAGGCCTAGGGAAGCATCAACAAGGAATATTGCACCCCGTAGAGGTTCCTTTTGTCAGAAACAAGTTTGGTTTGGGATACGAGCCTACCGAAGATGACTTAAAGTACGAGCAAGCAGTCAAGAATCAAAAGACCCGAGCTCGCAAAGAAATTCGACAATATGAAATCCCCGACTTGAGGCCTTACCGCAACACACTGAACGGTTATTTTGTTCGCCAAGGGGAAGATTTTCCGTACATGATCTTTCCTGAGCCATGGGTTAACAACAAGGGCGTCAGAAAGCCCGGTCTCGAGATCTTCACTGATTGCGAAATTCCGACACGAGAAAGGGAGCCTATTCCAATGTCACCCCGAGAGTGGTGGGGCAAGAAAATGACTATAGAGTCTGAGGTAGAGATTACCGTGGGGGAAGGACTAGCCTCCATGTTCGAAGAATTTCCCATCATGGACGATTGTCAAGTCAACGCCATCTCCGACAACACAGAAATGGAGAGTCCATATATCAGCAAGATCCAGCCAAGATCCGAGCCAATCAACAATTGGTATTCTATGAAGGGGCCCATGGTATCCGAGGAATTTTTAGTCCGAGAAAAGGGTTGCATACCCCGCACAGCAACAAAGGAAGAGCGGCTCACACTTACTTTCGAGTCCGAGAGTGTTTCTAATACCCTCACCCAAGAGGATATGGAGGCCATAGCCGAGCGTGTGTTTCCTTTCTTTGCTAATGAAAAATTTGATATTTCTGAGTACCCCGAGATTGCGAACATCATAAATGATGAATTAACTAATAACGAACTTAATGAACAAGTTAATAACGATTCAAATTATGATGAAATCGACCACGAAAACATAACATACCTAAATGAACTAGCTCAACAGGTTCGTTGTCGTGGTGAAAATGGTCCAGGGGCTGATGAGGAATTGCATGTTGTTAATCTGGGTACTGACGAAGAGCCGAAAGAAACGAAGATAGGCAGCTTCTTCATGGGGGAAGACATAGACAGATTGACTGCACTGCTCAAAGAATTTGTGGATGTATTCGCATGGTCGTACAAAGACATGCCGCGTTTGGACAGAAAGGCCGCAGAGCACAGAATTCCGATCAGAGAGGACGCCAAGCCAGTAAAGCAGAAACTTAGAAAGATCAATCCAGAATGGTCCCTACAAGTCAAAGAAGAGATTGAAAAGCTCCTCATTGTGGGTTTCATCAAAGTCATTGAGTATCCGACTTGGTTAGCCAACATTGTGACAGTCAGAAAGGCAAACGGCAAGGTTCGAGTTTGTGTGGACTTTTGGGATTTGAATAAAGCTTCCCCGAAAGATGATTTTCCGCTACCAAACATCGACATGCTCGTCGATTCGATTGCCAACTATGAAGTCCGCTCGTTTGTGGACGGTTTTGCCGGTTACAATCAGATTCTCATGTCCGAGGAGGACCAACACAAGACAGCTTTCACAACACCATGGGGCACTTTCTGCTACACAGTCATGCCGTTCGGGCTAAGGAACGCTGGGGCTACGTACCAAAGGGCTGTTACGGATCTATTCCATGACATGATTCATAAAGAGATCGAGGTCTATGTAGACGACATGATCATCCATTCAAAGGGAACCAACGGTCAACATTTGATCAATCTTCGCAAGTTCTTTGAACTACTCCGACAACACAACATGAGACTCAACCCCGCAAAGTGCACTTTTGGGGTCATCAGAGGAAAGGTTCTCAGCTACATGGTCACTGAGAGGGTAATTGAAGCCGATCCCTCCAAGATCAAGGCAATCATTGACATGCCTCCTCCAAAGACGCAGAAAGAAATCAAAGGTTTCATGGGCAGACTTCAATACATCAGTCGGTTTGTGCACCAACTCACTTCCATGTGTGAATCGATCTTCAAGCTACTCAAGAAGAATGTGGCTCTAGAATGGACCGATGCTTGCCAAGAAGCCTTCGACCAAGTAAAGCATTACTTGACATGCCCTCCAGTTTTGGTTCCACCGCACAAGGAGAAGTCTCTCTTGCTCTATCACACTGTCAATGATGAAGCCCTAGGGGCTATGTTAGCACAAGAACAGCGAGACTCCAGAAAAGAGAATGCTATCTACTTTGTCAGCCGCCGGTTTCAAGGAGCTGAGAAGAACTACTCTGTCTTAGAAAAGTCTTGTGCGGCATTGGTGTGGGTTACTCAAAAGCTCAAGCACTACATGGAGGCCTTCCCAATCAAGTTGGTAGCAAAAGTGGACCCGCTCCGCTACATCTTCGAGAAACCTTTCATGTCAACAAGAATAGCCAAATGGTATTTCATGCTCGCCGGCTACGATATCACTAACGTCACACTCAAATCCATCAGGGGGAAAGTGTTCAGTGATCAGCTTGCTGAATTTCTGTGTGACGAAGTGAAGGGGGAAGACGTACAGTTCCCCGACAAGCATTTAATTTGCGCTACAACAGGGGAAGATAAGTGGCAACTTTTTTTCGATCGCGCGGTCAATAAGCATGGATATGGCATAGGGATGTTACTTGTCGATCCAAAGGACATGTATACTCCAATCGCTATCCGCCTCGAATTTGAAGCCACCAACAATATCACCGAGTAAGAAGCATGCATAGTGGGGCTCGAAGCGGCCCTCGAGAGAAATGTCAAGAGCTTAGAGGTATTTGGTGATTCCTTACTCATCATCAATCAGACATCTAGAAAGTGGAAGATTCAAGACTCGACTCTGCAACGGTATGGTCAACATCTCGAGGAGTTGGTTGAACAGTTTCAAGAAATCACCTTCAACTAACTGCCAAGGGACAAGAACCGTTTTGCTGATGCACTAGCCACCATCGCTTCACTGGTCGAAATGCCCAAGGGTAAAATGGTGAAGCCCTTTAAAATTTCCCGTAGAAACAGTACGGCATACTGCATGAGTATCAAGGTCAACGAGGTCCAGGCAAACTCCCCGTGGTATTCAGATATCATGAATTTCCTCAATAATGGCACATATCCCGAGGATAGCAATAAGAAGTCCCAGATGGCGTTGCAAAGACTAGCGTCTCGATATGTACTAATCGGAGACCAAGTCTACAAAAGGCACCACGAAGGGATCAATCTCCTATTCGCAAATGAGACCGAAGCTCAAGAAATAATGCATGTGATCCACGAAGGTGAATGTGGGCCCCACATGAACAGGTTTATGTTGACCAAGAAGATACTCCGCATGGGTTATTATTGGAGTACCAAGGAAAGAGACTGCATCGAGAAAGTCAAAAGGTGCGCCAAATGCCAATTCCATGCCAACCTACAGCACGCTCCGCCCTCACAGATTTACAACATGACCACGCCATGGCCTTTCTCTTGTTGGGGCATAGACATCATCGGCAAAGTTCACCCTACTGGCAGCAACGGACAATCTTTCGTCCTAGTAGCCGTGGACTATTTTACAAAATGGGTCGAAGCACAGGCTTACCGGGTTCTCAACGCCAAGAAAGTGGCCGAATTTGTGAAGACCCACATCATGTGCCGGTACGGCATTCCTCATGAAATCATCTCAGACAACGGTTCTCACTTTGAGAAAGAGATGGACGCGCTCCTGGTAGAATACAAGATTACCAAGCACAAGTCATCTCCATACCGCCCTCAAGCAAACGGCGCGGTCAAAGCAGCTAATAAGACAATCGAGACCATTGTGAAGAAAATGGCCTCCACTGGAAGGGATTGGCCCGAAAAGCTACCTCTAGCATTGTGGGGCTATCGCACGTCTATACGGACAGCAACTGGAGAAACTCCTTATGCATTGGTGTATGGTTCCCAAGCTATACTCCCAATAGAGCTCGAAGTTCCATCCCTACAGGTCCTCCTCGAGAATCAAGTCAATGAAATCGATTGGATGCAAAGCCGATATGAACAGCTAGCTCTACTTGACGAGAAAAGGCTAAGGGCACTCGAACGTACGAGGGCCTATCAACAAAGAATGGCAAGGGCTTTCAACAAAAAGGTGAAGCCTCGAAACATCAATGTGGGAGATTTGGTCCTAAGACAACACCCTCCTAATGCCATGAACCCCCTTAGAAAATGGGGACCCCGATGGATCGGTCCGTACGTGGTCAAAAAGATACTAAGCGGCGGTGCAGTCCGACTCGCGAATTTAGACGGAGACCAGCTGCCAAAAGAAGTCAACCTCGACAAGTTAAAGAGATTCTTCGCTTAATAAATGAAGACCATCAAAAAAAAAAAACTCGCTAGGTTGAAAATCCGCAAGGGCGGCCTAGGCAAAAATTAGAGCACGTGCAAAAAAGAAGCCCGCTAGATTGAAAACCCGAAAGGGCGGTCTAGGTAAAAAAACAGGGTGCACAAAAAAAAAAAAAAAAAGAGAAAAAAAAAATGGTCTTCGTTTGTTTGAACTACGGAGACCTAAGCCTCTACACTGGAGGAACGTAGGCAACCTTCGGATGCGGTCTAAAATATAAACAAATACCCAAATCATTCCAAATTAACGAGATGCAATTCTTATTCATTTCTTGAATTACTTTGATCATTACAAGAATTTGTTGAGCTACTAAAAGTCATAAAACATTAAAATCCTAAAACAAGTGGTCTATTTTACTTGCAATCTCTTGGGGGTACTAGGAAAAATCTAATTTTCCCTTGGCCTTTGAAGGACCACCCGAACGACCATCAATCCTACTCTTCTTGGGAGGTCTAGGAACACTGATATGGACCGAAACCTTCTGCGCAACAGAGCGCCTTCGAGCATAAAAGTCATCCAAAGGGGTACCGAAAGGGTCGGTCAGAATGTTGTTCACATCAGCAGCAGCCTCCTTGTACCTCAAAGCACTGCTAGGCTCAAAGTCCTTCCCTAGCAATTCAGCCCGAAGAGCATCTACCCAAGTAATACCGCGGTAGACGGTACCAAGCAAGTGATCCAAGTAACTCTCGGGAAGAAAGATACTACCCCGATGCAAAGAAGCGGAAGCCCACCGGTTACGATCATCTCCCCAAGCCGACTGAAGCTCACTCGAGAAGTCCGGAACCATGTATGAAATTGGACGAAGTATCCCGTTCCTCGGAAAAGGAATTATTTGCTGACGACCGAACTGTCTCAAAACCCGTTCGGGTTGGTAAAACAAAGAATCTCTCAACCCGGGTAAAACCACATGCTGAAAATCGAAGGTCCATTCCACAAAAGGGCGAAGACCCCAAGGGCACCACTCAATGTCAGCTGTAAGATGAGAAGCGACTCCAACCCTCTTCAGTCAAATCTCTAATCAGCAACCGTCGCCTATGAACAGCAAAAGGAGAGACGTCACCGTCTGACGCATAAAGCCTGAAATGCTCCCGAAGCCATATGGTCAAAAGCAAGGGGCTTCCTCGTTGCATCTCGCCCGTATGATGCAATTCGTCTAGACCATGCAAGGTCTCTCCTACAATGAGCGAAATTATGCTAAATCATTGTCCTTTCACCTAAAACACAATTTCAGCCAACTGCGCATCCGCAGTACCCAGAGGAGTGACAAACAGAACCTCGCTGAAAAGACAGACAGCCATGGCATTTCTCTTAAAAGACTGAACCGCGACATCTTCCGAATGCAAGCTGAAAAACATCGGAAGCTCAGTTATGTCAACAACGGTCCCGTGCATCATCTTCTTCACCTCTCCAATAGGGAGATTCAGAAGGTCAACCCAAGAGTCAACAACACCGCAGTGATACTTAGGGACGGCAATCCGACCGGCCAAAGGCATACCCAGAATGGCCCCAAAATCATCGACAGTAGGCACCATTTCATTAGCCGAAAAGCTGAATGTATGGCTATCACAATCCCAAAAGGCTGCAGCAGCCTTCAATAAGTCCCAATCCGGCTTTAATGTCCACAAAGTAAAAAGAATTCGAAACCCGAAATCTTTGATGAAAGCATTTTTGGGATGGGTCTTGAAAGAATACACGAATGTCGATAAATCCTTCTCATAACTCTTGACAACCTTGGTATCAAGACTAAAAAGGTTAGAGGCCATGGGGAAGAAGATCACAAGCAAAATTGAGCAATAAAATGGTGTTTAAAAAATGGCAAAAGAGAGCTGTTAGAATCAGATTGTTGACCAGAAGCTGATGTTATAGCTGTTGGGGGGATCTTTTGGTCAGCAAATGTCAGGCCCCGAATTTCGCCTACCAGAGGCGCCCGCCTCCTGATACTGGTCTACAAGGCGCGCGTGTCTCATCGCCAAGAGAGGAAGCGCCCGAGTCCCAGGTAAAAAATGCTTCAGGAATGGCCCTTGTCAAAGTTCAGAAAGCAACCCAGGCACTTCAAAAGCATTCAACCAGCAACAAGTTCAGGATCCCAGCAATGAGAAGGAGTTCAATGACAACAAACACTCAGCTGGGCACACATTAATTTGGTCCGCCCTTAAGGCATGTCTAAAAACTGAAATAAGATAGAAACTCCCACTCAAAGTAGGGTATCTTTTATTTTCTCAAAAAATCAGTTTTTACAATTCATCCCCAGCAGAAAGCACTCCGCAGTCAACTATGCCCGCACCCCATCAAAAGTGAAAGTCAAACAGTCAACATCAAAGTGTGACTCACGGCAACAACTTGGTCCTGGGTGAGCCATAAAAATCACCACCTCCTCATCAAGCAAAATCTACATCCATTCAAGCAAACGGTCCTCCAGGTCCCGCATTCGAGCAAACGGTCCTCCGGGTCCCGCATTCAAGCAAACGGTCCTCCGGGTCCCGCATTCAAAGAAAACGGTCCTCCGGGTCCCGCATTCAAGCGAACGGTCCTCCGGGTCCCGCATTCAAGCGAACGGTCCTCTGGGTCCCGCATTCAAAGCAAACGGTCCTCCGGGTCCCGCATTCAAGCAAACGGTCCTCCGGGTCCCGCAATCAAGCAAACGGTCCTCCGGGTCCCGCATTCAAGCAAACGGTCCTCCGGGTCCCGCACTTTAGCAGACAGTCCTCCGGGTCCCGCACTTCAGCAGATGGTCCTCCGGGCCCCGCACTTTAGCAGACGGTCCTCCGGGTCCCGCACTTTAGCAGACGGTCCTCGGGGTCCCGCACTTTAGCAAATGGTCCTCCAGGTCCCGCATCCAGGCAAACGGTCCTCTGGGTCCCGCATTTAAGCAAACGATCCTCTGGGTCCCGCAATTAAGCAATCGGTCCCTCGGTGCTCGCTATTTAAGCAAACGGTCCTTCGGATCCCGCTATCAGCAAACAGGTCTCGCTTCCAGCAAACAGATCTCGCTATCAGCAAGACAGGTCCCGCTGTCGGCCACGGTGGGCTGCTTCATGCCACCGAACCTTTTATTATCAACCAAAGCCGCTCACACAGGGAGCGCACCTCCATCCCTCGCAATTTCAAATTTTTGCTTTTATCGAGTCTTTTCTTTTTTCTTGGTGATGTCCTAGGCAGATGTCTGTCTTTCGTCGGCGCATTTGCTTCGCAATCCACGCCGTCGAGGGGCTCTGTAGACACCCCGCCTTGGACCGCTCCCCCCGATTGCACACTTGATTTTGTGTTTCTCCCTCTTTTAAGTGTTTTCTGTTAGTTTCTGTTACTTTGGTTAAGTTCCAGACGGGCTCCGTTAAGTCCAGGGACTAAACTGAATAACAGTTCTAACTTTCTAGTCCATTCTGTTAGATTTTTCCTTTCAGAGTCACGCGCCTCCGCCCCTTGAGGCCAGACGCGTGCGCCTTCCGCCGCCTAGGTGGGATGCGCGCGCTTCTGGGGTGCGTCAGTTACAGATTCTGCCCAAGAATCTCTCCCTTGCTCATTATACATGATATTGCCCAGGAAAGATTTCTTGGAGACTCCGTTTGGCTCCAAAAACTCCCCTCTTTCAACTATAAAAACCCCTCTGTCGACACCCCGCCTTGGACCTCTCACCCCGATTGCATACAAAGTATTTTTATTTCACTTATTTTCATTAATTTCTGTTACTTCGGTTAAGTTCCTAACTGATTCCGTTAGTTTTGGACTAAACTGCATAACAGAATTAACTTTAGAGTCATTTCTGTCATTCTGTCATTTTTACCCGCGGGCGCTTCCGGCACTGTCAGTGAGCCGCGCGCGCGTCCCGCCCTTAAAGCCGGACCCGCGCGCTTCCCACTTTGGCAGTAACGGATTTCACCTTATTTCCCTCCCTTTTCTTATTTACAAACATCTTCTTTGATCACAAATAACCTCTTTTTTACATCCAAGTTCATCCCCCCTTATTTCATTAACTACCAAATCCTTTATTCTAGCCTTCTTCCAGAAACTAAATATTTCATCTTTATTTCATTTGATTTTCTTTTATTTCATTTTATTTATTATTTTATTTATCCTATTTTCTATTGATCAATTCCATCTCACATGGATTGACCAATTTCCCTCCAACCTTTCCCTCTCTTTTTTACCTATAAAAACCATCATCTTCTACCTTAGAAAGGGACTCTTTTTGGACTCTTTTTACACTCTTTGGACCTTAATCTCACATTTTCACTACACCTACACTATACACAATTCTCTACACAAATTCTCCAACAAGAGTTTCTATACAACAAATTGTTCTACAACAATTTCATTACAACAACAACACTTTCAAGTCAAGGTTCCAAGTCCTCTTTCTCAAGGTACAACTCCATTTTCTTCCTTTGTTTTCTTCTTCTTGATGTATGCAATCCCCATTAATGGGACATGACCAACATGACTACTTCACATATTGAAGTTAATTAAGGTTATCTCCCTACATTTTAATCTTAACTTTAATTCACCATGTTAATTTCTCTTCATCCCTTAATGTAATTGTTTAACATTACTTGTTACATGTAATCTTTATCATTAAATAAATAAAACAATTCTATTTTATTTCCCCTTTATTTCCCCTTTTCTTCTCATCACAATTGTTAGCACATTTATATTTAATTAATTGAAGGACATGTAAATATTAGAACAACAATAGTAGCAAGACCCGCGTAAGCGGGGCGGAGTGGGTGTTTAAGTACTTCCCACTCCGTCACCTAACCCCCAAACCCTTCTCTCCCGAATATCTGGTTTTGTATATAAATTAGGCTATTTCTAGGTTTTTCTTATGTTCCTTTAAAAACATAGGTGGCGACTCTAAACAATCTAAAACAAGTTAGACATCCTAGGATAATTCACCGCTCTAGCCAAGTTGTGGTTTCCCGGGGTATCTACAGTGGCGACTCCGCTGGGGAGGATTTAGAGGGTTAAACTTGCGTTCTTAACTTTTGGTGTTCTTATTACTGTTTTCTGGGCATTCTGGTAAAAAGGGTGGGAAGCGCGCGCCTCTGGCCTCCTTGGCCTAAAGCGCGCTCGTCCGACCCCAATTACCAGAATCGCCCGTCTTCCTTCTTGTCCTTCCATTCCATGTTTCTGTGCTAACAAATTTTGCAGGGGAAAGCATTTTTATTTAGGGTCAAAGCAATCCCTTGAACCCGCTGATTTACAGGTTGTTACCCAGATGCGGGCGCCTCTGCCCCTCTTTGTCTAACGCGCGCGCCTCCCGAGTAGGCATCCTAATGCGCGCACTTCTGGGCATTTTCCAGAAACAGAACAGTGCACAGAACAGAGTGGTTTTGACAGTGTGTGGGCACCGGGCCTGCACAAAACAGTTTTTACTTTCTGTTTATTTTTATCGGTCACACGGGTAATTCGAAAGTTGTAATTATGTGCTTATTTGTTTTTTTTTATTTTCTTTTGAAAAAAAAAATGTTTTGTCACATGTTAGACCTCACACTACATGCACATATTCCTATGAACTGCTCACTATCGAGTCGCACAAGTCCAACCCCAAACCCGTCGAGGCCCGTCCTAGAAAGTTTCAAGCTCCACTCGACCTTGGCTCTTTCGAAGCGGTAAACCTCAGCCCGTGGCGTAGTTCATGACTACATGCCGGGGGTGACCTTTAAGCCTCATATTCAAGCCGAGCACAAGCCACACAATTCTAGTTAGGGTCTAACACTCCGTGACTCAAGTCGGTTTCCATGTACCGAGATTTCCCTAAACTAATGTCTTCAAATCATACATGCCAATTTGTTGCAATGGACGAAATAAAACTCCGTCCCCAAAAGTGGCTATCTTGGACGAGAATAAAAAATCCGTCCCCACATGTATGATTTACTACATTAATTTAGTTTAATCCCGTCACATGTAGGTATCACAAACGTGGTGGAATCCGATGAGTATATGGGACCGCGAGAAGGTCTATATACTAGTGTGACGATTCCACTATTTTTTCTAGAAACCCCAAAAAGGGCTCCGTCCTTCCGACTTTGTAAATAAAAAAAAAAAAAAAGTCTTTTTCTTTATGTGGTTGAGTCTTTTTCCTTTGTTGTGGGTGAAGTTACTTTACTCAAAAGGTGTTTGTGGGGCCATCCTAAGATCAACCGTGTTCTCTCCATAGGTCCAATGGCTTCAAATGGCAACGACAACGGCATTCCCGTGTCCAACGAAGGGTTATTCCGCATGGTGGAAGCATTGAAAGAGCAAGTTGATACACTAACCGAGAATGTCCGCCGTAAGGATGATCTATGGCGAGCTCGTTACAAGCATGTGAAAACGGTCCACAAGAAAGAAGTTGCTCAACTCAAGAACCTATTAAAGGGGCTCACGAATGAAGGAAAGGTCCAAAGCATTGATATCGGTTTGGTCAACACTCTCATGTCCTACATTGACCAAAGGCTTAGTAGGCTAAATTTGCACAAGGGCCCGAGCACCGATCTCCATCAAGCTTCCCTCCTCATGAACACAATGGAGGCTCTTCCCGAAAAATTCAAGATGCCCGATGTT
This sequence comes from Campanula takesimana, assembly GCA_026119855.1. Classification (NCBI taxonomy): domain Eukaryota; kingdom Viridiplantae; phylum Streptophyta; class Magnoliopsida; order Asterales; family Campanulaceae; genus Campanula; species Campanula takesimana. The sequence goes on from JAOWBW010001022.1 coordinate 433,788, forward strand.
GGCAAGTTCAAAGGCACCTCTTGCCCCGACGCTCATGTTGACTCCTACATTTGGGCCATGCTGCCGAAGAAAGTGTCTCCTCAAATAATGGCACAATGCTTCCCGCTTACTCTCGATGGGGTTGCAAAAGATTGGTACATGGGTCTTCCGATTTCCACCCGCCTCAATTAGGATGCCGCTATGCTTGCCTTCAAGTCACAATACCAAGGCAACTCCATGTTCCGTCCCACCAAGAAAGAATTGGAGAGCACCGTGCAAATGGGTGATGAATCATTTGGGGGCTTCTATCGCCGTTGGAACGACAAGCTAGCCGAGATGGTTGATATGCCTTCCAAGAAGGAACAAATGGACATCTTCTTGAAATGTTTGAAAATGGACTACCGCACTAATCTTAGTGGGGCTTTTCACTCCGATTTTGCAAGCATGTATGATGCGGGAATTAGAGTCGACAATTTGCTCCGAGAAATGGCCGAGTCTTCCTACGAGACAATCTTCAACGATGAAGGGTTCCCGAGCAATCCGAGAAACGACATGGACGAATGTAGTGACATGGAAGACTACAACGACAATGGGGACTACGACAGCAATCTTCGTTTCTCTTTCTCTACTTAGAAAATAGGATTTAAAAAAAAAAAAAAAAAAAAAAAAAAAAGAGTCAAAAGTCCTCTTTAGTGTGCATCAATGTTTTCTCTCGTCCCATGTTAAGTGTCGAGTCTTATCATCGAATAAAAAAAGTCGTTCTTGTCCTCATACACTCTTCCAAGTTGTTCAATCTAATTCTTGGCAAAATGATGAAAAGATGTCTAAACGAGTTTTGGAACGAAGGCCATCACTTGAAGGCCTAGGGGCTAAACATCGTGACGAAGGCGACAACATCAAATCCAAGACATCAAGCGACAAAGAAAGGTGGAGCAACAACCATGGAGACATCAAGCAAAGTTTTCAAAGGGGGATTAAAAAAAAAAAAAAAATGCTCGCTAGGTTGAACTCTTCAAATCAACCTAGGCAAAAGTTAGAGCACAAAAAAAAAAAAAAAAAAACCCCTCAATCAAAGAAGTTCACATCAAGATCAACATCATTCCATCCACCAAAGGAGGACGAAGCTACACGACGAAGCAACAATTCCATCCCAAAGAATGGAGAATTCACAAGAACTACGGTGACCTGAGCCTCTACACTGGAGGAACGTAGGCAACCTTCGGGTCCGGTCTCATGCAAGAAAGAAGAAATGTTTATCCCTAGCGCGTTATGGTGATCGGCCTTCATCTCGAACTTGTCAAGACATCTTTGTACGATTCATTTGCCAATGAATTAATCACCAAAAAGATTGAACAACTTTCTTAGATTTGGAATCATTTCGCGTTCCTTGTCGAGTCTAAGGACTTCTACTCTTTCTGCATACTCCCAATTTCTTGCAATCAAATTGGGGCTTTCCTTCTCTTCTCTCTTAATGACTTACTTGCCTTCGTGAGTCATTCAATTCAATAAAAAAAAAAAAATACATGTCAATACTAGGGACACTTCCCTAGTCGAGTCAATGTCACTCATCATTAGTGACAAAAGGTCTCCACCGCAAAATCACATGTCTTATCTCCTCAGCTAGAGTCAATGCACACTTCCTCATCAATTGAGTCAAAAAAAAAATGATGAAGACGCAAAAGAGATGCCCGCTAGATTGAAAACCCGAAAGGGCGGTCTAGGCAAAAAACAGGGTGCGTCATAAAAAAAAATGAGAGAGTGAGAGAGAGAAGGGAAAGAGAAATGGAGATCTCTGGCCTCTAAAGAAGACAACTACACGAGCTCTACATTGGATCTCCTCAGCAAGTCAATTCCCCACCGAGTCAACTTTGGGATTGCAAAAAGCTCGACAAGATATGGCACCATCAAAGGTTGTCTTGGGTTATTGGTATCATTCTCCAGCAGTGTGCATTCTTGGGTTCATGAAAAGAAGGCCCATGGTAACCAAGACCCATCCGAGAACGAGCCCATCACAAAAGGACCCGAGGTTGCACAAATAACCCATAGCTAGTCAATTGGCTTGGGCAGCAAATAGCAACAACATGTGTCTCAGTTTTCAAAGCTTCTTCAAGTATGTGCTTCTAAAGTACGCCGAAAGGCTCCTGAGAAATGGAGTAGATCTTGCCATGTCCTCTCATGTTTGTTCCCTCGCACGAGGATGGGTCACTCTTGCTTTGCTCAACAAATGGAGACGCCCTAGGGGCTATATGACCCGAGAACAAGGGCTTCTTTTGACAATCAACAAGCCCTAGGGGCTATGCTCGAAAAAGATGTGTGAGACTATCCTCAAAGTCTCTCAAAATGGATGTCAAAAATCCCTCTTGTCACGTGTGCCCGTGCTCGTTCCCCCAATCAAGGATGGACCTTTCTCGCAATCAATGATGGCACTCTAGGGGCTACGGTCAAGTCTTAAAGGCTCCCTCGGCAAAGAGCAATTAACTCCCCAGCAGTATCCCCAGCCAAGTCATGTGCAACATTGGAAGCTTCCTCAATTCGGCACCGAAGGTCTCAAGGGGCTTCGCAGTCTACAATCTTTTGGGCTACGGCATTACAGTAATCCGAGCAAAGGGCAATATTGGGGCTTCGCGACCGACAGTCTTTTGGGCAACAATACTCGAGCAACGCAATTTGGGAGTAGTCTCCATGAAAGGGATCAAGCTTCAAAGGGTCTCTCAACACTTCAAGTCAAAGGCCTCTTGGTTTTAAATGAAGACTCCGATGTTATGAATGAAGTTGATGATTTTTGTTAGAACTCATAGCGAGATTTTGAAGGAAGTCTTAGAGAAAAGGAAAAAGATTCAATATGCTAAACTCTAATCAAAACAGGGTTATAGCGGGAAATGCCACGGCCAATCCCAATGTTTCTGCAATTCAGCACCCCCTTCTCCAAGATCAAAAGCACAAGGTGCAGCTCAGATAAAGTTGGCCACAGCACTAGTTGCATCCGAAGATCCGTCATTAGTTCAACTCAAGAAGAGTCAAGAAAGCATACTCATTTGAGACTTTATCACGCCAAGACCTTATCCTCCGCGACCTCGACGGCACCGCAAGACATTACTGCATCCTTTGACATAAGCTCTCAGCCATTTGGGTATCGACCACAATAAGGCCATTCATCTCCCAAGTAAGAGCAAGAAGGAGATCTCTATCAAGAATTCTACCAAACGGTACATCCACTCTCAATACCGAGCCAATCACGAGATAATTTGGGGCTTTACAATGAAAGGTCTTCACATCCCGCCATCTACAAGCCCACGACACTTGGGGCTTTGCAATCTCTCGAAGCTTGGCATCAACGATCTCCTCTTGGAGCTTGATCACTACAACAACAAAGGGCGATTTACTCGAATGGGCCAAGAGCTGATTTATCTTGGAGCTATGCAAGTCACTCCAAATCTGACATCAAAGGCGATCTAGGGGCTTCACAATCAGCGACCCCTTATCTCGGCATCAAAAGTCTTTTCAAGCCCCATAATCGACAAATCTCTTGGGGCTAGACATCAATCTTCGTCAGACACACCGGCGGGGTTAGACATCAATCTTCGTTGGGCACACCGGCGGGGTTAGACATCAATCTTCGTTGGGCACGACGACGACAACGACAGAATTCAAGCAAGGCAATCCGGACTTCGATCGCACATGACTTGATCTTGGGTTGGCTTTACAAACACACAATGGCTAAAATCCTTTTCTCGCATATGTACATATTCTTTTCCTTTAAAAAAAAAACAAAAAAAAAATGATTTTCTCTTTTTCTTTTTCTTTTTCTTTACTTGCGTATAAGTATGTGCTCCATAGCTTCTTCCCCAGAGTTCTCCATCATCCTTGAACTACGCTGGTCTGATTCTCTTCAAGGGATACATAGGCAGCCTTTTGGCACGACCAACCCATCATCCAGAGTACCATCTCGCCAACCCAACATCAAGGACATTCTCTCATCAACATCCAAAGAGTGGACATTCTCCATCAAAGCATCCTCCGCGGACATCAGAAATCCATCTCCACTCAAGCGGCAATGGTAAGTGAAGGTACCACCGCGAAGTCAAACAGCATCTGCAACTCGAGGCACTTCATCCCCAGCAGAAAATGGTCCACAGTCAACCATGCCCGCATCCCCGCAAAAGTCAACTGCAATGCCAAACAACACACGGCTTCAAAGCAGCAATTCGTCAAAGGTTCACTAACGGCCTCATCAACGGATTTCACTAACGGATTCGTCAACAAAGGTTCACTAACGGCCTCGAAGGTTCACTAACGGCCTCATCAACGGATTTCACTAACGGATTCGACAACAAAGGTTCACTAACGGCCTCATCGACGGATTTCACTAACGGATTCGTCAACAAAGGTTCACTAACGGCCTCGAAGGTTCACTAACGGTCTCATCAACGGATTTCACTAACGGATTCGTCAACAAAGGTTCACTAACGGCCTCGAAGGTTCGCTAACGGCCTCATCAATGGATTTCACTAACGGATTCGTCAACAAAGGTTCACTAACGGCCTGGAAGGTTCACTAACGGCCTCATCAACGGATTTCACTAACGGATTCGACAACAAAGGTTCACTAACGGCCTCGAAGGTCCACTAACGGCCTCATCAACGGATTTCACTAACGGATTCGACAACAAAGGTTCACTAACGGCCTCGAAGGTTCACTAACAGCCTCATCAACGGATTTCACTAACGGGTTCGTCAACGAAGGTTCACTAACGGCCTCCTCAAAGGTTCACCAACGGCCTCCTCAAAGGTTCACCAACGGCCTCCTCAAAGGTTCACTAACGGCCTCGTTCGAAGGTTCACTAACGGCCTCATTCAAGGGTTCACTAACGGCCTCACTTAACGGATTCAGCCGGCAGGTTTACCAACGGATCATGCCACCCCCTCTACCAACAAAAGACGCTCACACAGGGAGCGCACCCCTATCTCTAGAAATTTCAAATTACTGCTTTCATCGAGTCTTTGCTTTCTTTTCTTTCTTTTTCTTTGTCGATGTTCTCGGCGGGTGTTTTTACTTTCGTCGACGCGTTTTGCTTTACAATCCACGTCGCCGAGGGGCTCTGTAGACACCCCGCCTTGGACCTCTCACCCCGATTGCATACAAAGTATTTTTTATTTCACTTATTTTCATTAATTTCTGTTACTTCGGTTAAGTTCCTAACTGATTCTGTTAGTTTTGGACTAAACTGCATAACAGAATTAACTTTAGAGTCATTTCTATCATTCTGTCATTTTTACCCGCGGGCGCTTCCGGCACTGTCAGTGAGCCGCGCGCGCGTCCCGCCCTAAAAGCCGGACCCGCGCGCTTCCCACTTTGGCAGTAACGGATTGCACCTTATTTCCCTCCCTTTTCTTATTTACAAACATCTTCTTTGATCACAAATAACCTCTTTTTTACATCCAAGTTCATCCCCCCTTATTTCATTAACTACCAAATCCTTTATTCTAGCCTTCTTCCAAAAACTAAATATTTCATCTTTATTTCATTTGATTTTCTTTTATTTCATTTTATTTATTATTTTATTTATCCTATTTTCTATTGATCAATTCCATCTCACATGGATTGACCAATTTCCCTCCAACCTTTCCCTCTCTTTTTTACCTATAAAAACCATCATCTTCTACCTTAGAAAGGGACTCTTTTTGGACTCTTTTTACACTCTTTGGACCTTAATCTCACATTTTCACTACACCTACACTATACACAATTCTCTACACAAATTCTCCAACAAGAGTTTCTATACAACAAATTGTTCTACTACAATTTCATTACAACAACAACACTTTCAAGTCAAGGTTCCAAGTCCTCTTTCTCAAGGTACAACTCCATTTTCTTCCTTTGTTTTCTTCTTCTTGATGTATGCAATCCCCATTAATGGGACATGACCAACATGACTACTTCACATATTGAAGTTAGTTAAGGTTATCTCCCTACATTTTAATCTTAACTTTAATTCACCATGTTAATTTCTCTTCATCTCTTAATGTAATTCTTTAACATTACTTGTTACATGTAATCTTTATCATTAAATAAATAAAACAATTCTATTTTATTTCCCCTTTATTTCCCATTTTCTTCTCATCACAATTGTTAGCACATTTTTATTTAATTAATTGAAGGACATGTAAATATTAGAACACCAATAGTAGCAAGACCCGCGTAAGCGGGGCGGAGTGGGTGTTTAAGTACTTCCCACTCCGTCACCTAACCCCCGAACCCTTCTCTCCCGAATCTCTGGTTTTGTATATAAATTAGGCTATTTCTAGGTTTTTCTTATGTTCCTTTAAAAACATAGGTGGCGACTCTAAACAATCTAAAACAAGTTAGACATCCTAGGATAATTCACCGCTCTAGCCAAGTTGTGGTTTCCCGGGGTATCTACACCCTCCAATCCATCATTAGAGGGGACTTCTTTTTGACCTTAAGAATTTTCCACCTTGAACCTTACTCTAGGCAATTTACTAAAGATATTCTCTCCAAGTATTCAATACCATGAATCTGCCTATAACCTTTCGCTATAAGCCTAGCTTTGTAAATATGCACCTTCCCATCCATCTCAGTCTTCTTCTTGAAGACCCATTTGCATCATATGGTTTTTACATCTTCGGGTACATCAATCAAGTTCCAAACTTGATTATCATGCATAGATTGCAATTCGGATTCCATGCTCTAAGCCACTTGTTCGAATCAGGAGATGACATCACCTCATGGTAGGTGGTCGGTTCATCATTCTCAATGATCTCTACCTCATTACTATCCGTTACGAGACATCCATATCTCTCGGGCTCGGACCGTAACCTACCAGATCTGCGAGTCACTTGTGTATCTTGAACAGGTTCCATAACTCCTTTTGGGACTTGTTCTTGTTCCACTATCGGTTCAATGTCATTTTCTGGGTCTCGAATTTCTTCAAGATTTACTTTACTCCCACTGATTTCTTTGGAGAGAAACTCTTTCTCTAGAAAGACACCAGTACGGGCAACAAACACTTTGTTGTCCTCTTGGTTGTAAAAGTAATATACTTTAGTTTCCTTAGGATATCCCATGAAAATACATTTATAATATTTGTGTGCAAGTTTGTCTGAGACAAGTCTTTTGACAAAAACTTCGCAACCCCAAATCTTCATGAAAGACAAACAAGGTTTCTTTCTGCTCCATATCTCATATGGAGTCTTTTGAACCGATTTACTTGGAACAAGATTTAGCGTGAAAGCAGCGGTTTCTAGTGCATAACCCCAAAAGGATATTGGAAGATCAACTTGACTCATCATTGATCAAACCATGTCCAACAAAGTTCGATTCCTCCTCTCGAACACACCATTCCATTGTGGTGTTTCGGGTGGAGTCAATTGTAAAACTATTCCACAATTCTGTAGATGATCATCAAATTCTTGACTTAAGTATTCCCTACCTCGATCCGATCGAAGTGCCTTAATACTTTTGCCAAGTTGTTTTTCTACTTCATTTTGAAATATTCTAAATATCTCAAACGCTTCACTTTTATGTTTCATTAGGTAAACATACCAAAATCTACTAAAATCATCCGTGAAGGTTATAAAGTATTGAAATCATCCCCTAGTATTGCTACTTAGTGGTCTGCATACATCGGAATGTATCAACCCCAATAAGTCGCTCGCCCTTTCACCCAACTTGGTAAAAGGTGTCTTAGTCATTTTTCTAAGAAGACACGACTCGCAAGTATCATATAACTCCAAGTCACATGAACCCAAAAGACCATCCCCATAGAGCTTTGAGATACGCTTCTCATTAATATGTCCAAGATGGCAATGCCACAAATAAGTATGATTTACATCATTAGGTTTAGATTTCTTAATTATATGATAGACATCTTCATTATTTTCATTCTTGACATCAAGGACATAAAGGCCATTAAATGAATTTACAATACCATAAAGTACATCATTTAAATAAATAGAAAATCTCTTATTCTCAATAAGAAATTTAAAACCTTCATTATCCAAACAAGAAATTGAAATAATATTTCTACTTAAATTCGGTAAATAATAGAAATTGTTCAAAACAAGTATTAAACCGGAAGGTAAAGTGACTTCATAAGTCCCTACGGCTAATGCAGCAACTCTTGCTCCATTCCCCACACGCAGGTCTACTTATCTTCTTTAAGTAGTCTCCTATTCTTTAGTCCCTGCACATTTAAACAAATGTGAGAACCACATCCGGTATCCAATACCCAGGAACTAGTGGTAGAAAGGAGAATATCTATTATATAGATACCTGAAATCGACGCAGTCCCACTTCTCTTCATCTTCTTTTGCTCTTCCATAAAAGTCTTGCAATTACGTTTCCAATGACCAATTTCTTGACAATGGAAACAAACTCCATCCTTTTGTGCATCGGGTTTTGCACTAGTAGCCTTGGCAACCTTTGCCTTGCTAATATTAGGTTTGGCAACCTTTGCCCCCACCCTTTCCTTTGTCATTTGCCTTCTTCCCATCATGAACCATGAACACTAGAGAACCTTTCTCCACTGTCTTCATCTCCGCAGTTTTTAGAATGTTATGCAACTCGGAGAGATTCTTATCCATTTCATGCATGTTATAGTTCATCACAAAGTGATTATAACTCTTAGCAATGAATTAAGAATGATATCCATGGCTAGCTCCAATGGAATCGGATAGCCAAGTTTCTCAAGATGCTCCACGTAGCCTTTCATCTTAAGGATGTGAGGTCCCACTTGTTGCCCTTCAGTCATTTTGCAAGAAGTGAGTGCAACAATGGTTTTATACCTCTCTTGCCTAGCTTGCTCTTGAAACATGTCTCTTAACTCCACGCCTATCTTATAGGCTTCCAAATGTTCCAAACTTGTTGGAGTTTTGAGCACATAGTCGCGAGCATGAGACAACTCACATCTCTAGAATCATTACGATGTTTCTTGTGATTGTCTCTTTCCGCCCTAGGGAAATTTGCTTCGGGTTCATTAGGAATAAGCCCATCAAGAATGTACAATTTATCTTCTTGCCTTATAACAATTCTTAGGCTTCGGATCCAATTCATGAAGTTTGTACCATTCTCTTGAAGCTTATCCTTCTCAAGGATTGATCGCAACGAAATTGATTGAGTGTTGGTTGTCATTATCTACAATTATGCAAAAACTAGTGGGTAACCCGTGCTATGCACGGGAAGCTAATGTTTGTATTTTGTTTGTCTATGCTTTTATTTAATAACGCATCATAACATTTTTTTTAAATATAAGTATATTGTATATGAATCAAAACGTTTAAACTTATAAATTTTTGACAATTGTGTTTTTTTTTTTTTTAGCTTTTGTTGTAAATAATTTATTAGCTATTGTCTTCGACAATAAATAATTTTATATTATAACAATAAACTAATAATATTAGCTATTTTCTTTGAAAAAGAATAATTTTATATTATATACACACATTATGATTAGTAACTATGAAAGTCTATAATGTATATCTAATGTGTCAGTAGATTAATAAATTTCTAATTAAGTAATAGTTAACTTGTATAGTAACTATTATGATTAACTAATATTGTTAATAGTAATAAGTAACATATATAGTAATTATTATAATTAACTAATATTATTAGTAGTAATTTTTAATTTATATAAGAGTTAAATATAATTATTAATTATTATCCGTTATTTATTACAGTAATTATAATTATTAATTATTATAGTAACTGTTTCAATTAGTAGTAATAGTTACTATAGTATTTACCCTATATAGTAACTAATATTATTAGCTAATAAATAAAAAGTCACCTACTTAGTATGTATTTGAAAAGTCACCAACTTTAACGTTTGAAGGTAAAATTTTAAAAGATAATTTATTTTGGGATAAAACATGACATTTAATTTAGGACGTAAGAAATAACTATTATTATGATTAATTAATATGAATAATGAACTTAAATAATAAAATTATAATTAATTAATACTATTAATAGTAACTAATACTATTAATAGTAATAGTTATTATATATACTAATTATTATGATTAACTAATATTAATAATAATAATAAACTTATATAGTAACTATTAGAATTAAGTAATATATATATATATATATATATATATATATATATATATATATATATATATATATATATATATAACTATTACGGTTAACTAATACTATTAATAGTAAAAACTAACTTATGTTGTAACTATTATAGTTAACTAATACTATAAATTATAATAGTTAACTTATATTGTAACTATTATTGTTAACTAATACTATTAATAGTAATACTTAACTAATATATTAACTATTATAGTTAACTAATACTATTAATAGTAATAGTTAACTCATAGAATAACTATTATTATAACCTAATAGTATTAGCTAATAATGAGAATACCAAAAGTCACAAATAATTTAAGGTGGAGATGATGTGGCTTCACAAAAATGAAGTTTTAACCTTTGGATGTCCACATGGCAAATCTATAGCCCTCCTCACCAACTTTAATATATATATATATAGATTTCCAAAATTTTATAAGTACCAATTTCATTAAAGAGATAAACAATGTATTTTTCCAAAAAATACTCCCACTAAATTATATAACCTTCTTATACAACATTTGTATAATATAATTTAAATGGGCTAAGATCCAACTTTAATTTAATTTTGAGTCCGCTTTGGCGGACCGCTCAAAATCAAATTAATTAGGTAGATAACTCTTGTCAATCATATCCAATATGACTCTTAGATCTTTTAAGAGATTCTTTAAAAAATCTAATTTCCAAAAGCATGTTTTAATCTCATCTTTGCCTTAAGCCCAAAATTGTTTTGACGCTTAACTAAGTCCAAACATTTTAAACGCATATGATACTCTTATTCACTCATCTTGCTCATACATTAATAAAATCAATGCACCTCGCTTTGGCGAGCCCACATGAAAATTCCCATAAGATAAACATGTTGAGCATCAAATTTAGCCACGAAATTAATCTCCATTAATTTAAGCATAATATTTATGTGTCATTAGTTTCTCTATAATTATGAGGATGAGAATATTTAAACTTTGGTTATCATCTCCAAATCAAGACAACAAGAAGTGCGGTCGCACTAAGCCATAGGCAACCACAATTCCACACTAATTCAAGAAACCAAGAAAGTAGTCCATGTGATCGAAACTAAGCAATAGATGGTCTCGATGAACGTAGGCCAATTGCATTCACAATTCCACATGGATCTCCAAACTTGAATCAAGAACTTTGTTTCTCAATTTTAGCAATTATGAACTCTTCATAATTCTGACTTCGTTTTATCTTTGAATCTTTGATTGCGATCAATTTTGGAAAACATAGTCTCGAGAACGTAGGCTAGTCATCCAAACCTTGATCCAATCTTAGAATTCACAAGACTAAAACAAATAGGAAATTTAAACCCCAAGATCCACCCCAAGCCCCACCCGCACCAAACCAATAGGTCCGGCCGGGTCAAGGATTGGGTCCGATCGGACCTCCTGTGAAAAATCCAAAAAATTTTAAAATTCAAAATTTATTTCAAAATTGTTTTTCCCCGATTCAATTTTGGTTTGGTGTTCTTGGTGATCCAATCACCATGATCATCAAAACTTTTAATAAACAATTTATTCATGAATCTCTAGATTATCAAAATTTTGATCCAATCAAAAATTGATAACCCAAACAATTTTAAATCCACCATAATTCTTTATTGCGATTGAATAGTGCGATTAAACTTTATAAAACAATAAACCACATAAAACGCATATAACACATAAACATCATAATCTCAATATTCATATCATGCTAGGTACATAAAAAATTTATATACACACAACATGATTATGTATTGAAATAATCAATATGAACGGGGCTCTGATACTACTGTTGGGCTTCCTATCAACATGCGCAGCGGAATAAAGCATTAAAATTTTCATGAAACCCAAAGCCCATAGATCCATTCATGTGATTAAATCAAATACTGCATAATGAATACTAGAATACTAACCCTTGATGCCTTTGATTAACAACCTTGATTCTTGGTGGAAGTTTGAAACTTGATCACGAACAAAAGCAAGAACACGAACTATGGAGGTGATAAGATTCACCCTCTATTGGTATCCACACCTCGAACGAATATCAAGAAACTTCTTGATCTTGGTTGCTAGACTAAATTGTGAAACACGCTTTCACAATTGTTTAGAACTATATGGAATTATATGTGATGTTCTTGTTCTTCAATCTAGAGATCTCTTAGAACAATAAATAACTCTCTCAAACTCTTTGGAGGCTCACACAATGTTATGGACTAATTAGGGCAACTAGAGGTGGTTTTTATACTTGTTTCTCCTATTCCAAATATGTAACAAGTGGCCAAATCCGCAAGAAAACGGACTAGGAAAATCCGAGGCCGAAACCAGAAGGTCCGTCCGGGTATAACAGGTGGTCCGGCCGGGTCCTATACAAGGTCCGACCGGGTCCTTGTATAGGTCCGGGTGGACCCTCCCCTTTTTTAGTTTTCTCCTCTAAATTCCTAATATCCCTTAAAGGCCCTTCGACCCAAATTCTAATTAAGTCCTTTAGGATTCGTTCTATTTGTGTGTGAGGATTACACTATGTTGGCAATGGGTTCAATCATAAACCCATAAGATATGATTAGATTCTAGCAAACCGTCATACCTACCCAAATAGTGTAACTATATACAAGTTCGCTTTCCTTTATAGAATATGTCACAATCCCTTTCTCGACGATGTCATTGAACACAAGTCATGGTCATTGAGTCAACTTGTATTTGTTCAATACTTTCTCGACCCTGAATATGTTGATAATCCAAATGACAATGATCCAATCAATTCATTTGAGTTTAGCCAAACATTTCAACAACATCATTTTACAAGGGGCCCAAGCTTGACATCTCTCCGAAGAGGGACAAATCCATTTAGATTATTATTCTTCCCTACGTGAATCCGATTATGCCATACTTGTCATGCCCCGAAAAATAGGCTCTCAATTTACAACTTATTTGGGCTTAAAAGATGTCTACATGACATCATAACTCCAGAAACCGGTGACTAAAAATATTCTTTCCTCTCATCTAACACAATCACAACCACGAGTCACACAACTCTTGTACCATCATATACAATTTCATCAACTTAACTAGAAGTTACTAATAACAATAATACCAACCACAATTATAACAAGAGTTAATGAACTCTTGTACACCTAAATATAGCTCCTTAGCCTAATCTAGGTGTACACAAAACCAACACTACTACAAGCCCTACATATGGCTTTATACAACTTATACATCAACTTACTTTTCTATAATAAAAAATGGTCTAAGACCTTCAAGTACTACCCAACTGTTTTCCCCGTCTATCCTCACTTGGTGTTTTTGGTCTTCTATAGCTAGACTTTTCCTGTTTCAATATAGAAACAAATAAGAGTGAGTATAACTCAGTAAAAAAAACTCAAACCAAATAAATTCGGAAGCATACAATTTACAATTAAATACAATTCATAAAATGAAATGTATTAAACTCTTATAAAGAGAACATAAGAAACAATCACAATTTCGGTTCTATGTAAGTAAATGTTACCAATTTCGTAACCTTATTTTTTTCTCATTTCCAATTTCCTATTAAACACAAAGCAAACACATATACCACTTCCAATGCCAATACACAAAACTTACTCTCAACAACAATAACAAATAACTCACAATTTATTCCAAACAATAATTTATTCTAGAATCTCATCTCAATTCACTACATATATACACTATTATTCATATAGTGAATCCCACGTCGGATTCCTGTACATACTCATTTCCATATATATAATGAATCCCACATTGGATCCGTGTTCGGTATTCATATTCATATATATATATATATATATATATATATATATATATATATATATATATATCTCCTGATCTTCCCTGGAGTATCACTCGTACGATGGTGTAGGTTCCATCCCTTTATATAATATATATTGAATCCCACATCGAATTCTTGTTCGGTATTTATTCCACGATATATAGTGAATGCCACATAGGATTCGTGTTCGGATTTTATTCTATCACTTTAGGCCACAACAATCCATACTTGTATTCTCTTCACATACTAATACATAAGGTATACTTCCCTATCACAATTTTACCATAAACAACATAACTAACCTTTTAACACTCTCCATTGCATAATATATCTAAAGAATCAACATTCACAACGTATCATCATTTAGATGATATTACCTAACCATAAAATAGTATGTATGTGAACCCGCCCATATAAGACTTCAAGTCATGCACCATCAATCACTATGAATTCATGGAACACATTAACATAATACAATTCACATTGATACTTCACCCATTTCCTATTAAGGTTTCCTAAAGAACATACCAATTAGAGTGATACTCATAGTGCCCACAATACCATTAACATCCTCTCTGCATGATGCTTTCATAAAATTCAATAAAAATGGTAAATTAATCACTTTATGTATTTTCTTGAGTAAGAACTCTCCTTGCTCATTACATATCAAACTGTCTTAATTACTTTTAAAGATGCGACTTAACACTTTAAGGTTTTCATATAAAGGTTACAACTACAATTATTTTACCATTTCAATCTAAGATTTACATATTTGCAATCATTGTATGATTATTTCATATATACATGAAAAAATACATTTAATGGAGAAGAGATCTCTTACCTCATACGCTTACTAAATTCAAGTTTTAGACTCTCTGCTCCACTAATCAATTACTCACCATGAACTTTATCTAATATAATAAACACACATGAGAAATAAGGTTAACAACAATACAGAGTCAATCACAATCTCATATTATCACACACACAAACACCAAAAGTATAAGACAGAAAATTTCGTAATAGTCAATAAAGATTCAGGTTTTGAAACTAATTCCATTACAAAGGTCTTTGAAAAATATACAATTTAGACCCAAGAATCACCCGATTCGGAGTTCGAGTGAATTAGATACAAATTTATTAAAATTAACCGATATTCGAATCATACGGATTTTCTGGGAATGTAAAATTTGAATATAGTCTCTGAAACCAACACCATTGCGTAAACCTCAGAAAATCATGCAAAATAGACTCAAGAATCGCTCAGTTTCGACTTTTAATGAATTTCTTACGAATTATCAAAATTCATACAATTTCAATAAGTCTCTTTGTGACCACAACACCAAAACCCAAATTCTGGAAATGATCCACACAAGCACGATTTCACAGAATTATGCCATTCAATAGACCTCAAAAATTTAATCAGTTTAGTGTAGGAGATGATGATCCGGCCCCTATACTACTTGGTGGGTGATGTAGGCAGCGGAAGCATAAAAGAGATAGATAATCGAATACGGTCGAATTCAATCAATACTCGTAAACGATGGGATAGACAATCGAAACTAGTAGAATTTAATCGATACTAGTAAACGATCTTCAACCTAGCAGAATTTAATCAATACTAAAGTTGGCATCCAAAAGGAATTTAATCAACTTTTAGGAAGAAGAAATAAACTCTCATGTTTATTCAATAAAAATCTCAATAAATCATCTCATTTTCGGAATTACATTTTGACCTATATATATAGCACTACTAAGACTTGTAAATCAAGTCAAACACTACTAAAAACAATCCTAACATATATGGTAACCTTATAGAAGCCTAAAATAACAAAATAAACCCTAAAACTACTTCTAAACATGAAATTATTTGCTAATAAATATAACATCCGAAAATTACAATAAAAATAAATAAAATTAAACAAAATCTTCTTCCTAAGTTGATCCATATCAATCTCCACCATTCTCCTCGACTTCGAAAAATTTGTCCTCGAATTTAGAACGGTTCGTGATTGCATTTCGAGTATTGCATCAAAAGCGTTTGTAGGAGTCCTTCCAACTAACAGAGACGCTCGATCTTGAAATTTTCTTTCATATACATGATGAACTTTGAATTTAATAGCCTTCGTGACAATATCCATCCAGTCGCTCCATTGAGTGGATACAAAATAATCGATGATTAACTTTTGAATCACCCGTAAAACAGAAGAACGAGTTGATTTGATGTCAAACGGATCTTCATAGTGATGATCCAAATAAACAGATTCAAACGTCCACATAGATTGAGTTTTGGGAAACATAGGGTCAACCGGTATCACACTAATGGAACGGGATATCATCTTTTGACAGATTTCACAATGACATTCATCAAATATAGGGGGTTTGCACCAATCAACAAAAAGCTCATCACTCAAAGATTCAGAAAAGGACCACGAAAAATCAACCTTTTTTTTTGGAATAATAAAACAAATTGATAACAAAATACCTCAACCTAGAAAAGAATTCCCTGGTTTCGGCTCTGAATACCAAATGATGTGGGCAGCGGAAGCATAAAAGAGATAGATAATCGAATACGGTCGAATTCAATCAATACTCGTAAACGATGGGATAGATAATCGAAACTAGTAGAATTTAATCGATACTAGTAAACGATCTTCAACCTAGCAGAATTTAATAAATACTAAAGTTGGCATCCAAAAGGAATTTAATCAACTTTTGGATGCCAGCTTTTGATGCAATACTCGAAATTCAATCACGAACCGTTCTAAATTCGAGGACGAATTTTTCGAAGCCGAGGAGAATGGTGGAGATTGATATGGATCAACTTAGGAAGGAGATTTTGTTTAATTTTATTTATTTTTATTGTAATTTTCGGATGTTATATTTAGTAGCGAATAATTTCATGTTTAGAAGTAGTTTTAGGGTTTATTTTGTTATTTTAGTCTTCTATAAGGTTACCATATATGTTAAGATTGATTTTAGTAGTGTTTGACTTGATTTACAAGTCTTAGTAGTGCTATAAATATAGGTCAAAGTGTAATTCCGAAAATGAGATGATTTATTGAGATTTTTATTGAATAAACTTGAGAGTTTATTTCTTCTTCCTAAAAGTTGATTAAATTCCTTTTGGATGCCAATTATCAATAATCGTGCGCGATTCAACGAGAATTGAAGATCATTCACTGTCAATCGTGCGTGATTCAACAGTGTTTGATACTATTATTCCGGTATTGTTGCAACAATCAACGGATTAATAGTGTTTTATCCATTTTATTCCTTCCGCTGCCTACATCAGTGGGCAAGTTATATTATTTATGTATAGTATTTTCATTCCATATTTATCTCTTTTCCATAGTTAGCCAATTAGGGTTTTAGTTGTATGTATATATACTCCCTCTTGTAAACATGTAGCCGCATAATGTGAATAAAACAATCCAGTTCATATGATTTCATCTTCTCGCTTTATCAATTCTATCATGGTATCAAGAGCCTTGTTGATCTGAACCGAGTAGCTTCCGGACATATATTTTTTTTCTTTCATCCATCTTAGCCTCTCCTATCACCTCCACCATGGCCGGAGACGACGACACCGGAGTCAAAGCCGAGAACAGTGGGGCGGCGGCTGGAAGCAAGGTAGATGTGATGTCTCCATATTTTATTTCGGCATCGGACAGTGCAAAACCGTCTTCGTAAGCGATCCTCTTCGAGATGGGAACTATGAAGATTGGGTTGATGAGATGAGCAATGCCCTTTTTTCGAAGAATAAAATCAGATTCGTAGATAGAACGATTCCAATCCCAGATGAAGGTTCCGCAGAGTTGGCGTTATGGAAGCGATGCAACGCAATGGTCAAAGGGTGGGTGAACAGTGCTATGGAGAAGGATATTCGCAATAGTGTAAAACATGCAGGGATGGCACAAGAAATATGGGAGAACTTGCAAGAGCGTTTTGGGAGCGAAAGCGCGCCTAGGGCTTATGAAATAAAGCGTGCCATAACCTTAATGAGACAAGAAAACCTCTCAGTGTCGGCATACTACACGAAGTTGAAGGGTCTTTGGGACGAAATCCAATCTATTGCTCCGTTACCCAAATGTAAGTGTACTGGGTGCACATGCGATACACCTAAGAAACTTGTGGAGATGAGGGAAAACGAGCGTTTGTATGAGTTTCTTATGGGGTTGGATGCTAGTTTTGGGACAATTAAAACCCAAATTCTGAGCATGAAACCGACAATCAGTCTAGGAGCGGCTTATCATCTCGTTTCTGAGGAGGAGAAACAGAAACAGATCAGTATAGCCGGAAAGGTGGATGTTGAGGCAGCTGCGTTTCAGACCCGAAGCAGTCAGCGAGTTGTGGAGACAGTTGTTCAGCCAGTTGCTCAGTCAGGTGTACAGTCAACTGGACAGACAGAAAAGCCAAAATGCACACACTATAGAAGGTTGGGCCACATGATTGAAAGCTGCTACAAAATCATATGATAACAAAATCATATGATATCCAGAAAGGAAGAAGAGCAAGCAGAAGTGGGATCCTAGGACAACGACACACCTTGCAACGGTAGAAGACAGTCCGATTCCTGGATTTACCGGTGAGTAGTACAAGAAATTGATTCAATTCTTTACCGACAAAGCACAAGGCGAACAAAAGTCTCTCCCTACAGAAAACATAGCAGGTAAACAGAATAATATACATACACACTTGGATCATTGACTCAAGAGCAAGTAACCACATAACCTGCAATGAATCAATGCTGGAGAATCAAGTCCGGACTGGAACGGAGGCCCCTGTCTGAATTCCCAATGGCGATGTCATACCAGTAAAGGGGATTGGCAATTCAATACTCCCGAATGGATCACATATTCATCATGTTTTAAACATTCCTAATTTCCAATGCAATCTCTTATCTGTTCGTCGATTGACAAAAGAATTGAGCTGTGCTCTCACATTCTTTCCCGATTTTTGTGTGATACAGGACTTAGATTCGAGGACTCTGATTGGAATGGGTAGATGCAGCGATGGTCTATATCATCAGGAACCGGTCATAAAGAAACAGATGGCAATGACGGCAACAGTTGATGCACGGGTATGGCACAAAAGATTGGGACATTCTTCAGTTTTTAATCCTCAGTTTTCTGATAATTGTAAAAAGGGAAAAGAACATTGTGACTCATGTTTTCGAGCCAAAATGACGAGACTTCCCTTTCCTACTAGTAGTATTCAAACTCAGTTCTGTTTTTATTTAATACACTATGACATTTGGGGTGGTTATAAAACGCCTTCTTTCTCGGGAGCGCATTATTTTTTGACCATTGTTGATGATTTTAGTCGGGGTGTATGGGTTTTCTTGATGAAGCATAAATATGAAGTCCATCGTTCCCTCAGTATGTTTTGTAATATGGTCAACACCCAATTTGATAAAAGGGTCAAGCGTATTAGAAGTGATAATGGGAGTGAATTTCAGTCTCTTTTGATGCTAGAATACTATGTTGATAACGGGATAATGCTTGAGACGTCTTGTACCGACACTCCACAACAAACTGGAGTTGTTGAATGCAAGCATCGTCACATCTTAGACATGGCAAGGGCTCTACGTTTTGAGGCAGGCTTACCGAAAAGGTTTTGGGGGAATGTGTTTTGACTGCAACATATATAATTAATTGTTTGCCTTCAAAACTTTTGACAAATAAAACTCCCTATGAAATCTTACTAAAAAAGAAACCTTCTTTTGATCATCTCCGTATTTTTGGATGTTTGGATTATGCCAATAATAATAAGAAAGGGGGAGACAAGTTTGATGTAAGAGGGAGACCTTGTGTCTTTGTTGGGTATCCTTATTCTCAAAAGGGTTATAGGGTTTTTGATTTGGAGTCTAAGGTGATTTATACGTCCCGTGATGTTAAGTTTGTGGAAGATGTGTTTCCTTTCAAAAGAATCAATTCAGAAGCCAGTACGCCTTCTTTGAGTAATAACAGGGACAGAGTTTGGGAAGAAGAAATTGCGGAATTAGAGCAGCTGGAACCACTTGAGAGGTCAGTTAAGCATGCAGTTGACAGGGAACTAGTGTCCACACAACTGGATTCTACAGCACCAGAACATGAACAGTCAGTTGATCAGACAGTTGACGAACCAGTTGTGCCAACACATGCTGAACAGGTTACCGACCAATTGGCACCAGAACCAAGCAGACGAAGTGAGAGACAACGACATCAGGCTAAACACCTCCAGAAAATCGTTGTCAACTTACCCGGTTCCAAAGACCATCCGCCTCCCAGTTCCAACTCAGTAACCTCGAAGGTATATCCTCTATCTAACTACATTTCTTATGAACGTTTTTATCCCACTCATAAGGCTTTTCTTGCGGCCATCACTTCACGTGATGAGCCTAAATACTATCATCAGGCCGTGAAAAGTCAGGAATGGCGTGAAGCAATGAAAAGGGAGATAGAAGCTTTAGAAGCCAATGGTACGTGGACACTTGAGGCGTTGCCCATAGGGAAAAAAGCTATTGATTCCAAATGGGTTTATAAGATAGAATATAGACCAGATGGATAAATAGAGAGGTACAAAGCACGCTTGGTGGCAAAGGGATTTACACAGGTAGAAGGGATAGATTATCATGACACATTCGCTCCTGTTGCAAAACTAGTCACCATGCGCAACCTTCTAGCAGTGGCTGCCAAACGTAATTGGGCGATTCATCAACTGGACGTGAACAATGCCTTTCTTCATGGGGATTTAGCTGAAGATGTGTACATGAAAATACCATAAGCTTTGTAAAAGAAGGGGAAACTAGATTTTGCAAGTAGATTTTTCAAGCTTCAGAAGTCAATCTATGGACTTAAACAGGCAGCACGAAATTGGTATCAGAAGTTTACTAATGCTCTCCTTGATATTGGTTTTAGGCAGTCACGGGCGGATCATTCTCTTTTTGTTTACAAAAGAGATGACATATATGTTGCTGCTCTCATCTACGTTGATGATGTCCTCTTAGTTGGGAATAATGTTCCAAATATTGAGGATGTAAAAACGTATTTGGATGACAAGTTCAGCATCAAAGACCTCAGACACTTAAACTACTTTTTGGGGGATAGAAGTGGCAAGATCACCTGAGGGTATTGTACTTAGTCAACAGAAGTACACTCTAGATATTCTTGAGGAGAGTGGATACCAAGGAGGACGAGTCAGTGATTTTCCTATGGAGCAAAATCTACGCCTTGGCACTGGTGACGACAGCCCTCACGTTGATGCATCCCAATACCGCAGGTTAGTTGATCGACTGCTTTATTTGACAGTCACTAGGCCTGACATTCAGTTTACAGTCAACCGGTTGAGTCAATTTGTTTCATCACCTCGACGCACACATATGGATGCGGCCATTCGTGCGGTACGCTTTCTTAAGGGTACAGCTGGTCAAGGTTTGTTCCTTCCCACACATGGCAAGTTACAACTTGAAGCCTTTTGTGATGCTGATTGGGGTGCATGCCCTATGACTAGGAGGTCTTGTACGGGGTATTTCATCACGTTAGGGGGAGCTCCAATCTCTTGGCGCACGAAGAAATAGTCAGTTGTATCTAGATCGTCAGCAGAGGCAGAGTATAGAGCTATGGCAACCACTGTTAGCGAGATCATTTAGCTACGATGGATTTTGCACGAGCTTGAAGCTCCACAAACAGAAGCCACTTGTCTCTTTTGTGATAATCAGGTGGCGTGTCATATAGCAAACAATCCAGTGTTTCATGAAAGAACAAAACATGTTGACATGGATTGTTATTTTGTTCGGAAAAGAGTTGCTTCTGGGTATATTATGACTAAGGCAATCTCAACGGAGAATCAAGTTATGGATTTTTTTACAAAGCCTCTTGGAGAAGCACGGTTTCGTTTTTTGGTTGGCAAGTTGGGCATTCGTAATCTTCATGCTCCAACTTGAGGGGGAGTGTAGGAGATGATGATTCGGCCCCTATACTACTTGGTGGGCAAGTTATATTATTTATGTATAGTATTTTCATTCCATATTTATCTCTTTTCCATAGTTAGCCAATTAGGATTTTAGTTGTATGTATATATACTCCCTCTTGTAAACATGTAGCCGCATAATGTGAATAAAATAATCCAGTTCATATGATTTCATCTTCTCCCTTTATCAATTCTATCATTTAGGCTCAAAAATCAGTTAATTTGGGCTCGTAATAAAGAAGTTATGAAGGTCTAAAAATCCTTTAAACTTTCTGAAAATACATGGACTGTTTTGAAATTTTGACCAAACTGCAGGGGCTGATTTTGACAAACCAAAATCTGATCATCTCCTTCCATTAGCAAGGCATACCAACCAAACAACCCTTCCTTTGTCTCAGACTCACAAACCCACCATACAATACCCAATTAATTTGGAAAATAAGCTCTAAATCATGCAATTTCCCCCAATTAAGAGTACCTCAACTGAAATGAATAATTTCAAAACGACATCAAATTAACCTAATTTAATTTCATCAAGTAGAAACACAATCATACAAACACATACAAATACTTATAACAATTCAAAGATAATCTTACCAATTTCAAAAGCTTCTTTCCTTCTATCTTTTTTTTTTCTTTTCACCCTCTTTCCTGCTGCGTTCTTTCCCGTTTCTCTTTCTCGTTTTTTTTTCCTTTAATCTTTCTTTTATCCCCTCTTTTTGACTCTTAATTATCCAGCAAACACATGCCCGCTTTCTAAGTTTATGACTCAGCGTTTCTCCTTCATTATCTTGTTATTTGTTATTTTTTATTCTTTATTAACAGAAATACAGTTTTACCCTTATAACTTAAGTATTAACAAGAGTACCACTTTAAATCAAATGAGTCTATTTAACTGTTACCTAGCATCATTTCAACCAATTACAATTTAATAAAAATTCTTTTATTTGAAAAAATATCACTAACTAATTGTGAATTATGTAAATTTTAAATTAATCATTTCGCTACACCCATATTAAAACCAATTATATATGGGTTAATTGCAATTTGGTTCCTAACATTTTCCAAAATTTGCAATGATGATGCTATCATTTCAATTTCGCCAATTAGTATATCCACTTTGTCTTTTTGTTGCAATCTGACTACAAATCTAAATGCGTGTTACTTTTCTAACTGGTTTTATGTCATGTGACTTGCACATGACATTTTAAGATGTTTTTGGAGCTACACATATTCGATTGGTATGATTCTTTTTTTTTAAATTGAAGGTAATATTTAAATTTACAACATATATTTTTTTGGCAATTTTTAAATCTACAACATACTAATGAAAATAGCTAAAAATAGAAAACATGGGAAAAACAATATGAAAAATTACTACTTTCCACCATGATAACTTCTTTCCTCTCTTTTACTTTTTTCCACCACCTTCCCGCAACACCCCTTCCACACACACCCTTTCCCCATTTCATCTTCCTCTTCCTCTTCCTCTTCCTTTTTTCCCTATAGAATATTTTCATGAACTGATAATCTACATATAGCATTTACTTTATATGAAACCTATTTGGGGTTAATATAATTTTTTGATTATTTTTTCATGTGTTTTTCTATTTAATGGAGTATTTAAATTTAATAGAAAATAGTCCACTCACCACAAAATTGCCAATATATATATATATATATATATATATATATATGGTCGTGCTCCTGTGAGAACCATTTTACATGAGAACCGTGAGAACCAACCATAACCATTAGATTAAAAAAAATCAAGGGTCCAGATGTTATATACATTGGATACACTTGAATACATTAGTTAATTTTCGAAAAACAATTGGATACATTAGTTTTTAACCTAGTGTATCCAAGTGCAACACTTAGATACAATACTTATTAACCTATTGTATCCAAGTGTAATCGAATTTTTTGTAATGTATCTAAGTGTAACAATTGTATCTAACATATGGACCCTTGATTTTTTTTTAATCTAATGGTTATAATTGGTTCTCACTGTTCTCACGATATTTAGGTTCTTATTTGAGCACCTACCTACCTATATATATATATATATATATATATATATATATATATATATATATATATATATATATATATATATATATATATATATACATATATATATATATATATCTTAGATTTAAATATAGTTTCAATTTAAAAAAAGAATCATAATAATAGGATTTGTGTAGATCTAAAAATATCTTAAAACGTCCTTTAATACATCATGTGTTAGTCACATGACATAAAATCTGTTAAAAATCTAACACACAGTTAGATTTGTAGTCGAATTGCGACAAAAAAACAAAGTTGATATACCAATTGGTGAAATTGAAATGACAGTATCAACATTGCAAAATTTGGTAAATGTCAGCAACCAAATTGCAATTAACCCATTATATATACATGTAGAATTGACCAGTTACTTGGGTCATCACAATACCCTTTATAACTTCCTGGTTAAAGGTATCGCTTGAATATGTCAAACATAATGTTCATCAAGTGGAAGACTATAATAACTTCATGTCTAAGGATTCAAATGACATAACTAATATGAGATCTATATATGACATTGACCATGACATTAATCTCATAGAGCGGGTCATGTCCAGTACCTTGTTCTCCAATAAGTACCCATAAGTCTAACATGATAATCCCATGAACATTCAGACTTATACTAGTGTTTCATAAGTACTAGGGATGGAGATTATTATAAGCAAACATGAACAACAATAATAATCAAACATCTCTTTATTAATATGAATAAGATGATAACATACATAACGTTTAAATAAATGTTCCTAGGGCACCAACACTAACAGTTGGTGAATTTTGAAAAATCATAAGACAAAGGCGATCTTGAGGGTGAAAGAGATATTGAAATGACTCGGTCCTAGGTCATGGAGACTTAGATGAGTTAGTTTGACTTTAAGTGAGTCGGGTAAGGTTTGACATTTGTAGACTAAGAGGTGGGGGTCGACCAAGATCGGTGAGTTTCACCTAGGCGGATTAATGAAGATGGATTGACCTAGATGGGTTGACATAACAGATTTCCCTAGATGGGTTAAGATGACGGGTTCAACCTTGATGGTTTAAGGTTACGGGATAATCTAGAAGGTCTAGCCGACGGGTTTGACCAAAGTGAGTCAAGGTAACGGGTTAGCCTAAGTAGACGAAGGTAATGATTTGACCTCGATGGGTCAACGGTAAGTAGATTGATCTAGGCGGGTCGAAGATTGTCCTAAACGGGTCGAAGGTGAATAAGTTGACCTAAGAGGGTCGAAGGATTACCTAGATGAGTCAAAGGTGAGTTGACCTAGGAGGTCAAGGATGGGTGAATTGACCTAGAGGGGTCAAAGGTAGGTGGTTTGACCTAAGACGGTCAAAGGTTGACCTAAACAGGTCGAGGGTGAGTAAGTTGACCGAGGTGGGTCGATGGTTGACCTAGATCATCAAATTCTGAGCATTCAGCGAATTATCCAAGATAGGGTTGTGCAGTGTGACACAAACTAGTGGTAGTGTGCAATAGGAATCTAGTTCGAGAAATGAGAGAGAGAAGAAATCATGATAGTAACAAAAGTCTATCCCACTAAGTTTGAAAAAGTTTCAAAGCAGTCCCCAAAAGAGTCGCCACTGTGAATACGTGAGATTAAAATTAGGAGCTGCCACGCCATTTTATTTTAGTTAAAACATTGAAAAAACCTAATTATGTGAATAATTTAGTTCAGGGGTCAAGTTACAATAGAAGTGTAGACACCCCGCTTTGGACCTCTCACCCCGATTGCATACATAGTATTTTTATTTAACTTGTTTTTGTTAATTTTTGTTACTTCCGTTAAGTTCCTAACTGATTCTGTTAGTTTTGGACTAAACTGCATAACAGAGTTAACTTTTAGAGATATTTCTGTCATTCTGTCGTTTTAGCCCGTGGGCGCTTCCGGCACCGTCAATGGGTCGCGCGCGCGTTTGGTCCAATAGGCCGGACCCGCGCGCTTCCCGCTTTGGCAGTAACGGATAGCACCATTTTTCCCTCCCTTTTCTTATTTAGAAAATCTCTTCTTGATCACAAACACCTCCTTTTTACATCTACATTCATTCCCCTTTATTTCATAACTCCCAAATCATTTATTCTAGCCATTCTTCATAAAAACAAAATATTCTTTTTTATAATTATTTGATTTTCTCTTTATTATTTATTTATTATTTTATTCATCTTATTTGTGATTGGTCAATTCCATCTCACATGGATTGACCAATTTCCCTCCAACCTTTCCCTCCTAATTTTACATATAAAAACCATCATCTCCTACTTTGGAAAGGGACTTCATTTTTAGACTTGAATTTTCTCTATACACACACTATACTCAATTCTCTACACAAATTCTCCCAACAAGAGTTCTTCGTAACAAGACTCTACATAAAATTGTTCTACAACAATTTCTCCACAACAAAACACCATTTTCAAGTCCACGTTTGAAGTCCTCTTCTTAAGGTACAACTTCATTTTTCTTCTATTTTCTTCTTCTTAAATGTATGCAATCTCCATAAAAAGGGATACAACCAAAAGGCCACTTCACTATTGAAGTTTGGTCAAGGTTACATTCCAACATTTTAATTCCACTTTAATTTACATTCTCATTTCTTCATGTAATTATCTATCAATAATTCGACATGTAATCTTTAGCATAAATCAATAAATAAACAATTCTCTTTTATTCTTCCTCTATAAATTTTCCCTTTCTTTTCATTATAATTGTTAGCACATTTCTCTTATTATTAAATTGAAGGACATTTAGCATTAGAACACCAAAAGTAGCAAGACCCGCGTAAGCGGGGCGGAGTGGGTGTTTAAGTACTTCCCACTCCGTCACCTAACCCCCGAACTCTTCTCTTCCCGAATCTCTGGTTTTCGTACATAAAAAATTGGCTTTTCTTAGGTTTTCTCGTGTTCCTCTAAAACGTGGGTGGCGACTCTTAAAATCAATTAGACATCCTAGGTAATTCACGCACTCTATCCAAGCCGTGGTCCCCCGGGGTATCTACAGTGGCGACTCTGCTGGGGACATAGAGGGTTAAACTTGCGTTTTTCATTTTTGGTGTTCTTTTATTTTATTTTCTGGGCATCTGGTAAAAAGGGTAGGAAGTGCGCGCCTCTGTCCTTCTTGGCCTAAAGCGCGCGCGTCCGACCCTAATTACCAGAATCGCCCACCTTCCATCTTGTCCTTCAATTC
Source organism: Campanula takesimana (assembly GCA_026119855.1). Lineage (NCBI taxonomy): Eukaryota > Viridiplantae > Streptophyta > Magnoliopsida > Asterales > Campanulaceae > Campanula > Campanula takesimana. The sequence continues at coordinate 460,874 of JAOWBW010001022.1, forward strand.
CATGTTTCTGTGCTAACGTTTACTACAGGGGAAAAAGTTCTATAATTTAGGGTCAGGGCAATCCCTAGAACCCGCTGATTTGCAGGTACTGCCCAGACGCGGGCGCCCCCACTTCTCTCAATCTAACGCGCGCCTCCCGAGTAGGCTTCTGAATGCGCGCGCTTCTGGGCATTTCCAGAAGCAGAAACAGTGAACAGAATGGACAGTTTTGACAGTGTGTGGGCACCGGGCCTGCACAGAACAGCCATTATTTCCTGTTCATTTTTATCGGTCACACGGATGATTCGAAAGTTGTAAATTACGTGCTTATTTGTTTTTTTTATTTCCTTTGAAAAAAATAAAAATATTTTTGTCACTTGTTAGACCTCACACTACGCGCACAATTCTTATCAACTGCTCACTATCGAGTCGCACAAGTCCAACCCCAAACCCGTCGAGGCCCGTCCTAGGAAGTTTCAAGCTCCACTCGACCTTGACTCTTCCGAAGCGGTAAACCTCAGCCCGTGGCGTAGTTCACGACTACATGCTGGGGGTGACCTTTAAGCCTCTCTTTAGCCGAGCACAAGCCACACAATTCTAGTCTAGGGTCTAACACTCCGTGACTCAAGTCGGTTTCCATGTGCCGAGATTTCCCTAAACTAATGTCTTCAAATCATACATGCCACTCGTTGTTTTGGACGAAATAAAACTCCGTCCCCAAGTGGTTATTATGGATGAAAATAAAAATCTGTCCCCGCATGTATGCTTTACTACATTAATTTAGTTTAATCCCGAACACATGTAAGATTCACAAGCGTGGTGGAATCCGATGAGTATATGGGACCGCGAGAAGGTCTATATACTAGTGTGACGATTCCACTATTTTTCTAGAAACCCCAAAAAGGACCACGTCCTTCCCACTGTTGTATATAAATAAAAAAAAAAAAGAGTCTTTTCTTTATGTGGTCGAGTCTTTTTCCTTTGTTTGTGGGTGAATTTATTTTACTCAAAAGGTATTTGTGGGGCCAACCTAAGATCGACCGTGTTCTCTCAATAGGTCCAATGGCTTCCAACAACAACAACAACAATGGTGAGAACATCTCCGTGTCCAACGAAACGCTCTTCAACATAATAAGAGCCATGAGGGAACAAATGGATAGACTTGTCGAGGATGCCCGCCGCAAGGATGATTTGTGGCAAGACCGTCTTGATCTCGAGAGGAAAATTCACAAGGAAGAAGTGTCCGAACTTAAGGCTCATTTGCAAGAGCTCACCGACAGCAAGGCAAAGGTCCACGGTAAAGCACGCTCAAGTGGCTCATCCCTCAAAAGTCACAAGGATGAGTCACTCTTGATTTGCTTAACAAATGGTGACGCCCTAGGGGCTATGTGACTCAAGAACAAGGGCTTCTTTTGCTTTATTTGACACTCAATAAGCCCTAGAGGCTATGCTCGAGAAAGATGTGTGAGACTATCCTCAAAGTCTCTCAAAAGGGATGTCAAAAATCCCTCTTGTCATGTGTGCTCGTACTCGGATGGCACTCTAGGGGCAACGGTCAAGTCTTAAAGGCTCCCTCGGCAAGAAGTAATTCACTTCAATCTCCCCAGCAACATTTGAGCTCTATACCGAAAGGTCTCAAGGGGCTTCGCAATCTACAATCTTTTGGGCTACGGCATTACAGTGATACAAGCAAAGGGCAACATTGGGGCTTCGTAATTAACAAGCTTTTGGGCAGTGGTAACCGAACAATGCAATTTGGGAGTAGTATTATGGCTCCATGAAAGGGATCAAACTTCAATGGTCCCTCAACACTTCCAGTCAAAAGGCCTCTTAGTTTTAAATGAAGGCTCCGATGATATGAATGAATTTGATGATTCTTGTTAGAACTCACAGCGAGATTCTGAAGAAAGTCTTAGAGAAAAGGAAAAAGATTCAATATGCTAGACTCACCCGGCTGAGTTATAGCGGGCAATGCCAATATGTTAACTCTATAAGCAGAGTTACGGCCAATCCCAATGTTTCTGCAATACAGCACCCCCTTCTCCAAGATCAAAAGCACAGGCTGCATCCGAAGTTCGTCGTCGGTTCAACTCAAGAAGACTCAACCAAACATTCCGTTCGAGACTTTATCACACCAAGACCTTATCATCTGCAACAACATCACCATCTCCCACGAGACGTCTCCCGAAGACCGTACTACATTTTCAACATGGACCTTCCGCCATTTGGGTATCAACCACAAAAAAGGCCATCCATCTCCAAACAAGAGAAAGAAAGAGATCGCCTTCAAGAGTTCTTCCCAATAGCGCCATCCGCTCCCAACATAATGCTAAGCCGATTCCAAGAAATTTTGAGGCTTCAAACCGAAAGGTCTCCACATCCCGCCATCTACAAACTTGATAAGCCCATGACATTTGTGGCTTAGCAATATCTCAAAGCTTGGTATCAATGATCTTCTCTTGGGGCTTGCCCACGTCGACAACAAAAGACAGTTTATTTGAATGGGCTAAGAGTTGATTCATCTTGGGGCTTCATAAGCTACTCAAAGTTCAGCATTCGAGGGGCTTTACAATCAGCAACCCCTTAGCATCTCGGCATCAATAGTCCCTTTTGAAGCCCCATAATCGACAAATCTCTTGGGGCTAGACATCAATTTCGTTGGACACCACGGCAACAACGACATAATTCAACAAGGCAATCCGGACTTCGATCGAACATGACTTGATCTTGGGTTGGCTTTACAAATGCACAATGGTTAAAATGGTTCACCCACGAACTAAAAAAAAAAAAAAGGTTTTTCTTTTTCTTTTTCTCCTTCTATGTGCAAAAGTATGTGCTTTATTTTGCTTTGCTCCTAGCATTCTCCTCCAGCATTCTCCATCATCCTTGAACTACGCTGGTCTGATTCTCTTCAAGGGATACGTAGGCAGCCTTTTGGCACGACCAACCCATCATCCGGAATACTGTCCCACCGACACTCCATCAAAGGCAAGAACAATTCATCATCACCAACATCATCATTCTCCATCCAAAGCATGGACATTCTTCATCAAAAGCATCAACATCCTTCAGCAATCCATCCCCAATCAAGCGGCAATGGTAAGTGAAGGTATGAACATCATTCATCTCAAGAAATCTCCGCTTTCAAAAATCACTTCACGCACAGAATCACTTTACTTCTCTCTCATACAAACTGCTTTCAAATCACATCACACCACAAGCACAATTTCCCTCATAACTGCCATTTCACATCCCATACATGTCACAACCACATATACCTGCAAAGCACACACTTAACATGTACCACCACAAGGCCAACAGCATCTACAACTCAAGGCACTTCATCCCCAGAAGAAAGTCATCCGCCGTCAACTACGCCTGCATCCCACTGAGTCAAACAATTACAGTTCAATGACAACAACTCGGTCCATGGTGAGCCGCAAAATCACCACCTTTCCATCAAGCAACACAACAATATCACATATAGGCAGACGGAGCCTCGGTTCCCGCCATAAGCAAACGGATCCCGCATTCGGCAAACGGATCCCGCATCAGAAAACGGATCCCGCATTCAGCAAACAGATCCCGCACCAGCAAACGGATCCCGCATTCAGGAAACGGATCCCGCATTCAGCAAACGGATCCCGCATCAGCAAACGGATCCCGCATTCACAAACGGATCCCGCATTCAGCAAACGGATCCCGCTTCAGCAAACGGATCCCGCATCAGCAAACGGATCCCGCTTCAGCAAACGGATCCCGCTTCAGCAAACGGATCCCGCTTCAGCAAGACGGATCCCGCCATATCCTTTCTATATCGATAAAGCCGCTCACACAGGGAGCGCACCCCCATCTTTAACAATTTCAAAATTCCCCTCTTTCTTTAAATTGTGGCCGGGTGGGCCGCCTCAAGCCACCACACATTTTTTTTTAAATTTTGTGGCTGTGGTGGGCCGCCTCAAGCCACCACACCTTTTTTTTAAATTTTGTGGCCGTGGTGGGCCGCCTCAAGCCACCACACCTTTTTTAATTTTTGTGGCCGTGGTGGGCCGTCTCAAGCCACCACACCTTTTTTAAAATTTTTGTGGCCGTGGTGGGCCGCCTCAAGCCACCACACCTTTTTAAATTTTTGTGGCCGTGGTGGGCCGCCTCAAGCCACCACACCTTTTTAAAAAAAAAAATTGTGGCCGTGGTGGGCCGCCTCAAGCCACCACACCCTTTCCATCCGCGAAAGCCTCTCACACAAGGAGCGCACTCCTATCCTTTGTAATTTCAAATTCCTTCTTTATCGAGTCTTTGTTTTCTCTTGTCGATGTCCTCGGCGGTAGTCTTTCTTTTGTCGACACGTTTTGCTTCGCAATCCACGTCGCCGAGGGGCTCTGTAGACACCCCGCTTTTGACCTCTCACCCCGATTGCATACATAGTATTTTATTTAACTTGTTTTTGTTAATTTCTGTTACTTCCGTTAAGTTCCTAACTGATTCCGTTAGTTTTGGACTAAACTGCATAACAGAGTTATCTTTTAGAGTTATTTCTGTCATTCTGTCGTTTTAGCCCGTGGGCGGTTCCGGCACCGTCAATGGGTCGCGCGCGGCGTTTGGTCCAATAGGCCGGAACCGCGCGCTTCCCGCTTTGGCAGTAACAGATAGCACCATTTTTCCCTCCCTTTTCGTATTTAGAAAATCTCTTCTTGATCACAAACACCTCCTTTTTACATCCACATTCATTCCCCCTTATTTCATACTCCCAAATCCTTTATTCTAGCCATTCTTCATAAAACAAAATATTCTTTTTTATTATTATTTGATTTTCTCTTTATTATTTATTTATTATTTTATTCATCTTATTTGTGATTGGTCAATTCCATCTCACATGGATTGTCCAATTTCCCTCCAACCTTTCCCTCCTAATTTTACCTATAAAAAACCATCATCTCCTACCTTGGAAAGGGACTTCATTTTTAGACTTGAATTTTCTCTATACACACACTATACTCAATTCTCTACACAAATTCTCCCAACAAGAGTCTTCGTAACAAGACTCTACATAAAATTGTTCTACAACAATTTCTCCACAACAAAACACTATTTTTAAGTCCACGTTTGAAGTCCTCTTCTTAAGGTACAACTTCATTTTTCTTCTATTTTCTTCTTCTTAAATGTATGCAATCTCCATAAAAAAGGGATACAACCAAAAGGCCACTTCACTATTGAAGTTTGGTCAAGGTTACATTCCAACATTTTAATTCCACTTTAATTTACATTCTCATTTCGTCATTTAATTATCTAGCAATAATTCGACATGTAATCTTTAACATAAATCAATAAATAAACAATTCTCTTTTATTCTTCCTCTATAAATTTTCCCTTCTTTTCATTATAATTGTTAGCACATTTATCTTATTATTAAATTGAAGGACATTTAGCATTAGAACACCAAAAGTAGCAAGACCCGCGTAAGCGGGGCGGAGTGGGTGTTTAAGTACTTCCCACTCCGTCACCTAACCCCCGAACCCTTCTCTTCCTGAATCTCTGGTTTTCGTACATAAAAAAATGGCTTTCTTAGGTTTTCCTCTCGCGTTCCTCTAAAACGTGGGTGGCGACTCTTAAAATCAATTAGACATCCTAGGTAATTCACGCGCTCTAGCCAAGCCGTGGTACCCCGGGGTATCTACAGTGGCGACTCTGCTGGGGACATAGAAGGTTAAACTTGCGTTTTTCATTTTTGGTGTTCTTTTATTTTATTTTCTGGCATTCTGGTAAAAAGGGTAGGAAGCGCGCGCCTCTGGCCTTCTTGACCTAAAGCGCGCGCGCGTCCGACCCTAATTACCAGAATTGCCCACCTTCCATCTTGTCCTTCAATTCCATGTTTCTGTGCTAACGTTTACTGCAGGGGAAAAAGTTCTATAATTTAGGGTTAGGGCAATCCCTTGAACCCGCTGATTTGCAGGTACTGCCCAGACGCAGGTGCCCCCACTTCTCTCAATCTAACGCGCGCCTCCCGAGTAAGATTCTGAATGCGCGCGCTTCTGGGCATTTCCCAGAAGCAGAAACAGTGAACAGAATGGACAGTTTTGACAGTGTGTGGGCACCGGGCCTGCACAGAACAGCCATTATTTCCTGTTTATTTTTATCGGTCACACGGTGATTCGAAAGTTGTAAATTACGTGCTTATTTGTTTTTTTTATTTCCTTTGAAAAAAAATATATTTTTGTCACTTGTTAGACCTCACACTACGCGCACAATCTTATCAACTGCTCACTATCGAGTCGCACAAGTCCAACCCCAAACCCGTCGAGGCCCGTCCTAGGAAGTTTCAAGCTCCACTCGACCTTGACTCTTCCGAAGCGGTAAACCTCAGCCCGTGGCGTAGTTCACGACTACATGCCGGGGGTGACCTTTAAGCCTCTCTTTAGCCGAGCACAAGCCACACAATTCTAGTCTAGGGTCTAACACTCCGTGACTCAAGTCGGTTTTCATGTGCCGAGATTTCCCTAAACTAATGTCTTCAAATCATACATGCCACTCGTTGTTTTGGACGAAATAAAACTCCGTCCCCAAGTGGTTATTATGGACGAAAATAAAAATCTGTCCCCGCATGTATGATTTACTACATTAATTTAGTTTAATCCCGACACATGTACGATTCACAAGCGTGGTGGAATCCGATGAGTATATGGGACCGCGAGAAGGTCTATATACTAGTGTGACGATTCCACTATTTTTCTAGAAACCCCAAAAAGGACCACGTCCTTCCGACTGTTGTAAATTAAAAAAAAAAAAAAAAAGTCTTTTCTTATGTGGTCGAGTCTTTTTCCTTTGTTTGTGGGTGAATTTATTTTACTCAAAAGGTATTTGTGGGACTAACCTAAGATCGACCGTGTTCTCTCAATAGGTCCAATGGCTTCCAACAGCAACAACAACAATGGTGAGAACATCTCCGTGTCCAACGAAAGGCTCTTCAACATAATAAGAGCCATGGGGGAACAAATGGATAGACTTGTCGAGGATGCCCGCCGCAAGGATGATTTGTGGCAAGACCGTCTTGATCTCGAGAGGAAAATTCACAAGGAAGAAGTGTCCGAACTTAAGGCTCATTTGCAAGAGCTCACCGACAGCAAGGCAAAGGTCCACGGTAAAGCACGCTCAAGTGGCTCATCCCTCAAAAGTCACAAAGGTGCCACCAACGACCGTGTCTATACCCCCCTCAATGGCATGACCATCCCTGAGGCCTACGAAGCTCTCAAAACCAAGAGACAAATTTCTCCTCTCCAAGGGTACAAGCAACCACAACCATTACGTTGCAACCATGCCCACCACAAGTGGTGTGACTATCACCAATGCAGCAGTCATCTCACCGAGGATTGCTTCTCCCTCCGCGACATCATCCAAGATTCGATTGACAATGGTGAATTTACCGTGGGTGAAGAACAACGGTCAGAGAGTGGGAACATGCAAGAACTCATCAAGGAAGGGGCTCATATTTGAAATGGGGCCTCAACAAGAGATCATGCCACAAGGAAGACTACAACAACAATGGGGACTACAACAACAAATCTCCGTTTCTCTTTCTCGACCTAGAAATAGGATTAAAAAAAAAATAAAAAAATAAAAAGTCCTCTAATGTGTGCATTAATGTTTTCTCTCGTCATATGTTAAATGTTCGAGTCCATTGAGTCATCAAATAAAAAGTCGTTCTTGTCCTCATACACTCCTCCAAGTTGTTCAATCTAATTCTTGGCAAAATGATGAAAAGATGTCTAAACAAGTTTTGGAATGAAGGCCATCGCTTGAACGCCTAGGGGCTAAACATCGACGACGGCATCAACAACGAAGACATCAACAACGATGAAATCAAGACAAAGAAAGGTGGAGCAACAATCATGAAGCAAAGTTTTCAAAAGGGGATAAAAAAAAAAAAAAAAAAAAAAAAAAACTCGCTAGGTTGAAACCCTCAAATCAACCTACGCAAAAGTTAGAGCACACAAAAAAAAAAAAATCCCCCTTCATTCAAAGAAGTTCACAACAACAATATCATTCCACCAAATGAAGGACGAAGCAAAATCGACAACATTCACGACGAAGCAACAATTCCATCACGACGAATGGAGAATCCATAAGAACTACGGTGACCTGAGCCTCTACACTGTGGAACGTAGGCAATCTTCGGTCCGGTCTCATGCAAGAAACAAGATATCTTTAGCCCTAGTGCGTTATGGTGATCGGCCTTCCTCTCGAACTTGTCATGACATCTTTGTACGATTCATTTGCCAACGAATTAATCACCAAAAAGATTGAACAACTTTCTTAGATTTGGAATCGCATTCCGTTCCTTGTCGAGTCTAGGGGTTTCTCTTCTTTTTGCGATACTCCCAGTTTCTTGCAATCAAACTAGGGCTTTCTTTCTCTTCTCTCCTAATGACTTACTTGCCTTCTTGATTCGTTCAAAAAAATATACATACATGAAGTCAATACTAGGGACACTTCCCTAGTCGAGTCAATGTCACTCATCTTTAGTGACAAGAGGTCTTCACCGCAAAATCACATGTCTTATCTCCTCAGCCAGAGTCAATGCACACTTCCTCATTAATCGAGTCAAAAAAAAAAAAGACGCAAAAAAGATGCCCGCTAGATTGAAAACCCGAAAGGGCGGTCTAGGCAAAAAACAGGTGCGTCATAAAAAAATGAGAGAGTGAGAGAGAGAAGGGAAAGAGAAATGGAGATCTCCGGCCTCTAAGGAAGACAACTGCACAAGCTCTACATTGGATCTCCTCAACAAATCAATTCCCCACCGAGTCAACTTTGGGATTGCAAAAGGCTCGATAAGATATGGCACCACCATCAAAGGTTGTCTTGGGTTATTGGCATCATTCTCCAGCAGTGTGCATTTTTGGGTTCATAAAAGAAGGCCCGTGGTAACCGAGAACCATCTGAGAACGAGCCCATCATAAAAGGGCACGAGGTTGCACAAATAATCCATAGCTAGTCAATTGGCTTGGGCAGCAAATAGCAACAACATGTGTCTTAGTTTTCAAAGCTTCTGCAAGTATGTACTTCTAAAGTACGCCAAAAGGCTCCCGAGAAATGGAGTAGCTCTTGCCATGTCCTCTCATATTTGTTCCCTAGCACGAGGATGAGTCACTCTTGATTTGCTTAACAAATGGTGATGCCCTAGGGGCTATGCGACTCAAGAACAAGGGCTTCTTTTGCTTCATTTGACACTCAATAAGCCCTAGGGGCTATGCTCGAGAAGATGTGTGAGACTATCCTCAAAGTCTCTCAAAAGGGATGTCAAAAAGCCCTCTTGTCATGTGTGCTCGTAGTCGGATGGCACTCTAGGGGCAACGGTCAAGTCTTAAAGGCTCCCTCGGCAAAAAGTAATTCACTTCAATGTCCCCAGCAACATCTGAGCTCTATACCAAAAGGTCTCAAGGGCTTCGCAATCTACAATCTTTTGGGCTACGGCATTACAGTGATACAAGCAAAGGGAAATATTGGGGCTTCGTAATTAACAAGCTTTTGGGCAGTGGTGACCGAACAATGCAATTTGGGAGTAGTCTTATGGCTCCATGAAAGGGATCAAACTTCAATGGTCCCTCAACACTTCCAGTCAAAAGGCCTCTTGGTTTTAAATGAAGGCTCCGATGATATGAATGAATTTGATGATTCTTGTTAGAACTCACAGCGAGATTCTGAAGAAAGTCTTAGAGAAAAGGAAAAAGATTCAATATGCTAGACTCACCCGGCTGAGTTATAGCGGGCAATGCCAATATGTTAACTCTATAAGCAGAGTTACGGCCAATCCCAATGTTTCTGCAATACAGCACCCCCTTCTCCAAGATCAAAAGCACAGGCTGCATCCGAAGATCCGTCGTCGGTTCAACTCAAGAAGACTCAAGCAAACATACCGTTCGAGACTTTATCACACCAAGACCTTATCATCTGCAACAACATCACCATCTCCCACGAGACGTCTCCCGAAGACCGTATTACATTTTCAATATGGACCTTCCGCCATTTGGGTATCAACCACAAAAAAGGCCATCCATCTCCAAACAAGAGAAGAAGGAGATCGCCTTCAAGAGTTCTTCCCAATAGCGCCATCCGCTCCCAACATAATGCTAAGCCGATTCCAAGAAATTTTGAGGCTTCACACCAAAAGGTCTCCACATCCCGCCATCTACAAACTTGATAAGCCCATGAAATTTGCGGCTTAGCAATATCTCAAAGCTTGGTATCAATGATCTTCTCTTGGGGCTTGCCCACGTCGACAACAAAAAGACAGTTTATTTGAATGGGCTAAGAGTTGATTCATCTTGGGGTTTCATAAGCCACTTAAAGTTCAGCGTTCGAGGGGCTTTACAATCAGCAACCCCTTAGCATCTCGGCATCAATAGTCCCTTTTGAAGCCCCATAATCGACAAATCTCTTGGGGCTAGACATCAATTTCGTTGGACACCACGGCAACAACGACATAATTCAACAAGGCAATCCGGACTTCGATCGAACATGACTTGATCTTGGGTTGGCTTTACAAACACACAATGGTTAAAATGGTTCACCCACGAACTAAAAAAAAAAAAAAAAAAAAAAAAAAAAAAATTTTTCTTTTTCTTTTTCTCCTTCTATGTGCAAAAGTATGTGCTTTATTTTGCTTTGCTCCTAGCATTCTCCTCCAGCATTCTCCATCATCCTTGAACTACGCTGGTCTGATTCTCTTCAAGGGATACATAGGCAGCCTTTTGGCACGACCAACCCATCATCCGGAATACTGTCCCACCGACACTCCATCAAAGGCAAGAACAATTCATCATCACCAACCTCATCATTCTCCATCCAAAGCATGGACATTCTTCATCAAAAGCATCAACATCCTTCATCAATCCATCCCCAATCAAGCGGCAATGGTAAGTGAAGGTATGAACATCATTCATCTCAAGAAATGTCCGCTTTCAAAAATCACTTCACGCACAGAATCACTTTACTTCTCTCTCATACAAACTACTTTCAAATCACATCACACCACAAGCACAATTTCCCTCATAACTGCCATTTCACATCCCATACATGTCACAAGCACATATACCTGCAAAGCACACTTAACATGTACCACCACAAGGTCAACAGCATCTACAACTCAAGGCACTTCATCCCCAGAAAAAAGTGATCCGCCGTCAACTACGCCTGCATCCCACAGAGTCAAACAATTACAGTTCAATGACAACAACTCGGTCCATGGTGAGCCACAAAATCACCACCTTTCCATCAAGCAACACAATAATATCACATATAGGCAGACGGAGCCTCGGTTCCCGCCATAAGCAAACGGATCCCGCATAAGAAAACGGATCCTGCATTCGGCAAACGGATCCCGCATCAGAAAACGGATCCCGCATTCAGCAAACGGATCCCGCATCAGCAAACGGATCCCGTATTCAGCAAACGGATCCCGCATCAGCAAACGGATCCCGCATTCAGCAAACGGATCCCTTCAGCAAACGGATCCCGCATCAGCAAACGGATCCCGCTTCAGCAAACGGATCCCGCTTCAGTAAACGGATCCCGCTTCAGCAAGACGGATCCCGCCATATCCTTTCTATATCGATAAAGCCGCTCACACAGGGAGCGCACCCCCATCTTTCACAATTTCAAAATTCCCCTCTTTCTTTAAATTGTGGCCGGGTGGGCCGCCTCAAGCCACCACACCTTTTTTTTTAAATTTTGTGGCCGTGGTGGGCCGCCTCAAGCCACCACACCTTTTTTTTAAATTTTGTGGCCGTGGTGGGCCGCCTCAAGCCACCACACCTTTTTAAATTTTTGTGGCCGTGGTGGGCCGCCTCAAGGCACCACACCTTTTTTAAAATTTTTGTGGCCGTGGTGGGCCGCCTCAAGCCACCACACCTTTTTAAATTTTTGTGGCCGTGGTGGACCGCCTCAAGCCACCACACCTTTTTTAAAAAAAAAATTGTAGCCGTGGTGGGCCTCCTCAAGCCGTGGTGGGCCGCCTCAAGCCACCACACCCTTTCCATCCGCGAAAGCCGCTCACACAGGGAGCGCACTCCTATCCTTTGTAATTTCAAATTCCTTCTTTATCGAGTCTTTGTTTTCTCTTGTCGATGTCCTCGGCGGTTGTCTTTCTTTTGTCGACACGTTTTGCTTCGCAATCCACGTCGCCGAGGGGCTCTGTAGACACCCCGCGCTTTTGACCTCTCACCCCGATTGCATACATAGTATTTTTATTTAACTTGTTTTTGTTAATTTCTGTTACTTCCGTTAAGTTCCTAACTGATTCCGTTAGTTTTGGACTAAACTGCATAACAGAGTTAACTTTTAGAGTTATTTCTGTCATTCTGTCGTTTTAGCCCGTGGGCGGTTCCGGCACCGTCAATGGGTCGCGCGCGCGTTTGGTCCAATAGGCCGGAACCGCGCGCTTCCCGCTTTGGCAGTAACGGATAGCACCATTTTTCCCTCCCTTTTCGTATTTAGAAAATCTCTTCTTGATCACAAACACCTCCTTTTTACATCCACATTCATTCCCCCTTATTTCATAACTCCCAAATCCTTTATTCTAGCCATTCTTCATAAAAACAAAATATTCTTTTTTATTATTATTTGATTTTCTCTTTATTATTTATTTATTATTTTATTCATCTTATTTGTGATTGGTCAATTCCATCTCACATGGATTGACCAATTTCCCTTCAACCTTTCCCTCCTAATTTTACCTATAAAAACCATCATCTCCTACCTTGAAAAGGGACTTCATTTTTAGACTTGAATTTTTTCTATACACACACTATACTCAATTTCTCTACACAAATTCTCCCAACAAGAGTTCTTCGTAACAAGACTCTACATAAAATTGTTCTACAATAATTTCTCCACAACAAAAAACCATTTTCAAGTCCACGTTTGAAGTCCTCTTCTTAAGGTACAACTTCATTTTTCTTCTATTTTCTTCTTCTTAAATGTATGCAATCCCCATAAAAAGGGATACAACCAAAAGGCCACTTCACTATTGAAGTTTGGTCAAGGTTACATTCCAACATTTTAATTCCACTTTAATTTACATTCATTTTTCTTCATTTAATTATCTAGCAATAATTCGACATGTAATCTTTAACATAAATCAATAAATAAACAATTCTCTTTTATTCCTCCTCTATAAATTTTCCCTTTCTTTTCATTATAATTGTTAGCACATTTCTCTTATTATTAAATTGAAGGACATTTAGCATTAGAACACCAAACGTAGCAAGACCCGCGTAAGCGGGGCGGAGTGGGTGTTTAAGTACTTCCACACGTCACCTAATCACCTAACCCGAACCCTTCTCTTCCCGAATCTCTGGTTTTCGTACATCCTAGGTAATTCACGCGCTCTAGCCAAACCGTGGTCCGCCGGGGTATCTACAAGAAGAGAATATTATATAATCACTCCTATTGCCCGACGGACCGGTCTTTCTATCATGATCAAAGGGTGTTAGTGTTTGAGACCGGATCCAAGAATTGTCTACGTTCTTCTCGATGTGAGAATCTCAGGTCAGCGTAGTTTATTGATAATTTAGAATAGGAGGAAGAAGTGGGGATCATGCATAAGAAAGAGGGGAGAAAGAAACATGCAAGATGATCACATTCTAGAGTCAATGATTACACCATCGATATGATCAATGTGTGATCATCATCATTCATTATTGGAGAATTAATGATCATGGTAATATTTACCTAGAGATTAGGGTTTAGAAGTAGTTCCTAGATCTTATTAGGATTTGATGAAACCGTAGATTATTATAGGCTATGTATAACATGTATATATGAAGATCAAAACCCTAGATTTAGCATGTTATGTATTTAGTCTAAGAACATGAAGAACATATGAATATGAATGAATTAATAATCATAATAAATACATTGCATAATAATAGATCTAGCCTCAGAAGAATAATAAGAACATAATAAGAAAAGTAGGAAGACTCACCTTGATCGGTAAGAACTACTATTGAATCTTCTTGAGGAATCGGAGAGGGCTTCTTGGGTGCCGAAAAGGCTTAAACTAAGAGTTTCGGAGTCATTTTTTACCGCAGGACTCGTAGAATGAATTCGTTATCGATTTAGGGAGCTAAAGGCACCTATTTATAGGAAATTGGGCCTAGAAGGATTGGCCGCCCGCCAGGGGAAGATGTGGCCTCCCGACCACATCATGACATGGCGTGGTTATCAAGAATTCGATGAGATCTTATCACTTTATTCTCGGGATTTGGTCAATATCATGATAGAATCCGTTTTGGAGCTGATTTCGCTAATCTGGAACTCTGGAGAACTCCTGGATAAGTCCCTGTCAGGTTTTAATCACCTAGAAGGTCCTTAGAGGTTCCTAAAGTCCTAGGAAGTCCTTCTCGAAGTTATTTTTTTAGGTCAGGTACTAACAGGGAGACAAATCCCATGTAAAATGAATATCCAAGCAAGGGTTGATGTTGAAATTCAGGGGCTGCTCTTTGTTCCAATGCCAATGTACCTTCCTAGAACTCATCCAAAACCAGAGCTAAAACTTGGGATTTACTCCCAAGATGTTAAAGAACATGTGTGAAATTTGGTTAAAAAATTGTGCTTCCACCATGGCAAACCGGGTATGGCCACATCGCCCAAAATGGTTGATCTTGACGTGCTTTTGGGCAATTATCCTCCGGCTCCGGATTTCCGCTCCGTAACAGCTCCGTCGTGCGCGCTCCAGTGTCCTGGTTGTCTGCAGGCCCAACATGAAAATTGCTCAGAATATTTCTCTGGTTTCGCCGGTATATCTAAAATATGTTAATAAGCAAGGAAATAAGATAATTTAATTTCAAATGCAAGGGATGTCCGATAAAAGGCTTTTTAAGGGTTGTGGGAGCCGCTCTAGGGTCCACGCGCGCGTTTTTTTTTTTTTTTTGTTTAGAAAATGCCCATTTCTTCGGTTTTGAGTCCTGATCATGAATCCGGACTCGGTTTCCATCCGATGCACCGATAAGGCGGTCGGTAGTCCTAAACCACCAAATCTTAGGGTTTTAGGTCAATTATCAGGGTTTAGACTGATTAAAGGGTTTGGTTTAGGGGGTGCGAGATCGGGGTGTCTACAGTTACCTACAAAAAGCAAATAAGAGACAGAGTAGAGCTAAAAGTAGCTCTGTGTCAGACAGGTGCAAAAATGAATTGCAGTGGCAGTTTAACTACTTTTAGTAAGTAAGTACAAAAGCAAACGGAAAAGTCAACAGGGATAGCAACGATGTAACCTTATGATATTCGTATGAAGAATATCTTGAGTTGACTACCAATAAGCTTCAGTTTGTCTTTGCTGACTGTAGAGTTACCGGTGAAGATGTTTGTATGCTGGTAAATTCACTTATCGGCAAGCTTTTCAAGTTGTCTGCCGGTTGCTTTCTGGTCCTCATCAGCTGGTTGATTGGTTGAAGAACTGTGATACACGGGCACTTAGCACAAAAAGGATCCTAAGAGTACAAAGATAATTCTAAGTAAATCTAATGAAAATTGGGGACCCTAAATGTCTAGTGTGATTGGAATTAAGAAATTCTAAGTCCTATACATATATTTGAACAACAATTTGTCTCAAATTAAGAGTTTCATTTCTAAAATTGCAAGAGATGAATAGCGTTTTCAATAAATTTATTTTTGTAATGCTTGTATAATTAAAAAACTTAACATTTACTAACTTCTCACTTGTATTATGAATATATTTTGGACAAATATATGTATAACTCATTTACAATTTTTTATCAAATTTCTTGTGTTTTCTTAATTAGCAGCAAGCTGCGTAATTAAAATAGACTAAACTAGACTTTGAGTTGAAGAGAGTAACATTTGTTTTATCAATCATAGTGTTACCACATTAGAATGTTGTTACATAATGTATCAAATTAGACTTGGACTTACCAGATTCTCATCTTGCATGTCTTGGGGATTAAGCCCTACATCTATCTATTGAATTAATTCGTGTATCAGATTTCATCTGGTCTTCGTGAAACCCAGCTCTTTAGGGCAATTGAGCTTTGCTTTATAGGTATTAAAATCAAATTTTTGAACCAATGGGTACTATTCACATGGCATCAAAAATTCATTTTCAATCATAGGTATCAATATTTTTTGTGTCAAATTTTTAATAGTTATTAACTTTATTAATATGTTTTTTTAAGCAAAAAACACTTTATTAATATTTTTGAAATGATAAATAATTTTAATATATGGCCATTACTTGAATTACTTATGTTTTAAATTAAAAAAATAATTTTGTAAACAATTATATAAAAACAAAAAAATTTTAAATAAATATTTATATTTGAATAATATTTTTAACATAATAATTAATTAACATGATAAATATTTTTGCACTGTGTTTAACAATTCTTCAAAACACTAACAATGGATATCAAAAAATTTGGTTTGATACTAAGCAAGGTAGCAAATTTGCTACTTTGCTTATTGAGTTTTTTTGCAAAAGTGACATGCGTACTTTGTGCAATATATCAATTTGACTCGCGTACTTTGGAAACATCAAATGCGGGTTGCGTACATAATGTTTTGAAAATTTTGATACCACTTTTTTGACACCCGTTAAAAACATAACGGGACATTCCATATAAGGGGTAAAACTGTAAGAATTAAAATTTAAGAGAGTATAACTTTTAAAAATGCCAAGACTACCCCCAGCTTCAAACAAAACCCTATCTCCCCCCTCACTCCCTCCTCACACGCACAGTAAAACACAAACACACATTATCTCTCTCTCATCCGACCTCCGACGACCCTCCTCCACACCTCCGGCGAATCCCTCTCCGAGGTCCGGCGAATCCCTCCGACCACTCTCCGACGCCCGGCAAACCCTAGAAAAACACGTACAATCTCTCCATCTCTTTCTCTACCCTCCCATCTCCGGCTACATCTCCCCTCCACCTATTCCGCCGACCATCTCCCCCTACTCCGGCGACCTCTCATTGACTTCACACTCTCTAGCTACCCCTTCCCCCCCCCCTCCCATACACTTCGTTGCAAAATAAATATTTTTTCGGCCAGATCTACAACTCCGGCCAACAACTAAAAACAATCGGGTTTCTCTCTCCACAGCGACACATGAGTTTCTTCATCCGTTTCAATGTCGCAGGTCCTCTGGCCTCAAACTTTTCACATTCTGGCCACACTTAAAGCCCAGTCCCCATCATCCATCGAAATCCGGCCAAACAATAGTGCATCCGCTACCACTGTTCGACCACCATCTCCGACTTCGGCTGCATTAGTCACGCTCAGAGACGACGCCGTCTGCGCAGGTTGTTAATGGGAAGAAGAACGGAGTCACGGACTAAAGAGAGAGGTTTAGATGGTATTTTTTTATTTTAGCACATTATGTTTCATTCGTTACACTTTTACTCCTTATATGGAATGTCCCGTTATGTTTTTAACGGGTGTTGAAAAATTGGTATCAAAATTTTCAAAACATTAACTACGCAACCCACATTTGATGTTTCCAAAGTACGCTTGTCAAATTGATATACTCCCTCCGTCCCACCTCACTTGAGACCTTAGAGGTGGGCACAATAACTAAGAAAAAAGAATAAAATAAGATAAATGTGTGGTAGAAAATGAAGAGAGATAATGAGTGGGTTTAATAGTAGGTTAGTTGAATGAATTGTGTGGTGGAAAATGAAGAGAGAGAATGAATGGGTGTGGTAGATTGAATATAAAATTATAAAAAAATTACCATTTTGGGGAGTATCAAGTGAAGTGGGATGGACCACAATGGAAATAAGTCTCAAGTGAGGTGGGACGGAGGGAGTATTGCACAAAGTACGCATGCCACTTTTGTAAAAAAACTCTTTGCTTATTACCACACCAAATTTTGGTACCATTAATAGTACCATTGGAGATTCTAGTACTTTAAAATAGGTATCAAAATTTGCATTTGATACCTACCATTGGAGTTGCCCTTAGAGCAAAAGTATTTTTAGCACATTCCACACAACTTTGCTATATTAATCACTCAACCTTGCTACAATAATCAAATAGGCCACCAGACTTTCTATATATTCAATCTCGCCGCTCAACATACTAAAATTATGCAAATGGACCTAAAAAAATGAACGACGGTTAACATTTTCCGTTAATTAGCTCTAAAATCTCATTTACGCCCTCAATAACGTATCATGGATTACATTTTTCAGTTTTAAATTGTTAGATGCAATATAATTTATTAATAATACATACTCCCTCCGTCTCATAACTATGTGCATAAATTTCTTTTTTAGGCGTCCCATTGATAAGTCACACTTTCTTAAAATGGTGAAGAATATTTACTATTCCTCTCACTGATTTTCTCTCCTACTTTACTTTTATACTCAACACTAATCACCCTACTATTCCATACCTCACTTTCTCTCTCCTACTTCATTTTTCACACTCACAACAACTATACGCTACTATTCATCCCTTAATTCCAATGCACAATTCATTTTGTGCACATAGTAGTTGTGGGACGGATTGAGTATTTATTTAATACTACTTAATTTAAAATTTAAAATCATGTACGTTAAATAATTTATTGCATACAAAAGTTTTAATTTGTAACCTTTTCTTATTGAAATTTTAAGATTTTTATACATACAAAATTTAAATTCCGATATGCAATTTGAATTTTAAATTCCAATTCTAAAACTAACTCACTCCGTCCTAGAGTATATGTCCACATTTTCTTTTAAGTCTGTCTCAGAATATATGTCAATTTCCTAGAATGGAAAATAATCATTACTATTTCTCCCACTTATTCTCTCTCCTATTAACTTTTATACTCACAACACCAATTAACTTATTATTCTCTCCTACTTTACTTTTATACTCATAACATGTACGTTACTTCCATCATTTCTTAATCTCTATGCAAACAAGAGGGTGGACATATACTCTGAGACGGATGGAGTATCTTTTTATATTCAAAAGTTAAATTGTGTTATGAATAAATGACCACCTATTAAAGATTAAAATTTGCAAATTTTACCAGAACAAAATCAGTAGGTAGTCAAAATTTGTCATTTCTTCGAATCCTGTTGATGGTGCAAAGGAGATTTTTGATCAAACTAACCGAAAAAAGTTAAGGTCATTTATTTGTTGAGTTCATTTGCATAAGTTTATTTGGTTGAGTGGTGAAGTTGAATTTTTTGAGAGTATAGTGCCTTATGGGAATCATGTGATAAAGTTGAGTGGCAAGGTTGAATATTTTAAAATTTTGATGGCTTATGTAAATAATGTGCTAAAGTTTTTTTTTTTTTTTTTTGAAGGAAAATAATGTGCTAAAGTTTAGTAACCCTAGTGATGGTTTTGCATATTTTTAATTGTGTATATCAATAGCAAGGTTTATACTTCATTGAGATAGTAATATGCATTTTCACTTTAATCTTTCGTCAAATATTTTAGGTGAAGTATGTGCTGATAAAGGGATCCCCCACGTACCCTTTGATTATTATGTATATAGGTATATATATTTTTTATTTTTTCTGAAAACAGATAAATATTTTGGACTTTTTTTATACAGAAGTTTTTTTTCAAAAAGTTATAAAAAAACTTTTAAAATAACTAAGAAATGAAAGTACAATAAAGAAACGAGGGACGGACTATTACCCTTTAATTTTATTACATATATGTATATATATATACATTTTTTTTAATAGGAATAAATATTTTGGACTTTTTTAGTATTAAAGATTTTTTTTTCTTCAAAAAGTTATAAAAAAAGAGTTAGAAAATAACCAAACAAATGAAAGTTTACTCAAGGAATGAGGGACGGACAATACCCTTTAATTTTTATGTACTACTCCTTCAGTCCCAGACTAAGAGTCCTATTCCTAAAATGGCTAAGAATCTTTACTATTCACCTCACTCATTCTCTCTCCTATTTTACTTTTATACTCACAACACCAATCAATTCACTATTCTCTCCGACTCATTCTCTCTCCTACTTTACTTTTACACTCACAATATTTACATCACTTCCAATATTTATTAATAAGCGTGCTAATGAGGGGTAGGACTCTTAGTCCGAGACGGAGGGAGTATCATTTATTATTATATTTAATTATTATTATAAACGCGTGTGATTACTAATAACACTAGTAATAATAAATTGAAATTAAAAGCATATGAGGTCATTTATTCATTGGTTGTTGAAGGTGCACATGGATCATCACAACCTATCTATTACTTGATCTCAACTATTTATTTGATTAAGATCAAAGGCTCACAATTACTCAACCAAAACCTTACCCCCTATCCTACATTTTCACATCAACACCCCTCCATTCACACAAACTCCGCCCTCAACCCATTTTTTGCATCTGCTTCCCCAAATAGACCTCCGACATAATCCGATCTTGGGTAGTCGCTGAAACCCCATCTCCACCACCGCCGGCGCCACCTCCGCCGCAACTCTCCAGTGAGTCAAACAAGGTGGAGTATTAATGTAAAGATTCAGTAAATCGATCTATAAATGCCGGTCCGTTGTGATTTGCTTCATGTTCTACGACGGTCAATATCACCGGATTCATCTCTCTCACCGCCGAAAGAACTTTCTCCACCGCCCCCGGTCGAGCTAGCAATTGATGTAGCTCGAAGACGGAATTCACCGCCACCACTTCACCTTCCCTCAAATCAAGCATCGACGCTTCTAGATCTTCCAAGCCGTTCACCACAAATCCTCTGTATTCAAATTCTACATGAATCGTTTCCGCCATTGTTGTTGGGTATGCCCACATATATCTCAGTTTTTATGTAATGGGATTTATTAGATTTGATTGATCCATCACCTAAGTTTTATTTCATGGACTTTAGACCCACATGTTAGAAGTATTTATACTTCATTTTTTAGGTTGTCCATTGTTATAGAATAGACTTAGAAATAGGGCCAGAAGATCAAGATTCAAGAAAATCACATTTTGAGTTGAGTCATGCGCCTATGCGCCTATGCGCCATGCGCCTTCTAGCGCGCGCATATAAGCATTCTTCTAAGAAATGCTATGCGCCTCACTTTGTTCATACGCACCATGCGCCCCATATGCCTTAGCGCGCGCAGTCTCTATGCGCCTCTTGGCTCAACGCGCCTCAAAGTGTTTATTCAACACTCAGTGATTTATTGAAGACTCAAAGACTTGAAGAGAATTCAAATTACGCCAATGATCCAACGGTGGTTAAAAGATGCATATGGGCCTAATCTGTTGACACGTGTCCATAACGGTCATATTTATGTTGAGTGTCAAAGTGGCCATAATATATGCATGCTCCAATCAACGAGTGACAGCACATCTTATCCACAAGGATTTCCAACGGCTAGTTTTTTGAAGTTCACTATAAATACCCCATAACTTCAACATTTTGAAGTTGCTGAGTTTTGCTAAGAATTTCAAGAATTTCTCTCTCAAAGCATTTGTTGAAGATTTGAAGATTGCCTTCGTTTTTCCAGAATTTCTCAAGAACATCTTCATACCTTCATCCTTAGCCCAGATCTTCAAGCTATAACACTTTAGTTTCATTGTGCTCTAAATCATAAAGATCTAAAGAGCCTTGATACTAAATTCACACACGCACCTCTTTAAGTTTGATCATTTAGATCCATCTTTTAGAGATACACTGGTTATTGTTTTGGATTTGTTCATTCATAGAATATTAGATCTTGAGTTAGTGTAGAAGCTCAAAAGTTGTAATTTGTAACACTCACTCATTATATAAGATCTCCATTAGAAATCCAAGACTAACCATCTTGGTAGAGGACGTAGATCTTTCATTGATCGAACCTCTCCAAATAGCTTGTGTTATTATCTTGTCATTTACTTTCAAGTTATTATCTTCACTCACTATTTGCTTGTTTACTCATTGTAGATTAATTGAACTGAATTGTGTTGTGTTGTTATTTCATTTGCCTTAGTTCCTTATTTCAACCACTTTGAGCCAAAATACTTAGAGTGTGTGTGCGCCCCTTTATCACACTTTGCGCCCATTTTCTTTACTAAATTCCGCTGTGCATTTCACTCACTCACTTAGGCGCATTTCATAACGCTTGCTTGATAAAGTGCGCATTTGCAATTGAGTTTATCAAGGGTACGAAAATAATTTTAAAACAGCTATTCACCCCCCCCCCCCCTCTAGCTATTTTTCATACCCTTGTTGCCCTTTGGGACCAACAATTGTTCAAAATGCCGATTTTTTAAACTAGCCGTTTATTTTCGTTAGAAATCTTATTGAGACCGATTTTTTTTATTTCTTTAAAAATCTTATTTTTTTTATGTAAGTTTTTTTGAAAATTTTCACTACTAACCAACATCTCAAATAGTTTTCTTTACTCAAAAAAAAATTGTTATTGTCCCCCTATTTTTTTTTTATATACTTTCATTTTTTAAATTCTTAACTTTTTTATGTAATTTTATTTGAAAAATTTCACTACTAACCAACATCTTAAATAGTACTCCATCTATCCCAAAACAACTTGCACCATTTTGACCAAAATGGTCAACTTAAAATCAATGGCCCAAATCAATTGAATCCATTTCACTTGGATCAACATCTCACTTATCCATTTCTCTACCCTTAATTTTATATTTTGTTTTTTGAATAGGAATAAATGTTTTAGACTTTTTTTAGCAATGATTTTTTTCTCCAAAAAGTTATATAAAAATGTTTGAAAAAAAACTAAACAAATGAAAGTATATTAAAGAATTGAGGGGCGGACAATAAATATGAAAGTATATTAAAGAATTGAGGGCGGCTTTGTGAAGAACAAAAGAAATGAGAAAACAGAAAAAGGGGATTATTAGGGTTAGTGTTTCTTTATTTATGAGGAGAGGGCCAATAAATGGGAAAACATACTTGGCTCAAATGGGCTGAATAAATATGTAGTTGGGCTAAAAACAATGTGTTGAGCTAATAGATTTAGGTTAGTGTATCAATTTTCTACTTGAACATCATAATATACTCTAAATTATGATTTATTTTTTATTTAAAATAAAGTGAACTATTATTTTTGACACATAAAAAAAATAAGGGCACTAACTTTTGGATATATATATATATATATTTACAGATTTATAAAAAAAAAAAAATGTGCTAATTTCTCGGCCCGCCTAGGCCCCGCCTAGCGCTTTTTAGAACACTGGATTTAAGTACTCCCTCCGTCTCAGTTTAAGCTTCTTACTTTTCTTTTTGTTATGTCCCAGTTTTAAGGTTCTTGGTTACTTTATTTCTTAAATGGAAAACCATGAACATTATTTTGGAAAATTTTGTCCTCATAAATTTTATATATTAGAAAAAAAAACCATCACTTATCTATCTATTTTTCACTCATTTGCTTTATGAATGGACAAATATACCCTCCACACACTACCACGCATTACTATGTTTGAACAATTTGTCTTGCTTTATTAATAAGCGTACAAAGTCAAACAAAGAATCTTAAACTAGGACGGAGGGAGTATGATTTAGGGTTTAGGGTATATACTGTTGTTTAGGGTATAGAGTATGAATATGTGATTTAGGGTTTAGGGTATATATGAGATTTAGGGTATTAGGTATGGGTATATAATATGATAATAATTTATAGTGTAATTATTTGTGATGATAATAATAATTAGTATTTATAATTATTTATGGTAATATTAAGTATATTATTACTAGTCATTATTATTATATATTATTATTATTGAGTATTGTGTCTAATTATTTAAGTATTATTTATTTTTACAAAGTATAATAATAATAATTAATTTGAATTTTTATTATTATGAATAATAATATTATTATAACAATATACTTGTAGTAGTTTTTTAAAGAAAAAAAAAGGCTATTAACAATAGTAATGACGTGTCAACCATTTATTGGCTTCTAAAATTTTACATGGATCATCACAAAAACTCCAGTACATCATCTTAGCCGTTTATTTCATAAGTATCAATGGCTCACAATCAAACCATTAATCACCCATCTTCATCTACTTTCACTAAGTGTGCTCCCGAGTTTTTAAAATGAGAGAAAGGAAAGGAAAGGGGAGGAAATGTGATTTATTTTCGTTCCTAAGGTTGCTCCCAAATTTATTTAAGAAGGAAATTGAAGGAAGGGAAAGGAAAATTAATAAGATTTTTCCTCCTACACAATCCTCCCAAAGTGGGAGGAATTGGAAGGAAAGAAAGTTTTATAAACAAAATTTATGATGAACCTATATTACCCCTCAAATATAACCTTCTATTTCTTTCATTAAAGGTACAATAGTAATTCAAAGTATTTTCCTTCCCTTTCTTTCATAAACTAAGGAGCACCCCCATAACAAATCCCCTTCCTTCCCCTCCCCTTCCATCCATTCCCTTTCCTTTCTCTCCATTAGAAACTCGGGAGCGGACCCTATAACAAAACCCTACCACTTCTTTTTTTCCTATGCCGCCTCTTTCACTTCTCTATGTCTCTCTGTAGTTAGCATCTGTTGGTTTCGAGGCAACATGCGCAGCGGAATATAGCATTTAAAATTTATGAAACCCAAAGCCTATAGATTCATTCATATGATTATGACAAATACATCTACTATGAATACAAGAATACTAACCCTTGATGCGTTAATTCTTTTCTCTTGATCTTTGAATCTTGGTCTTCGCGCTTGTCCGAATCACGAACGCAGGAACACGAACAGAAAGATGATAAATGAATCACCCTCTATGGATATCCACACGCGAACGAATATTAAGAACTCTTTCTTAATCTTGACTGCTAGATAAAAAAGGACTATATGATTTTATGAATTATTGATCTTGATTCTCAATCTCAATCAATAATAATGTTTCTCCAAACAAGTGAATCAATCATATACAATGGCTGGTAAAGAGATATTTATATGGGTATAAGTCCTTAACCCTTAAGGACTTAGGAAACCCAAATCCCGTCACTTAATTATTCCACAAGGTGTCTGGCCAAGCAGAACTGGCACGGTCGTGCCCTAAAACTGGCACGATCGTGCCAATCCGTCCGTGCTTGCCTTCCCAGCCGACCAATATTGGCACGGTTGTGCTTTGTATCTGGCACGGTCGTGCCAAATGAGCCGCCAGCACCTTGCCTTGGCCAATTAATGGCATGGTCGTGCCCTATAAGGCGTACGGCCGTGCCACACCAAAAGTCTACCATTTCGACCTTTTAACAATTCGTTCTCTTGTGTGTGACCCCATAGGATTATATCAAGTTGGCAATGAGCCCAAACACACTTTGTCTCATAAATCATGAGCGGACCCTAGCAGGCCATCATGATTACCCAAATGATATAACTTGTCAAAGTTCGTTAATCAATTATAGAACATATCATAATCTCTTTGTCCTCGATGTCATTTAGCGTAATCCATGGTTAATGGTCAACTTAAATTACTCAATACATTCTCGATTCCGAATATATTGATAACACAAATGATATCGATCTCATCAATTCATTTGAGCACGGCCATGCACTTCATCTACACTATTCATCGAGGGGCCCAAGCCTGACATATCTCATATTGAGGGACAAATCGCATCTTGACTTATTACTCTTCCCTATATAGCTTTAATCATGCCAATCATGTCCTTTATAATTACTTGGTTAAGAGTAACGTTTGAACATGTCAAACATGATCTCCATTATGTGGAAGACTGTAATAATCTCAGATATAGGGATTCAATGATATAACTATTAGAGGTTTAATTATGACATTATGACCATGACATAAACCTCATCTTTGGGTCATGTCCAGTATATGTTCACCAACATATACCCATAAGTTTAACTTGTATCCCATACACATAATCATCATATGATTATCTAATTAAACTTATACTAGTTCTTCATACGTACTAGGGCCGGGGATTATTATAATAAACATGCAAAAGATATAATAATTAACATTCAATATCTTTATTAAAACATAATCAATAGATAACATTAATCGTTCAAATAACGTGCCTAGAGCATACAACACTAACAATCTCCCACTTGCACCAGCCTAATTAATGTATCGAATACCCATAGACCTAACATGACCATCATGCTTTGCTTGTGGAAGACCCTTTGTCAATGGGTCAGCAATGTTATCATCAGTCGGTACTCTGCATATATTCACGTCTCCTTTATCAATGATCTCTCGAGTATGTGTTTGGATTTCTGATGTGATCTGGGCTCCTTCGCTTGAGCAATAGCACCATTATTATCACAATAAAGGTCTATTAGATAAGTAATGCTAGGAACCACCTATAGTTCATCAATGAACTTCTTATCCAAACAGCCTCTTTAGCAGCATCAGATGTAGCTATATACTCAGCTTCTGTTGTAGAATCAGCAACGGTACTCTGCTTAGAACTCTTCCAGCTTACAGCACCACCATTTAGCATAAACACAAACCAGATTGTGATCTATAATCATCCTTATCAGTTTGGAAGCTTGCATCTGTGTAACCCCTTATAACAAGATCATCTTCCAAACCTCCATATACCAAAAACGAGTCTTTAGTCCTTCTCAAGTACTTAAGAATCGCTTTGACAGCTATCCAGTGACTCTCACCAGGATCTGATTGGTATCTGCTCGTCATGCTCAAAGCATAAGAGACATCCGGTCTAGTACATATCATGGCATACATAATGGATCCAATTGCAGAAGCATATGGGATTCCATTCATGCGTTCTCGCTCATCAGTTGTCTGAGGACACTGAGTCTTGCTAAGAGTTTTACCATGTAACACTGGCAGGCTACCTCTCTTAGAGTCTTCCATACGGAATCTTCTAAGAACCTTATCAATGTATGTACTTTGACTTAACCAATCCTCACGATAGATCTTTATGCCAAGGATGTAAGCAGCTTCTCCCATATCTTTCATTGAGAAACACTTTCCTAACCACGTCTTTACAGACTGGAGTGAAGGAATGTCGTTTCCATGAGCAATATGTCATCAACATATAGTATTAGAAATAATACTACGCTCCCACTAATTTTCTTGTACACACAAGGTTCATCTTCGTTCTTGATGAAGCCAAACTCTTAGACCGATTCATCAAATCGAAGATTCCAACTCCTAGATGCTTGCTTCAATCCATAGATGGATCTCTGTAACTTGCATACTTTATTAGAATTTTCTGGATTTGCAAAACCTTTTGGTTGTGTCATATAAACATCCTCAACTAAGTTCCCGTTAAGGAACGGTGTTTTGACATCCATTTGCCATATCTCATTGTTGGTCCCAGAGGGCAACAAGGGTATAGAACCGCTAGAGGGGGAGTGAATAGCGGTCCGAAACTTTTTCGAAAATACCCTTAAAATCAACCGAGTACTTATCAGTTTGGCCAACTGTGGTTCAAAGCACAAGAACCGAACTGATAAAATGCACAACAGAGTTTGCGGTTTGGCCAAATATGTTAGTTAAAGAGTTGGGAGGTTTGACTCGGGTTGAGAAAACACTATGATGCAACAGAATAGTTAAACTTAAAGTTTAAAGGAAAAACAATTCATCTTTCAAGTCATTTCGTATATGGAGACAAGTTCAAGACCACAAACAAAGAATAAATATCAAGACAGAAAATAATATCAAACACACAAATTGAAGAGGTTCGTTCTTAAATGAACTACGTCCTCTACCTAGATGGTTAGTCTAGGATTTTCTAATAGCTATAAGACTTGTATTAATTTAGAGGAGGTTTTACAAGATGAATCTAAACTCTAAACATAAGTCTAACCTAAGCTATAATAACAACCGGTGTTTTCGAAGTATATATTCTATGTGATCATATAAATCGGGTGTGTGTGTGAAAAGAAATCAAATGCTCTAAGTATCTAAATGATGGTTGAGCAAATGGAATTCTTTCGGTGTAAAGGCTAAGTATGAACGGTTGTTAGGCTTGAAGCTTTGATGAAGAACTGGGTTTGTAATGGAGATGGTTTGAAGATATGAATATCTGGGTTTAAATCTTCAAAGCAAACTTGAATACTTGGGAATGAATCTCTTGAAGCTCAGCAACCTTCATTGTTGAATAATGAAGGCTATTTATAGGCAGAGCACCCTTGTGACCGTTGGGTAAAGATTTGAATCAAATCTGAAGGGTACAGTGCTGTCGAAATCCCAGTGGTTGAGCTGTCATTTTCGTCCTTGGTTTTGTCTTGTAGTCCTAGGTAGTTGTTGCACCACTACCTGACATTTGTCCTTTGTTGCAGAAAGGACTAACGGTAACCAATTCAAACTGATAGACAAACCGACATTCCTTGCAGAAACTCCAAGTTAACTTAGAGTTATTTTGACATGACATAACAACATCCTTTTACGGTCAAAAAGGGAATGTTTGTCTAAGGAATAAATGACATCTCTTTAATTCTTCAATAACTGCTTTGCAGTTTTTCCAAGCATAGGGGCGGTTTGAAGAATGATCTTGATGGGCGGTTTCATCAAACATGGAAACTGCAGTTTGATGAAAACTGAAGAGCTCTATGCTGGTGGTCTCAAGATGACGGCTTGAAGCACTAAACCGCTAATGATACAACCGAACTATACTCAGCCTAGACAACTAAAAAATCTAGAAATGGACTTATCTAAAAAATGAAGTAGAACTTCATTACATGCGGTCCTAAAGTCCATAAAAAGATACGTGGCATGGATCAATCAAATAAGGTGGGTGTACTAACAATGAATCCTAACAATCTCCCCCTATTTGATTGATGCCATTAA